>OY755211.1:25375185-25808859 GCA_963576765.1 Draba incana | reverse complement strand
CTCGTGTTTTGACCTCAGTCACACAATACTGAAAATCACTTCCTAGTAGGTCACCCATCCTGAAACTATTCCAATTTAAGCACGCTTAACTCTGGAGTTCTCTCAAGACTTGTGACCAAAAAGATAAGTGCACTTTGGTGATATAGGTAGCCAAATCAATTCTTTTAAGCCTTTCCGTATATACCGCATATACCACATATGCCTTGAAACCGGGGTGTCACAATCACCCCCACTAACATATCGCAACGTCCTCGTTGTGCATACCAAGATCGTTACCCCAGATAATCTGTCAGGGTTCGCTCTGATACCACTTGTAACACCCCGACCGTTGTTCTATGGGCTCCACGTCCACTCTCGGCACGTGGGCTCACAGTCGGTGCGTTAGTCCAAGAGGCTCGGAAGACATGTTTACTGACCCTGCAAATCACCACGTGACCTTTTCCCGTGTTTTGGCCTCACTTACACGGTACTAGAAATGACTTTCCAGTAGGTCACCCATCCTGAAACTACTCCAGCGCAAGCACGTTTAACTCTAGAGTTCTCTCAAGACCTGTGATCGAAAAGATAAGTGCACTTTGGTGATATAGGTAGCCAAATATTTTCTTTTAAGTCTCTCCACATGTACCGCATATACCATATATGCCCTGAAACTGGGGTGTCACAGACACTGTTCGGGTTTCTTTAATCTGAAACTACCTTTATTTTCTTTCTTCATTAATCCGACACTAAATATGTAGATGTAAATATGTAAACTGGGGTGAGCACTGCTATGTATTTGGCAAAGTATATGAAGTACCATCTTGGTTTTTGATCTGTTTATGAGGGTTGTTGGTATTACATCTGTGGGGTCTTAAAGGATTGCATTCAGCTTATAAAAGTTAGTTTGGTTTTTGTAGCTTCCTTGAGCTTATTTCTAGTTTGCCTTCACTTGAGGACAAGCAAAGACTTAAGTCTGGGGGAGTTGATATAACGTGAATTTGGGTTTTCTTAATTATGTTTTTCACATGTTTTCAGAGTCTTTTGAGTCGTTTTGAGTTAATATTCAGGTTCATACTCGGAGATTTGGAACAGCACGCGTTTGGGAAGAAGATTTGAGTATTTGAGCGGGAATCGGAGTTATTTTGATGACCGGACCGATCGATCCACTTTAGGACCGACCGGTCCATACTTGGTGCCTCAAGACCGACTTGGGACAAGGACCGATCGATCCGCAGGTCGATGCGAAGCAGCCAAGACTCTCTAGAAAGTGGACCGACCGGTCCACTTATGGGATCGACCGGTCCACACATAGACTCAAAGAACCCAAGACTCTCTGGAAACTGGATCGATCAGTCCACATAAGGGACCGACCGGTCCAGTCCCCTTATTTTAGGAAAACCCTTATTTTCTCCGTTTTAATTCATAAAGACTTTTTAGGTTGAGTTTTGAGACAGGTCCTTTTTCACATGTTTTTATCACGATATTATTCAGATTTTTTAGAGATTCAGAGTTGTAATTGGGAGAAGATCTCATCACCTTTTGGAGAAGATTTCTGAACCCTTTTTGATTTCTTATTCTATTGATTATGCTATTCTTATCCATGGTTTTTGCTTGTTCTTTAATCATGTCTGAGTAGTTTTCTAGTTAGGTTTTAGGGTTTTCAATGGATCTCACAGATTAAACTAGACACAAATAGATTGCTTATCAATTACCATCTTCATCACTGTTAAGCATAATGCTAGGATTGAACTGGCCATTTAATCTCTAGATCTTAGGTTAATACACATTCCAAAAGCTTGTGTATTGCTAGAACTACTGTTGATGAGTAATGCGTTATAACAATTCGAAAGGTTAGTTATAGAGTATTATGAACTGATCAAACCTGAACTGTAATGCTTATCTAGGATAGGCGTGACCCTGCGAAAATTTAGGCACTCGAATCTCAAGGGAAAGTAATTGTTATCACGAAAGTGGAACCATTTATATCAGTATTCTGAGTTCAAGATGCATGCATATTAGAATCTGAATAGTTGTCTGGTTTATGAATGTGATTTCCTGAGAATTCGCTAGTACCTAGCGTTTTTAATCATCTGAATTTAAATCGTTTAACCATCATTTGTCTTTTAAAGTTTAGTAATATAACACCCAAACTCATCATTTCCTGCTTAGCTTAATTCAATTCTCTATAACTAGTTGTATAAACACTTGGTCTCTGTGGATTCGATCCCTGATATACTTCTGAGTGCCTGTGCACTTGCAGTGTTTTATTTTGGGTTAAAACCTGAGCTATCAAGTTTTTGGCGCCGTTGCCGGGGACCAATTGTGTTTGCCATTGATTTTGATTTGCGAATTTTGTCTAAGTACTTTCTAATTTCGTTTTTATTTTTGTTTTTGTTTTTGCTTGTGATTCTAGGTGTACGCAGAGGAGAAGTAATCGCAGTGAACCTTTGATTTCATTCACTAACCAAGAATTAACCAAGCTAGAAAGGACCAATCGAGCTCAAAGAAACCTCTTGCCAGTTATGGACCAAGGAAATCAAGCCGATAACGCGGCTCTTCAGACTATCTTGTTCGATCAGATAGAGCAGATTTGTGCTGCAACTAATGCTAGCACACTCGCGGTGCAACAACAGATGCAGAACATGCAGCAGCAGTTTGCCATGATGATGGCACAATAGGTGCCGCCGCAGGGAAAGAATCCTCTGCCGCCACAAGGACAGCAAGTACCGCCACAAGGACATAATCATCCGCCGCAGAGAGGGATTGGAGAAGGGGACAATGTGCATGCTTACTACAAGAACATATCAGCCATTCGTGTCCCTGAGATTCAGCGGAATGACTTCGAGATTAAGGCACAGCTGATTAATCTGGTAGAAAGACATGTGTTCCATGGTTTGGCTGCTGAAAACCCCATGGATCACATAGAGAACTTTGAAGAGGTCTGTGAGACGACCAAGGTGAATGGGGTACCATCTGATTACCTCAAGTGCAAGATGTTTAAGCACTCTCTCGCTGACAAAGCTCTGAGGTGGCTTAAGTCACTTCCTCTGAATTCTCTTAATGGCTGGGAAGAAGCTAGAGCCGCCTTCTTGGATCATTTCTACACCAAGACCAAGACAGCTTAGCTCAGAGGCAGAATTATCAATTTTTCTCAGAAAGGTGGAGAGTCATTTGCTGTAGCCTGGGACAGGTTTAAGGAATACCGTAGGGAGTGTCCTCACCATGGATTTAGCAAGCAGCAGATGCTCAGGACCTTCTACGATGGAGTCACCTGGGATTACATGACCAATCTCAATGCCTCCAGCAATGGTTACTTCATGACTCAGAGCATAGAAGGTGCTTACCGATTGATTGACAATATGGGGCAGAGTTCCAACAATCAGTGCACTGAGTATGATAGATCAAAAAGGGTCTGCAGCGTTGACACACCATCTGCAGCAGAAATAGCAGAGCTGACAGCTGCTAAACTCCGGGACTTGATGCAAGGAAGCCATCAGGGCATTAACATGGTCGGTGACGCTTCAGACGCAATTTGCTTTTTAGAGGATGCTACTTTGGTTTCAGGAGATGCCCAGGAAGTCAACTATGTGAATGGCCAAGGGATGGGGCAAAACAGAGGTTTCAACAACAACTACCGCAGCCATCCCAATTTATCATACAGGAGCACCAACGTTGCAAACCCTCAGGATCAGGTATATCCTCAGCAAGCATCAGTTCCAGCCCATAAACCATTTTTCAATTCATCAGGAGCAGCTCCACCAGCTCAGGGATACACGAGCTACAATGCAGGGTATCAGAAGCAGTATGGACAGGGTTCAGGCTCTGGATACCAAAATCAGAATCAGTTCCAGCCTAGGAAACAAGCTCCGCCACTTCAAGCTGCTAATCCCAATGACGAGTTGAAGACTATGATTTAGCTCATGCTGGCTAATCAGCAGAAGGCTTCCACCGACATCACAAACATTAATGGGCATTTAGAAGCTGTGACAACTCACTTGAAGATGCTTGACACTCAAGTGGCTCAGAATTCAGAAGCTGTTAAGAGGCAGCAAGGGACTTTTCCAGCACAAGGGGAACAAAACCCAAAGAGGGACTGCCATGCCATCTCTGCAATAGAAGTAGAAGCCATCACCACTAAGAGTGGAAAGGTTCTTGAGCCAAACTCCAGGTCAGTAAAGGAGAAGGTCATCTCTGCTAATGGTTCAGATTCATCGAAAGATGATTTTTCAGAAAAAGACAAAGGTTCTCTGGAAAGTGGACCGACCGGTCCCACCACCAGACTGGTCGGTCCGGTGAACAGTGCTCCGACCAATGCTTATGTTCCCAAGGCACCTTACCCGGTTCGTCCTAGGAAGTCTCAGAAGGACTTAGATGAAGCGAAGTGCAGAGAAATGGTTAGCGGTCTTACAGTCAAGATCCCTTTGGTCGATGCTATCCACTTATGCCCTTTGTTTAAACGTTATTTTAAGAAGATTGTGACTTCTAATGTGACCGAGGAGGAGGACTATGTCAGGGTAACCAAAGAGTGTAGCGCTGTGTTGCAGAACAAGACAGTGAAGAAGCTTGGAGATCCTGGTTGTTTGTGCTTTCACTTCAGATCAACTCTACAGTTTTTGCCTGCTCCTTATGCGATCTGGGCTCCAGTGTCAATCTCATGCCATACTCCGTTACCAAATGGCTGGGTTTTAAGATTTTTAGTCCTACTAAAATTTCTTTAATTTTTGCTGATCGTTCTGTTAAACTTCCTCTAGGTGTTCTAGAGGACTTACAGCTAAAAATTGGTGTTGTTTTTGTCCCTGCAGATTTCGTGGTGCTTGAACTGGACGAAGAGCTAAGAGATCCTCTCATTCTGGGCAGACCATTCCTTTGCACAGTTGGTGCAATGATTGATGTCAAGCGGGGACGCATCAATCTCCAACTAGGAGACATTGAGATGCAATTCGAGATGGATAAGCTGCTAAAGAGACCCGTGATAGATGGAAAAACCTTCTCCATCAATGATCCAGAGGACGTTGCTGACAAAGTCGCAGAGGAAATCATGATGGGTGATCCGCTGGAGATTGCCTTAACCAAAGCAAAAACGGAGGACGGATTTCTAAACGATGAGGTGAATGAATATACTAAGAAGCTGGACCAGACTTGCGTGTATGCGAAATTAGTAGCTTCTTTGGATATCAGGGCAGATACGCCAAAGCCATCTGAGACTCCGAGTCATATCGACAACCCGTGGAGCGAGCTGAACATATAATTAAACATAACATATATCTACATTTTTAAAAAGGTAGAACTTAATATTGAGACAACGAATTCGAGGCCAACTCAATCAAATATTCGATTTGGCAGAAACCCAAATTAAGAAAAAATTAATCAAAGAAGGACGATTTGGAGAAAAACCTTAAAAAATTGAGGACACATAATGAGGTGGTCGAAAGTTGAAACCTTGAATGAATTAAAAAAAAATTGATTGATAAATGAACAAAAGAGGAGGCGATCTAAGAGATTAATCGTTTGGTTGGATTGGTTGAACCACAAAACCGGAAATATGGTCATGTTTGTTTCAAATATTTCAAACATTAATGTCAAAGGTAAAAGTTAAGTTTCAATTTGAAAATTGGCTGTCATCTTAATAAACATGAACCAATGTTCGTTTTCTATTTTTACAATATATATATATCAAGTTAAATTATATCTTGACTTGAGAGATCAGAGTAATAAATGGTACGTTCTTTGGCTAGCTTATTTCGCTAATTACCTAAATTACAATATTTGTTTCTAAGCCACCATACACTACACTAATACCTGGGTTTACCTACTGATTTTTGCTTCTGAATTTTCAGTCGGTAAATTTACCGACTGATTAGCTACTACTTACCGACTGATTACCTACTGTTGCATATTAGTCGGCAGGCAGTCGGTAATTAGCGACTACAAAAATTAGTCAGAAATCAGTAGGTGTTTTGCCGACTGATTTGTTACTTCATATTAACAGTAGCCATTTCTCCGACTGATTTTACTACTGAAATTAATCAGTAGCAAAATTACCTACTGATTTGCCGACAGAAATCAATCTTATTTTTTGTCAGTTATTTACCGACTGATTACCGACTGATTACCGATGAAATTTCAGTGTGTGTATATCAGTAGCAAATCAGTCGGTAAAAGTAGGTACAAGCACGTGGAAATTATTTGGTGGTTGGTGTACCTAATTTACCAATCAGTCGGTAAACAGTAGGCGATCAGTCGGTAAATTTTCTTTATAAATGCCAAACTCGGGTTTTCTTGCCACAATTATAGAAACACATAAGAAAAAAAGAGTTTACAAACACAAATCAAAGAGAGAATAACCTTTTTCAACTCATAATGTCTGGAAATAACAATTGCGGTAATTTTCGGGCGTGGATGTATAATAGGCTCGATGAAGCGACGGGAAATCTCTCGGAAGATTTTATAAGGGGGGTGGAGCAATTCATGCAATATGCAAATAGCCTGGAACTAACGCAGAGAAATCGCGGTAAGTTTTATTGCCCTTGTCTTCTTTGCGAGAATGAGGAATTTATATCGGGTGATATAGTGATGAGGCATTTGTATAGTAGAGGATTTATGGAAGATTATTATATCTGGTATAGACATGGTGAAGAACTAGATATGGATATAGGACCGAGTAATGTTGATAGGAATGAAGATGTGGGCAATGTAGAGGATAGATATATGGATATGGTGAATGATGCGTTTCGTGATAATGTGAGTTTTGATAACTACTATCAACATGATGCTAGTTTTGAGAGTGTCGAAGAACCGGTTCGCAATCATTCAAAAAAATTCTACGACTTGTTAGATGAAGCAAATACATCATTATATGATGGTTGTCGTGAAGGTCAGTCGCGGTTATCGTTAGCTGCTCGAATCATGCAACATAAGACAGATCATAATGCGAGTGAAAGGTCTGTGGATTCACTTTGCGGAATCTTGAAAGATTTTTTACCTGAAGGAAACCAGGCAACCGGTTCAAATTACGAGACAGATAGAATGATGCGCAATTTAGGGCTCCCTTGTCATGCAATTGATGTTTGCATTAATAATTGCATGATCTTCTGGAAAGATGATGAAGGTTTAGAAACATGTCGGTTTTGTCACTCGGAAAGATGGATGCCTAACGAGCAAAACCGTAGGAATAGGGTGCCATATAGTCGTATGTGGTATATGCCTATTGCCGACAGATTGAAAAGGATATACCAGAGCGAGAAGACTGCAGCGGCAATGAGATGGCATGCGGAGCACGAACCAAATGAGGGGGAAATGTGTCATCCTTCTGATGCGGCGGAGTGGAAAAGTTTTCAAGATAAACATCCCGAGTTTGCAAAAGAACCCCACAACGTTTATCTTGGATTGTGTACAGATGGGTTCAATCCATTTGGGATGTCAAAAAATCATTCGTTGTGGCCAGTGATCTTGACTCCTTACAATTTACCACCTGGTATGTGCATGAACAAGGAGTACTTGTTTCTAACAATTATGAATTCTGGGCCAAATCATCCGCGAGCGAGTCTTGATATCTTCCTCCAACCTCTTATTGAAGAGTTGAAAGAATTGTGGTCTACTGGGGTCAAGGCGTACGATGTGTCCTTGAATCAAAATTTTAATCTAAGAGCAGTGTTGTTGTGGACGATAAGCGACTTTCCGGCGTATGGCATGTTATCAGGATGGAGCACACATGGAAAATTAGCATGTCTAATTTGTATGGAAGATATAAACTCATTTTATTTGCGGAACGGAAGAAAGACGTGTTGGTTCGATTGCCACCGAAGATTTCTGCCTCATGGTCATCCTCTAAGGAAGAATAAAAAAGACTTTTTAAAGGGAAGAGACGCGAGGAATGAGTTGCCACCGGATTTTTTGACCGGTGAGCAAATTTACTCTTACCGTGTCCAACGTGTGAAGCCACCGAAAACAAAGGATGTTGGTGGAAACGGTAACGAGAAGAGGAAGAAAGGATTTGGGACAAATCATAACTGGTATAAAGAAAGCATATTCTGGGAATTGCCATACTGGAGCGACCTCAATCTTCGACATAATCTCGATCTCATGCATGTAGAGAAGAATTTGTTTGACAACATTATGAACACTCTGATGCGGTTGCCAGGTAAATCAAAAGACACCGTCCCGTCAAGATTGGATATAGAATTATTATGTCATCGGCCACACTTACATATTGATAGTCAGGGTAGTGCCCCTTTTCCTGACTACTCTTTGACAGACGACGCAAGAAGAAGCTTATTGAAATGTGTGAACGACTCGGTGAAATTTCCGGATGGTTATGCTTCGAACTTAGCTAATTGTGTTTATCTTCAGAAAGAAAAGTTTTTCGGGATGAAGAGTCACGACTGCCATGTTTTTATGGAGCGGCTACTTCCATTTATCTTAATTGATCTCGTGAACCGGAACATACACACAGTGATATCAGGTACTAATTGATTTTTTTTAAAATAATTAAATCATGTAAATATGATCATAGTGATTGTATTAACCATCTGCTTTTTTAATTAAAAAAATCGTAGGTGTTGGAACATTTTTCCGTGACTTATGTGCGAGAACTTTGCAAACAAATCGCGTCCAAATTCTAAAAGAAAACATAGTTTTAATCATATGCAATTTGGATATAGTTTCCGGTGTTTCTATATAGTTCATTCGAACATTATATTAGTGCAAAATATACGGACCTCCCCGAGGAAGAAATCTTGGCCAAACGAGTCGAAGAGTATACAGATTGGATCAAAGAATATGTATGTCTATTAAATATTTGACAATTTTCTTGATCATTTACCTTGAAATATCTCATATTGTCTAAGAATATCTATGTCCATGCAGGTTATCGCCTGGAAGGCTGAGTTTCCTTTTCCAACGTGGGTGCTCGACATAATTCATGGACCAGAGATGATGGTAAACACTTGGCCCATCTATTATACAAGAGGATATTTGTTTCATACCCAGACTCACAGCGAGGGAAAAACTACCTGTAACAACGGTGTTTGTGTTAGCGGGGTAGATTATAGCAATCCAGATGACCGAGCTGAATATCACGGTATCGTAACTGATATCCTAAAACTACAATATACGGGGGCGGTTGATTTGAGAATCACACTTTTTAAGTGTAAGTGGGTGGATCCTGTGATCGGTAGAGGCACTCGGAGGAGCAATGGTGGCCTTGTAGATGTTCTTCCAAAGAAAAGATATCCTAAATACGACCCTTTTATCCTAGGTACGTATGCTTGTATCCTAGGTTGCTTTTATAATCAATTTCTGTAAAAGTCTGATTTTCACATTGAAATTGTACAGCATCTCAAGCCGATCAAGTTTGTTATATCCCGTACCCATACAAGGGCAGGAAACCGAAGGATCTGTGGCACAATGTTGTTAAAGTCAACCCAAGGGCAAATATTTCAGGAGATTACGAACACACCGAACCTACTCTTTTACAACAAGAAACTGAGGATAATGTAATCCTAACTACAATTGAAGATATCGTGGTCGAGAATTCGGGTCCAAGAGTAAACCCAGTAACTCTCGATTACGAAGTCGGCGATGCGGAACAAGATGACGAATTTGAGTGTAACTTATCAGATTCGGACGACGATCTTGAAGGTGTTTAATTGTGCTAATTCCAAGATTTGGTGGTTTCATGCTGTATTTTGTATTATTACGTATATTGAGTTTGTTTCACTAATAAAAAGGAACACTAAAATTTCACAACTTAAAATTTGTTTAATAAATCATAAAATGAAAAAGCCTTAAAATGTTAGATTTTTCCACAATCAGTCGGTAAATGGTCACTGATTTCCGACCATTTGCCGACTGATTCAAAACATTTGGGCCAAAATTTTTGCCTCCAAAACATTTGGGCCAAAATTAAATTTGCCTCCTTTCACAGAGCCTTAACGAATTTGAGGAGTCACAAAACACATTTGCAAAATAATCCCAAAGTCTTCTCTTCTTCTCCGAAACTTTTCTTCTTCTGCGATTCCAAACCCTAATTTTCCTTTTCAATCTTTTCTTCATCTGCGATTCTCTGTCGATTTCAATCTCTCAATCCCTCTATCTCTCTAATCCCAGTTTTCGCAAACCCTATTTTCATCGATTCCCAGTTTTCGCAAACCCTAATCTCATTTCAAACCCTAATTTTTTGTTTCTCTTCATCGATGCTCAAAGAAAAGAGGAAGAGGGTTCATCTGAAACCAAGAACGGAACTGGTGAGATCACCGGCCAATCCACCCAGGCGACATGATTTCCTTCTAGATACGGTACCGGAATCTCCACCGCCGGTTCTCCGTAAGACCAATCCAAAGCCGTCTGTCAAAGATTACCCTCCACCGACACATCTCTTTAAAACTCCAACAGTTGTACCTTCCACTTCTTCTCTTCCTCAACGGCGTGCATCCACTCACTCGGATCCACTTTCTCGGCCATCCCCTTCTGCGGAACCTCAAAGGTCTGCACCTGCATCTGTACGGCCTCAAATCCGAGCCCCTGCATCTGTACGGCCTCAAATCCGAGCCCCTGCATCGTCTGGGAATCGACAAGCCTCAACGCCTCAACATCATCAAGTTGAACCTACTGATTTGACTACAAGGCGTGCATCTCAATCGCCTCGCAGTTCTCAAGACCAGACTTCACCTCTGGGATTTGAAGAAGGAGATTCAGAAGCTGAAGAGGGAGAGTACTCTGATGTCGATGCTCCAGTTGAGCCTAATCTCGCCGAAGACTAGCTGGAGTCTCTAAACGCGATTCTGCTTGGGCCAAGGCCAAACAAAATCACTATCCTTGACCCGGATCTCATTGAGCCTAATTCAACTTGGTAATTTCTTCTTTGTTAAAATGTGTTTATTCTGTTTAAGTTAGGTATTGTTCTTAGGTTATTAGGTTATGTTAATAGGTTATTAGGTTATGTTAATAGAGTAAATTGAGAACTTTTATTGAATGGAGAAGCTGAATATTGATGCTAATTAAATGTTGGTTTTAGAGAGATGTTAGCTATTATATTAAGCTAGGAGAAGGTGAAGAAGGTTTTAGAGAGTCTTTAAATACGGTTGATTTGGTTTTGAGAAGGTGAAGAAGAGTTTATCCATCTTTGATTTCTTGTTCTCTGTTTCAACAAATCACTAACTGTCAGTTATTTTCTCTGTTTTTGCAGGTTTGGTTTTGACGATTCCAAACTCACAAGACAGGTCACTAAGTGTTTCACCCATAAGTTTGATGGCCCCTACTACAGTATCTCCTATGTGCCTAGGGATAGAATAGAACGATGGTTCGTTGAATTCGCGGTAACAGTACTCTTACTCTTACTTGACCATTATTTTTACTCTTACTTGTGTGTTTTATCTTGTCTTTTGTCTAACACCAATCTTTTTCTTTTGTCTTGTAGAAAAAACACAGGTGGGATCCATCAATAACAGGTTTGGTTCAACAGGAGTTTGAGGCAGTACTTCAAAATCGCTTGAAGGACATGGTCAGCAATGCAAGGAGTCTTGACGAGCAACCTAAATGGATCATTGATACGATCTGGGAAGAAATGAAAGCACATTGGGCCACTGATCACCAAATAGCAAAGAGAGCGAAGACCTCAGAAGCTCGGATGTCTCAGCGAAAAGGACTCGGTCCTCACAAACACACCTGCGGACCGAAGTCATACCGACAACTCGGACGAGAAATGGTAAGTAGCTGTTTCACTACTTGTTTGTTAGTTGAAATCATTATATTGAAATGGTTATGATCTTAGACTGCTTTTGATTACTTCTGATCTTAGACTGCTTTTGATTACTTCTGATCTTAGAAATGGTAAGCATTTTCTTTGAGTTGCATATGATTACTTCTGATCTTAGACTGCTTTTGATTCGTTGTGGTTGTTGTGAATCATTTGTTAATGTTTGTGATGTTGACTGAGTTCGTTTATTTTGTTAATGTTATGTTAGTAATCTGAGTTTTGTTTCTTCCTCCCCTTCCTCTCTATCTACTGATTTTGTGCAGGAAGTAGAATGCGGCAGACCAGTGGGTTACGGTGAGATTTTCATCAGAGCAAATACCAAGAAAGATGGAACATTTGTCGATAAAAAAGCGGAGGAAGTTGCTGACTCCTATTTGAAGAAAAAGGGGGAGAAGTTGTCCAACCTTGGGTCTGAGCTTTCTGATGGTCGTGCTCCGGAGCTATCCGTAGAAGAGGATAACGAGCTCTTTCTGCAGGTTAAGTGGTTATTCTGTTTTGGATTGTCATTTCTTGTTGTGCTTATTCTTTCTGCAGGTTTGGATTAATTTTCTTTCTTATTTCTGTGTAGTCTACTCTTGTGAATGAAAGAGGACATGTTTTTGGGATGGGAAGCCTACAAGAGGATCTGGTGGACAAGGGTAAGGGAAAAAACCGCTACTTCTCAGCCTCTGTCCTGAAGATGCAACAAGAGCTTGAAGAGGCTAAACGTCTACTAAAAGAACAAGCAGATCTTATCAGTCGGCAGAAAGAAGAGAATGGTCGAATTGTAGCTGCTCAAAACGCCCAAACCCTTCACCTTAACAGGCTGGACAAGTTCTTGAAAACCGACGACCGCTTCCTCGCATTCCTTGCCGCAGAAACTGGTACAGAAACTACTACAGGTACTGGTTCATAGGTTTAGAAACTGATAGTCTAAGCCTTTTGTTTCTCACTTCTCTAGCTCTCTTATAACTTGAAACTCATGCAATGTGGTATGCAACTAAACAGTTGGTGTATATATGTTTTTGTTTTGGTGTGATTTCGAACTTGAATCTTATGTATGTTTTTGGTGTATATATGTTTTTGTTTTGGTGTGATTTGGAACTTTGAATCTTATGGTTTGTTTTGGTGTGCTTTGCTTTCTAATTGATTTTGACGTTTTAATTAGAATCAACAAACCAATTAGCATCTAAACAGAATTATTAGATTCATAATATCATCTCCAGTAGCAAATCAGTCGGTAAATATATTACACTATCAGTCGGTGAACAGTAGGAAATCAGTAGGAAATCAGTCGGTAAATCCTACCCAAAATGCAAATGCGAAGCTTACATCAGTCGGTTATCAGTAACCATTTACCGACTGAGTTTGTATATATCAGTCCCTAATCCGTCGGCAAATTTACCTACTGATTGCATACATTTGATGCAGTAGCTAACTCCAGTCGGTATACAGTCACGAATCAGTCGTTAAACTTACCGACTGTTTTGTAACTGCTTAGAAACAGTCGGTAAAGTCAGTCGGGAATCAGTAACCATTTACCGACTGATTATTTTACCGACGAGGGAAAAAGCTACAGCACAAATCAGTCGGTAATCAGTCGGTAAAGGGTGTTTACCTACTGATTTCCGACTGATTTGGCAGTAGTTAAAAATCTGAATTCTTGTAGTGATAAACCCTAAAAATCGTTCCTTTTATTGGTTAATGCGATTTAAATTGTACTCGTTTTATTCTCTTGCATTCTGTTTATGTCACGGTACACGGGTTGTCGATATGACTCGGAGTCTCAGATGGCTTTGGCGTATATGTTCTGATATCCAAAGGTAGAACTTAAAACCCTCCCAGCTGGGTTACAGTACGCTTTTCTTAGCCCTGATTCTACCTATCGTGTCATCATCAATGCTGAATTAAATAATGCTGAAACTGCTTTGCTGTTGTGTGAACTTAGAAAATATCGTAGAGCATTAGGATATTCACTAGATGACATTACTGGAATTTCACCCACTTTGTGCATGCATAGGATCCATCTAGAAGACGAGTCAATGACTTCTGTAGAACACCAGAGGAGGTTAAACCCGAATCTAAAAGATGTTGTTAAGAAGGAAATTATGAAACTTTTAGAAGCTGGGATTATATATGCTATCTCTGATAGTACTTGGGGTTAGTCATGTGCATGTAGTTCCTAAAAAAGGTGGAGTCACAGTAGTGAAAAATGATAGGACCGAATTGATTCAAACTCGCACTATAACTGGTCATAGAATGTGCATTGATTACATGAAATTGAATGCTGCAACTAGAAAAGATCATTTCCCATTGCCTTTTATTGATCAGATGCTTGAAAGTCTTGCTAATCACCCCTACTATTGTTTCTTAGATGGATATTCAAGATTTTTCCAGATTCCCATCCATCCAGATGATCAGGAAAAGACCACATTCACCTGTCCATATGGCACTTATGCATATCGCAGAATGCCATTTGGCTTGTGTAATGCCCCAACCACATTCCAGAGATGCATGATGTCCATCTTCACCGATCTTATTGAAGACATCATGGAGGTATTCATGGACGATTTTTCTGTTTATGGCTCATCGTTTTCTGTTTGTTTGGCGAATCTTTCAGAGTTCTGCAACGATGCGAGGAGAAAAACTTAGTGCTCAACTGGGAGAAATGCCATTTCATGGTCAGAAACATAATAGTTTTGGGACACAAGATTTCAGAGGTACAAGAAGAAGAAGTTCCTACGAGACGTGCGAAGATACTTCTGGGATGAGCCTTACCTCTACAAACAATGCTCAGACGGCGTCTTTTGAAGGTGTGTGTCTTATAAGGAAATCCCAGGTATACTCTTCCACTGTCACAGTTCTAACTACGCAGGACACTTTGCTACTTTTAAAACAGTTTCTAAGGTATTGCAAGTAGGCTTTTGGTGGCCTACCCTGTTTAAAGACGCTAATGATTTTGTTTCTAAGTGTGATTCTTGCCAGAGACAGGGTAACATTAGCAAGCGCAACGAAATGCCACAGAACTTCATATTGGAAGTAGAGGTGTTTGACGTGTGGGGAATTGACTTCATGGGACCATACCCTTCCTCCTATGGGAACAAGTACATCCTGGTGGCTGTCAATTACGTATCCAAGTGGGTTGAGGCGCTGACTTCCCCAACAAATGACGCCAGGGTAGTTCTCAAAATGTTTAAATCGATCATCTTTTCACGGTTTGGTGTTCCTCGAGTAGTTATCAGCGATGGAGGCTCTCATTTCATCAATAAGGTGTTCGCCAACTTGTTAAAACACAATGGAGTTAAACACAAAGTTGCAACCCCTTATCATCTTCAAACGAGTGGCCAAGTGGAGGTTTCAAACAAGGAGATCAAGAGTATCCTGCAGAAGACTGTGAACACGACTAGGAAGGATTGGTCGACAAAGCTCGACGATGCTCTATGGGCCTATCGCACCGCATACAAGATACCTTTGGGCACCACTCCATTTCATCTGGTGTACGGAAAGTCTTGTCATCTCCCAGTAGAGCTAGAGTACAAGGCAGCCAGGGCAGTGAAGCAGCTGAATTTTGACATCAAATCAGCCTCTGAACGACGATCCATCCAACTGCACGAGCTGGAAGAGATAAGGCATATGGCCTATGAGAATGCCAAAATCTATAAGGAGCGCACCAAAGCGTATCATGACAAGCGAATCGTCTCTAGGAGTTTTGCTCCGAATGACCAGGTATTACTTTTTAACTCTCGCTTGAAACTATTCCCTGGTAAACTCCGTTCAAGATGGTTGGGTCCTTTCACCATCAAGGAAGTGAGACCTTACAGAGCGGTGGTCTTACTGAATCCGTCTAGAGGTGAGTTTGTCGTCAATGGTCAGTGGTTAAAGCCTTATCTCGCTGATACCATCATTCCAGAGGGTGTTGAGACCCCTCTTGCTGATCCTTCACAAGCCTAACGGGCACACACGTCGAGCTAACGACGTTAAACAAAGCGCTTGGTGGGAGGCAACCCACTTGTAAGTGTATATACGTTCTTTTCTTTTTTTCCCTTTCTTTTCAGTTTTACCTTTCTTTTCTTTTTTCTTTTTGGTTTTCCTTAGGATTTTTTTCTTCATAGAGATTTCGGATTTGGACTCTGGAAAGTGGATTGGTCGATCCCCTTAGGGACCGGTCGATCCTGGTGTCTCCACGAAAACAAGCTTTTGCCTCGGGAAAATGGACCGGTCGGGCTCAACATAGGATCGGTTGATCCTCTCTGTCACAAGACATATAGACTCTGGACACTGGACCGGTCGATCCACAAGGGAGACCGGTCGATCGCCTTACACTACGAATCAAGCCATTTGTCTCGGGAAAGTAGACCGGTCGGGCACCACGAGGACCGGTTGATCCCCTCAGTCCCACAGATCGGGTGAGTTATGGTCACCAGACCGACCGGTCCAGTATCGGGACCGGTCGGTCCGACGACCCGGGTAAGCGCAATTTTGCCCATTTTTCGGTTTATTCCGGTTTATTTCACTTAAATTGAACCGGTTTTGTCTCATAAACATGCACAAGCCCGATCCACACCCCTTTTTCAGATCAAAATCGTTTTTCCTCATCACTTTCATGAGTTCTTGGTGATTTATCTCTCCCTAACTTGCTTTCATACCCAAATTGAACGATTTTTGGCTCTAATCCACTTAGTTTTTCAAGCTCTATCTGATTGTACCATCAATTTGTTCGATCTGCAAGGTATGGGCATGTTATTTGGATATCAAATTTCGGGTTTTTGGGGTTTTTCGATTTCCCTGGATTTTGCCGTTTGAATCACTTGTTTCTCACTCCCCTTTGGTTCGTTTTTGTAGTTATGGGTCGCACGGGACGCCCAGTCGCCACCAATTCCCCACCCGAGGATGACTTCAATGAAGAACATGAGAATCAGACTAAGCGGAATCACGATAAGCCAAGGAAATCGACGAGAAAGGAAAAGGGCAAGGGGATAGCGAGTTCTAGTAACCCGGATGCTCCGCGTCGATCGCGGAGTTCAAATGTTCAATGGCCACGACCAGACGGTATTCCTTTCCCTGGAATTGATACTCATCCTAAGTTAGAACGGAAGGAATTAGTTAGTGAACCGTCTTATGCGTACAAACGGAAAGGAGATGGTTGGGTTAGATACAATAGCATATGCTATAATGGTTTGCTTCATGTTGAGATGTTGCCTACTAGAGTTTTATGCCATGAGATGCTGGAAAAATTGGGTATAGTGGATGAGGTACTTGTTGTTCTCGATCTTATGGGTTTTGGGAAAATGGCTACATACCGGTATCCGTTATATCCTGACTTAGTACGATAGTTTCTTGCTTCCTGTGAGGTTTATTATGCAGATGAGGCTCATCGGACCGTTGATAGAGGATCCCTCACTTATGTGATCCAAGGGACTGAGTATGTGATTTTCCTTCTGAACTTGTGTACTTTCTATGGTTTTGACGGAAGTAATACAAGTCCGGAGTTCCCTGATCGTCATTCTTTTCCTCACAGCGACCGCCTATGGAACTTGATTGGTATGGGTCCTGCAGAGTGTCGTAGCATGAAGCTCACACTTATCAGGAACCCAATTATCCATCTTATTGCTAAGGCTTTGGGTACTACCATGTTCTGTAAAGAGGAATCAGGAGCTGTACGTCTTGATGAGCTATTCCTACTGCATTTAGGGATGCTAGAGTTTGTGTCTGCGATTTACACAGAGCATCCTCGCGAGAACCGCACTAACTTCGGAGCAGCATTTGCACATTTCCTGACAGAGAGGAAGTTTAGGGGTCTAGCTGGACCTGGACAGAGGAAGCAGGAGGTATGTGGGAGTCTCCTCACACCCATCTTTACATTCCATCAGATTGATACGAGAGACAGGGAGACGATCCTTACGCCTTCGCTCTTAGATATGCAACATTTGACTCAGAGTAGATGGATAGTTGGGATTCAGTGCTCCGTTTCATTACCGAGTGATCATGCGCCACTCACTTCCATGGAGAACGTGCGATTTTTACCGACCGTCTCACCTCAGACCACCGATCTACATGCATCTCTGCGGCGCCGAAAGTGCTGCTATGTGAGTAGAGATGCTAGCACTGCGGGTACTAGTCATGGTCCTGCCCCGCCTGAGCCTTGCTACCAGCTTCCACCGTATGAAAACCAGTTTGCCATCTCTCCACTTCGCGACACATGGACTACATCCGAGTACAGAAAGTGGGATCACAGGAGTTTTCATAAGATGCACAGTATGATGTCTGCCATTTGGGGTGCCCTCTCGTGTTCACGAGGCACGGATGCAATTAGGGGATCAGACTTTGTTGGGAGTCGCATGCCTCAACCTTCGGGACCCTCCACGGAGATGAGATCAGACGATGACACTGGCGGATCCGAGGAGTCCCCAGACTTCTGATGACGTTAGACTTTCTTACTTTTCTTTTTCATTTTCGATTTATTTTCTTTCTTTTTAATAGTTCTTTTCTTTGGATTTACTTTCACACCGGGTCGGTGTGAAGTAAGTCTAGGGGGAGTGCTATTGGTACTAAATATGTTTTCTATTTTTCTTATTTTCTTTTTCGTTTTCTTGAGTCGTTTTCTGTTTTATCGAGTCAGTTTGTACTAAACCTTTGTGATATGCATGCATTTCTAGGACCACATGATGTTTGCTAACCCCTCTAACAGTGATTAACCAATGCAATGAGAAGATTAAAAATGCCCTAGGCGGATCAGTGTTGCCAGAAGGCTCTCGTCTCCTTGAAAGCTAACACTGACACTTTTATACTAATCTGTTTTTCTTAACTCAGGGAATTCAAAATTGCATAAGCAGTAACAACCACGTTAAGAGTCCTACCCTTTTTCAAACACTTTCCTCTTTTCAGGACTCCTAATGGCCAGACTCACTCTTAGTCTGGTACCACACCCTTACCTTGACCTTTCCTTCAAACCTCATGCCTTCTGTCCAAGACATTGACATGCACTCAAGCGCAAAAACTCCGTATACGTAGTCCGGCCAGCCAATCATTCTAAAAGATCTTTTGGTACCATTTCAAAACTTTCTGCTTAGGATTTTTGGTAATATTTTTATTTTTTCGTTTTTGTGCTTTAGAAAAGGCTAGAACTAATCCCTAGTATTCAAAAAAAAAAAAAAATCAGATTTTATATGCATTGTTGAAAGGGATTAGAATAAAGCTTTAGATTTAATATGCAAGCACATTTCTATGTAGTATTCTTAGCATTAGTTCTTTAGATAAGCAGAAAGTTTTCATCTAAATAAAGAAAAAGGTCTTAAGTTTGAAAAGTTGTGCATCATCTTTGGATTTAGTTCTCTTGGGATTTTGCGCCATGACTTGCATTCGGCCGCGACTGAGGTTAGCCTAAACACTTTTACCCCACTACTAAATAGCCCAAAACCTTAACCCTTATGCGACGGGTATTTTCCCTCTGATAAGATTTCTGGACCCTGGTATAAAGTCGCTGAGACATAGGAACTTGAGTATGGTAGCAGTGCTATGTATTTGGCAAAGTATATGAAGTACCATCTTGGTTTTTGATCTGTTTATGAGGGTTGTTGGTATTACATCTGTGGGGTCTTAAAGGATTGCATTCAACTTATAAAGGTTAGTTTGGTTTTTGTAGCTTCCTTGAGCTTATTTCTAGTTTGCCTTCACTTGAGGACAAGCAAAGACTTAAGTCTGGGGGAGTTGATATAACGTGAATTTGGGTTTTCTTAATTATGTTTTTCACATGTTTTCAGAGTCTTTTGAGTCATTTTGAGTTAATATTCAGGTTCATACTCGGAGATTTGGAACAGCACGCGTTTGGGAAGAAGATTTGAGTATTTGAGCGGGAATCAGAGTTATTTTGATGACCGGACCAATCGATCCAGTTTAGGACCGACTGGTCCATACTTGGTGCCTCAAGACTGACTTGGGACAAGGACCGAGCGATCTGCGGGTCGATGCGAAGCAGCCAAGACTCTCTGGAAAGTTGACCGACCGGTCCACTTATGGGATCGACCGGTCTACACATAGACTCGAAGAACCCAAGACTCTCTGGAAACTGGACCGATCGGTCCACATAAGGGACCGAACGGTCCAATCCCCTTATTAGGAAAACCCTTCTTTTCTTCGTTTTAATTTATAAAGACTTTTTAGGTTGAGTTTTGAGACATGTCCTTTTTCACACGTTTTTATCACGATTTTATTCAGATTTTTTAGAGATTCAAAAGTTGTAATTGGGAGAAGATCTCATCACCTTTTGGAGAAGATTTCTGAACCCTTTTTTATTTCTTATTCAATTGATTATGCTATTCTTATCCATGGTTTTTGCTTGTTCTTTAATCATGTCTGAGTAGTTTTCTAGTTAGGTTTTAGGGTTTTCAATGGATCTCACAGATTAAACTAGACACAAATAGGTTGCTTATCAATTACCATCTTCATCACTGTTAAGCATAATGCTAGGATTGAACTGGCCATTTAATCACTAGATCTTAGTTTAATACACATTCCAAAAGCTTGTGTATTGCTAGAACTACTGTTGATGAGTAATGCGTTATAACAATTTGAAAGGTTAGTTATAGAGTATTATGAACTGATCAAACCTGAACTGTAATGCTTGTCTAGGATAGCCGTGACCATGCGAAAGTTTAGGCACTCGGATCTCTAGGGAAAGTAATTTTTATCACGGAAGTGGAACCATTTATATCAGTGTTCTGAGTTCAAGATGCATGCATATTAGAATCTGAATAGTTGTCTGGTTTATGAATGTGATTTCCTGAGAATTCCCTAGTACCTAGCGTTTTTAATCACCTGAATTTAAATCGTTTAATCATCATTTTGTCTTTGAAAGTTTAGTAATATAACACCCAAACTCATCATTTCCTGCTTAGCTTAATTCAATTCTCTATAACTAGTTGTGTAAACACTTGGTCTCTGTGGATTCGATCCCTGATATACTACTGCGTGCCTGTCCACTTGCAGTGTTTTATTTTGGGCTAAAACCTGAGCTATCAATTTCTAACTTTATATTTAAACGAATAATAAAAGTAAGAACAAGGTAAATCATAAGGTTATATGTTAACTTAAAAGTTAATGTCGATTAAATGCCTTCATTAGTTCGGCGGATTTTTCAACGAACTCACCGGATCTACACTAAATCTTTCTGATGCGTATTTTTTTTTTTTAATTTCAGTTATTATAAAAAGCATGAATTCTAATATAGCCATATAGGCTTCTAAAATCATGATCGCAAAACTATATGATAATTTCACATCATCTTTCTTCCTATCCAATAAAATTTTCAACATAACTGTAAATAATTTGAGAGCTAATTTAGAAAGATCACAAGAGATGAAACAAAAAGTGATCTAAATTTCTGATTTGCATAATTCATTAAGGGTTACTGTGGGAGCTGGATTCTCATAATTGAATTTGTAAGGTTCAAAGAGAAGTAGAAAGTTTCCTAGGTTAGATGTAACATCCCGAAACCAAAATAGAGATTTTGGTCAGGGATGTCGATCGACACCAAGGCTGGGTGTCGATCGACACCAGTATTTTTGGTCAACTTGGGTTTGACTGAAAATTGTTCAGCTTGTGATACGATTTGGATGCGCAACCATAGGTCATGGGTTATAAGGTCGCAGCCGCATTTGTTGAACGGGGCAGAGAAGAAAAACACATTCTAAGGGTTTTCGTGGGAGTTTCGGTGATTCAAAGAGCGTTAGGGATACGTTCTTCGTGTTTTCTTCCCCGTAGAAGCTTCTGTGCGTTCGTGTTAGCTTTTGAGCGTGAGTTCGGTGATTTCCAGCGAGGAAATCAGAGTTTTTGGGCTGTTTGGTGTCTGACTTTTAGCCGTTCTTCCTCTATTCGCGTTCTCGAGGTGAGTGCGTGATCGTGGATATGGGATTAGGTTATTAGGAACTTTTGAATGAATGATTGTGATGAATGGATTGTTTGTTATGATTATCTCTGTGATTTGTATGTCGGGAATCGTGATTGATCTCGCTTGATGAAACGGAATTCGAGTCTCGAGAGGATTTTGACTCGGTTCAGGGTTTCTGCGAGAGGTGTCGATCGACACCTAATGGTGGTGTCGATCGACACCACTGTTTTAAGATCGCGAGGATCGAATGCTATAATGCAGTGTTGATCGACACCAAGTGGGAGTGTCGATCGACACCACTTATTTTTAAATGTTATTTTTGGTTATTTTGTGAATTGTTGCTTGATCCCGTAGAATTGATAATCTATTTTCCCTTACTATGTATCCGGTAGACGGGATGACCGCTCCACTAAGTATTTATTAAATACTTACCAACTCTGTTTTTCTTTTAGAGTTGCAGGTAACAGAATGCGTGATCGCGGAATCAAGGCCAGAGAAGAGGATGTTAGGGTGTTAGTTTATTTATTTGTCTCTAGTGAACCTGGTTTTTAGGTTGCTAGCGTTATTGAATTCTGGAAATGATTTGTTGAATTTGATATTTTGGTTTACTATTTTATGGAATTATTTTTATGAGAACTTCCGCGAATTGTTGAATAGCTGTAGAGAATTAATTATTTATGAGAATATTAATTCGTCTATTAAATAAAATAAAAATGTTGGGTGTTTCATTAGAAAACACAAAGACAAAGACAAAGAGATGAATTAGGTGTTTATTAATAGCTGAAAAGCTGTAAACAGAGGTTCGGTGTAAGATTTCTTGATCCCCTTAGACCATACCTTCATTAAAGCCGATCCCAGTGTGTTTTACTGATGATGCCAAACCAAGGCTGCCGAACAAGCATTCCGAGTTGAACCACTTATGACAATGCCAAGCCAAACCCATTGTGATGATGCCAAGATGAACCCATTGTGACAATGCCAAGCTGAACCCATTGTGACGATGCCAAGCCGAACCCATTGTGACGATGAAGTGATGAAGATTGCCGATTCGATGTAATGTTAGCAAGCAAGTGTGCCAATCCAAGCGAAGACAATGCTGACTACACTTGATGCCGAGCTGACCCATTAGTGGTGATAAGGGACGAAGGTGCTAATTTGAGTCGTTGTTGAAGTCCCTGATCTGATTCGTTGTTGAAGTCACCGATCCGAGTCTTGACGAAGAATGTTGAAGTCGGCAATCTGAGCCATAACGATGGTGAAGAAGTGTGCAATCGATCTGAGTATTGCAATTATGCCTAAGTGCAGATGATATATTGTGTCATGGTTACAAAGTAAGGATGTAACAGTGACAATGCGATAGTGCACTCGGCCGCCGAACAATAATCATATGTTTAGGCTAGCCGCGACACGATGATGATAAGAACAACTAGCTGATATGCTCAAATTTTCCCTAGAGCTACTCTCTCAAATAATGAGATCAGATGCAGTAGTTAGGGATCAAATCCACAAGAAATCAGAAACACAATAGATTAATATGCTCGAATGATGCTAAGCAGGATGATTTGAATGCAAGTAAATAAAGCAAGTAAAACGGTTATGAAATCAATTAAAATAAAAGCTAGGCACATGGAAATCGCAGGTGAGTCAGAATTGCAAATATGAATAAACGATAGGAATTATGATGCACAGTTCTTAAACATGAACACGAATATAAAATCAATCAGCTGTCGCTGTAGAGATTATCAATGTCTAAATTCTAGAAAACAACTGTCGTTGCGAATCCTATAAATCTAAACAAGCATTGTAGTTCAAGTTCAATTGTTCACAAAACCCTAAACCAAATTTGTTTGCGAAAAAAGAATTTTGCTCATCAAAGATTAATTCAAGCAATTAATAAAATTGTCGTGTCTATGAATTAACCTAAGATCAGATTCTATTTAGCTAAGCTAGAATAAGCATTAATCATAAGCCAAGATGAAGAACTTCTAATGATATTATCCTAACAGTTGAATTAAAACTAGCAATTCATCAAACACCTTTGAAAATCCCTAAACCTAACAAGAGAATTACTCAGACATATTCAAAGAAGCAAACATCTTATTAATTGAATATATCTTTTAGAAATTGATAAAATGAAGCATAAGCCTAAACAATGGCTGTAAAAACGTATTTATAAGGTACATAAGCCGTCATAAAGCATAAAAGTAAACATCTGGAACTTCTGCGCAAAAACGGTAAACTTCCAAAATCTGACTTTCTGTGTCCGAGCAGGGTGTCGATCGACACCAACATCTGAATTCGATTTTGACTTGCAATTTCGATACTTCATTCCGCAATACTCCAAAACTTCCAGTAAACATCTTTTATGCTCCAGACGTCTAAGTACCTATAATAACTCTAAAACAAACACAAAACACCACAAATACTCTATATATTGGACTTATATCATGGCCTAAAATGGGTAAAAACCATGATATATCACTAGCCACGACGCAATGATAATAAAAAATGCTAGCCGCGACACAATGATGATAAGAACTGCTAGCCGCGACGCAATGATAATAAGAAGGGAGAGGCGCGGCTAGACTTGAACATCTATGAGAGGCGACAATCCGCGGTTATACTTGAACATCTTCGAAGAGATGTGAGGATCCGCGGCTAGACGTTGTCTTCCTTGATAAGTGTGGAGAGTTGATTACAGTGAGCCACCTATGTATAAGATGATGATGAAAAGTACAACAAACCGGGACATGACGATGATGATGCGGTGAGAAATGAGATGACGATCCGCAACTAGACAATGTTTTTCTGAAAAATGTGACTCCACTATATGTTTTGTAACTTACGGACCACCAATCCAAATGACTTGAAACTTCTTTTGAATGAAAGTTGACTTAATTTTTGATCTTGAGAAAAAATTAAGCTTGATATGTTTTCATCTCAGCTCATGGCGAACCAATCGTTTGGAATCCGCATGATGAGTCAGATCGACGTGTCATTAGTAAATCATGTGTATCTTTCCAACCGCAACTCCAAATGATATTATTTCAACGCCATTAGAAATCTAATTTAATTTCTTATCATGTCATGAAATTTTAGCTCGTCATGTGTTCATATTGGTTCCTAATGAGCCGATGTTTTCAGATCGGCATCGTGAGTTAGATTGTCCTCTCTTTAGAAAATCGGATGTATCTCTCCAACCACAACTTCAAATGATATGAATCAAACTCCATTGGAAAGCTCACTCAATATCCTATTGTAATGAAATTTCATCTAGCCATGCATCATTACAATTTGACAAATTGATGTGTCACATCAAATTTTCATTTGTCACATCATTACAATTTGATGTAATGAAATTTTCATCATCTTTTGAAAACCCTAAAACCTAACTAGTAAACTACTCAGACATGGCGAATGATGCAAACATGATTTGAATAATACTTTATTGAAAAGAAAGATAATTTATACAAAGATCGAAACCGGTTTGGAAACGAGGAACAATCTCTGAATTATCTCTTGCTAAAATCTCTAAGTAAAAATAAAGCGTAGCCTAAACAATGGCTTAAGATAAGTAGATATAGAGTACAAAAAAGATTTGGGGCAAAACTGCAAACATCTGGAACTTCTGGTGCGAAACTAGAAATCTTCCAAATTAATATTTTGTTCGAAGATTTGGTCGTGTCGAGCGACGTACTTCGTCGTGTCGCTCGACAGCCCTGATTTCTTCATGTCGATCGACTTCAAATCCTCCGTCGCTCGACAGGCTTGCTAAATTTCAACTCCGAACTTGCTTCTTTAACTGCTGATTCCAAAATGCTCTAGAATGCTCCAGTAAACACCAGTAATGCTCCAAACATCCAAGTACCTAATAAAAATGCCAGAAACTTATATCATGGCTTAAAAAGACTCTAGAAAACGAACTTAAATCATGGACTTATATCATGGCTTAAAAACCGTAAAAACCATGATATATTAACTCCTCCAGACTTAGCTTTTTGCTTGTCCCTAAGCAAAACAGTTGTACTCACCCCTTTAGGAACCACATACCGCATAGTCAATATCTGGTAATACTTCGATGTGGCCCTAGAAGCTTAGCAGTTCTCCAGATTGATTCCAAACCCCTTAGAAAAACTCAGACTTCCAGCTGCAAACCCCTTTCATTTATTTAGGTGCGGTCTCATCGAGGGAATATCAATCGCTGCACTTTCTAGATTCTTTCACCTCCTTTAACACTTTCCTGCGTTTCACCCTCTCTCTTCCCTTCGTAACTGTTTATTCAATTAGGATATCATGCATGCCATTTTGAAGTTTTCTTCAGGAATTTTTTGATTTTCGGGCTTGCACTTTTCTGTACACTTTTTTTATTTCCTTGGCATCTCTATGATTTCTCTAGACCAGCGCTCATTACTATTGTTTCTTGTGGAGACAGGGTCATGAGGCTTTTTCTTTTTTTGATCTAGGACAGTTGTATCATCATCAGGAAGAAGTTTCAGAGCGGTTCGTCCTCGCTTTCTTGTGTTTGGAAGCTGAATCAAGTCTTCCGATTACCAATGCCCAAGACAAGAAATTTGAGTTCATTAGGACGGGGTCTGCAACATCCTTTGTGGCGTTCTCCAAAAATCAAAACTTACTCTGTTAAACTGACCAACTTACAGTTACCCACCTAGTAAAACCAACTAATTTTCCATTGGAAATGATCCTTTGAATGCTGCTCAAAGCAAGTATCAAGGGAGTTTTTGACCCGAAATAAAACAAAAATTGGACTGACTCAATAAAACACAAAATAGAAAACAAATGTTTGCAACCACCTCCCCCAGACTTAAACAACACTGACCCCAATATTATTAAATTCAGAGTAGGTAAAATAAATAGATAAAAGACGAACCATGTTAAAAATTGAGTGGGATTTGTTATCTGGTGGTCGTGTCGAGCGACACGACCATCTATCGAGCGACCCTCTATGAACACTTAGTTGTTTTAGACCAGTGATTCATTTGATGGGTTTTGAGATGAATATTCTGGTTTACAAATACGTTCTCAAGAACATGCCTACTCGAGTAATGAACATAGAAATTTATATAGTGCGCTTTGAATCCGCTGAGATGTGATAGTTAAATTCGTAAAGGATGTAGTAGATCGTTGTTTTGGTTAGCAACAACGATAAATATATGTTGAAGTTATGATATGAGTTATCCGTTAATGATGTTATTCGCTTTGAAGCTAACCGTGACAGATGTTATTGATGTTATTCACTTTAAAGCTATCCGTAGAAGATGTTTTTAGCAAAGTCGTTTTTTTTAAAACTAAGTTTATGTTTTGACTATCTGGTGGGAGTATAAGATATACATACCCACTCCCGCCCCCACTTTTAAATAAGGGGGCAGTTGTGCCCATCAAAAAATGAGCTGCCTACGTATCGTTTGCAAGGATCAAGTCACCTCGTAGTTCATGTAAAATAGTTTTTTTTTAATTTCCTCCTTTGTTGGCTTAGCGTTGAATCGTTGTTATGCCGACCGCGCTTAGAGGGCTCGTCACTGGTAGGTTATGTATGGTCGTTGTTTCGCTCTAGCTCAAAATCCTTAATGCTTATACTCTCTCCAAGTTCACTGGCTGCCAATTTTGCTGCGAGTATAGAACCCAAGGCACAACAATGAGCTGTAGACTATCTGTAGAAATGATGGAATTCACAATAAACCTTTTCGTCATAAGTGTCAGAATTCTCTTGGCTATCTTCTACTTGGTAGTCATGCGCGCCTCCAATTTGTTTGTTTCCACCCGCGGCTAGCTCTGCTTGAACGTTGGAGTTCTTGGACTTCCTGTATTTTAATGCCAATGTCTTCACTTCTTCGCTCTTGGCGAAGCAGGTAGCCCGATGGAGAGCGTCTTGGATGGTTGACGGCTCGTTAATGGTTAATTCTCTTCAAAAATCAGAGTCATACCACAAAGCTTTTGTTAGTGCGCTAAGTACCGATTTATCATCTATCCTCTTCACTTGGGTTAGCACCAGCTTGATGCGCTTAATAAACTTTCGAAAGGGCTCAGATGCACACTGAGAGATGTTGTAGAGATCTGCTTCTGATGATCTTCGCTCTATTAGGATAGCGTACTGTTTCAAAAAGGCTTCAGAGAGCTGCCCAAACTTATCTATCAATTTTTTTCCATCCCAGCGAACCAATGTAGAGATGTCCCCTTTAGATGTTCCACGAAGAGAAGACAGTAGCCGATGTTTCTTTCTTCAAGTCTAAAGTTGGCGCAACCCATAGGGATTGAGAAGGGAGTGATGTGCTCACTAGGATCGCCCTTTCCATCGTAGATAGACACCTTTATTTTTTCTGGGTCGGACAGCCGAGCTCTAGTAATTTACTGCATGAACGGTGTGGTTTGCGCCTCTTCAAGCACTCGGTGGATCTCTTGAGCCTTGATTTTTGCATGGTGAACTTGTGATCGTATCACTTTTAGATCAAGTGTGGTCTACCATAGAGTAGCTTTGAGTTCGTCCATCTCTTTTTGCTAATTAGCAGCAGCCGTGCGTTGTGCGGCTGCGGTTAAAGCTTGTTCTACCCATCGTAGGTTGTCTTCGATTTCGTCTAGCTTTGGCTTCTGGTTAGGCTGCCTTCTTCTCTGAGCAGCCCAAGCTGCTCCTGACGATCTGGAGTCATCGATGTTATGATCTTCCTCGCTATCGTCGATGATCTGAGCCATTGTATTTGTGGCTTGAGTATTTCTTCCCTCCGTTTGTCCTGCGGCAGGATCGTCAAGCGATTCGCGAGTTTTTGGGGCACCGGCTGGAGTTTAGAACATAGCAGTTGGGATGATGCAAGATGCAGGTCATTGAAACATGCCACCATCCCGTGCGCGGCAAGCCACTATCAGGGACTTGGCTCGGCTGCTAGAGAGTTGTTAACTGTCTTTTGGTCCTTAGATTTCCTTAGCAGCTCTTCAAGCATCCCCTTTACTTGGTCGAGGACTTATGGGTTAGCCGCGCCGGTTATCTGAGCGTTAATTGCGGTTGTCGTTTGAGTATCTGTTTCTTAAGATCCGTCAACCGTCTTTGCCAGAGTAGTCTCGTTGTTTAGCATGGTGTTCTGTCCAGTTTCGTCGACAGCTTGCTCCTTCGGATTAGTGCTGTTTGTGTTGAGCTGTTTCGTTGCTAGTTCCAGACACTTATCATACTCGTCTCAGCGGTTTCTACGTGCATGAAGCTTTAAGATGCCTTCCTTCTAGCGCCCATTTGTGGGAGGTGGATTCTCACAATTGAATATGTAAGGTTCAAAGAGAAGTAGAAAGCTTCCTAGGTTAGAAAACACAAAGACAAAGATAAAGAGATAAATTAGGTTTTTATTAATAGATGGAAAGTTGTAAACAGAGTTTCGGTGTAAGATTTTGTGATCCCCTTATTATGAGGATGTACATGAGTATTTATAGTGCTTTAGGTCGGCTAGGCTAAGCCCTAAACAAAACAGGAAGTTTTCCTAAGTTTTCTAGGTTTTCCATTTAAGCAGCAGCCAATAGGTCGACTGGACCTTAAATGGGCCTTAGTCTTATGGGCTTGATTGCTGGGCTGACTTGAATTGGGCTGCCAGCTTAAGATCCACAGATTACTAGTTTAATCTGGTTCGTTAGGCTACTGCTTAAACCTTTAGCTGGTTCAGTCTTCGGTTAGCTGATTCATGGGATCATTGGTTTAACACGTACTTAGTCATTTTAGGCCATCAATTATTCGGGATGAGATTCGATTCCTAAAGTTACATATATGTAGATAATTTTCATGATACGTCACTCTTGACATGCCACTTTACATTTATGCCTTTGTTTAATATTTTTTGCAAGAATCCCATCTTTTTTTAACTGAACTTTTATATTTTTTGGTTTGGGTTAACTATTTTATATTTAGGGTATAGTTTATGGGGTAGAGTTTAGGGTTTGGGTTTTGAGAAAGAGAAATTGTTTTTAATGATTTTGTTTCTTTCTATAAAAAGTGGCATGTTTGCAATAAATTTTCAAGGATGGCATATTTGAAAAAAATATTTTCAAAGGTAGCATGTTTGTAATTTTCCCATATATGTATTAGTAGAAATTTAAATTTTTTTAAAATGATCAATGAAAGAAAATATTGAATTATCCTAAACTTGACATTATAGTATTTTCCATAAATTTTTCATTTCTTGTAATCAAACAATATAGAGTAAAACACTTTCTTATCGTAATTCGCCAATGGGATGTTCTAACCATTTATTAAAAAACTAACGAAATCACTAATTTATGAATTAAAAAATACAATTTGAGAAATCCTGCGGATATATGCGGGTATAAATCTAATATATTATAAATTGCCTCTAAAATCAAAAATCTTATTGTCTTCATGTATTGTATGGAGTTATATTACAATCTTACATGTTTGAAAAATTAATTGAAAAAAACATTATTTATCTTCAAAAAGGTTCCATGAAACAAAAAAAAAAAGTTGGATATGAAACTAAAAAAAAGTGATGTGAAGCATTTCTGTTTGTTTAAACTTAGAATTCACACAAGACATGAGCTTCCTCTGGCTCTTCTTGAAGTGTAAGGACTCTACTTTTACATTTTTGGATGCTCGGGGAATCACATGAAAGTACATAGAAAGAGAACATATAAATTTTTTTGCCTCTGGCTTCTCAGAAAGTTTAAGTCTGAATTGTGATGACATACTTGGTAAGTCGGGTTTTAAATATATCATCAATTGTACAGCGACCAAAGCATTGTCTTCGTCTCTTGATGCCTTAACACTCAGTTTATTATAAAGATTCAAAAAAGTATTAACGCGGTTCTTATCTTGAAATAAAAAACAGCACGAAAATTAATGATGTTACCATTCAAATAGAAACCAATATTTTATTACATTATTTCATTGCAGACGCATACATATTTAGGGTAGCTAAATTAAACAACAACATATGTTTTCAGTATTACATTGGCCTTGGACTGTTTTTGAAGTAAACCTCCTACAAAAATCAGTGCATTCTGTTATCCCTCCGTGTATACATGGACCTTTTGTGTAGCAATAATCACCGTCCTCTATTCCAAAACCTATTAAATCATAATCATTTGACCGATCTATACATGCATGCACAATAAAAGTATTTTTATAATACAGAAAGAAAAAAAAGTAGAGAAAATAACAAGCTAACCAGAAGTTCTATCATAATTTGTTCGGCAGTGGACAAATGATGTGACAAAGAGGATGGTGAGAACAAATGCTACAAACAATTGTTTGGTAATAGCCATTTATGAGATCCTTTTTGTTTTTGTTTACGGTTTTCTTTTTACTAAGGCTGATCATGTATATATAGAGAACACAAACATGCGTTCTTTTATGACCAAAGATTAAATGGAAAGAATCTTCCAGTTTATTGCTTTCAATTTTTAGTCAAACGAAAATGTAGAGAATATTTTCTCACGTACATTTGAATAATAGTCAGATAAGTTTTTATTCGTTTGCTCATAGTGAGGAGAAATGTATATGTAAACACACAGTCATACAATACACAAAAAATACCTTTTATGATCAAGTATTAAAATGGACAGAATCTTTCAAGTTACTTCTTAAGTTCCTTAGTCAAACGAAATTGTGTGTCAAACGAAATTGTGTTAGTCAAATAATTTCGTATTCACTAAAAGATACTTTATCCAAATGCTGCAAATAAACCATTAAATGTAACTATTCTAAATTTCAGATGCTTTTAATTTTATGGCCATCTCATCATGTCCAAATTCATTTTCAAACAAACGAAAAATGCTTCCTTTCATATAAAACATCCCAAATTAAAATCTCTTGTCAGTATTTTTCACTCTATTGTGAATTTTCTAAATTTTCAGATTGTTTATTTGTGGTATTTCTTTTGCATATTCCTTTACTGAGTTCAATGGATTTATTTTCTGGACAATAAATTGAAGATGAATGTAAAGAAACCTGAACTTGTATTTTTAAAACCTCCAAATGTAATCTTGTAGTATCTTCAAGTCGTATACATCTAGACTCACTTGCATTTTATTGGGAAATTGAAAGGTCGACGTCACCGAGATTGAACGGTAAAGATGACCAGCAAAAATGAAGAAATGATTACAGAAAATCAAGAAAGATCTAGAATATTGTTGATATTTGTCAATATCCTAGTTTAGAAAGTTAATTTTTATGTCAACATGTTATTTACGATTATATTTCTCTAGCATAGGTATCAAAGCATTGATCCAATTCCTATTGGTTAGGGTTTTACGTTTGCTTCTGCTATCCTTAAAAATAAAATTGTTTTATTTCTATTAGTTTCAAGAAATTGTGCTTTCCTTTTCTAATAAGATTTATCCGTTCTTGTGGTTTGTTTTGAAAGGGAAAAAAAAAAAGACGAGAAGAAGAAGAAGAGACGTGACAATCTTGTTACGTTGTTGCTTCGGTCCATGATAGACCATATTGATTTCTTATTGGCTAGCAGAACAACTGGTTTTATAGAGCACAAAAGAAAACGTTTGTGCTTTGGTGAATTTGAAAGAGAGGTGTCTCGAGCATCACAATAACGTGGCAAAAGAAACGGACTTGAAGTAAGCTTATTGAAATGAGTTATTCAAAAAAGGAAATAATATATCAGAAGATCTTGGATTCGTATGAATCAAGGAAAAGGCAACCTAGAAAATTTACTTACTCGACGAATATAAAAAGTTGAAGGAAATTGTTTTAGGGCTACCCGTTCAAGAAAAAAAAAATCCTCTGGGGCATTTCTATTGAGAGAGTTGTGAGAACTCTGTAATGGGGCAAGCGTGTGTAAAAAACAAATGATTTGTCTTTGATCTTGCTTAGAATAGGAACCCAAGGGTATGCTTAGGGTTGTGTAAAACCAATCAAGAGAGTTGTAAACTTCTTGTAAGATTTCTAATAAAGTTGAAAACTCGGTGCGCAAAGGTTTTTGGTCTATATGTGTGTGTCCATCCGCTTTTTCAATTAGTACCAGCGGACATCTGTAAAGAGTCTGACTCACCAAACGGGTGAAGGTCCTAGAGAAGGATGGACTTAAAAGCGTGTATAGTTGTGCAACGAGTTCCTATTCTGGAAAACAGAAATTATGGCAATTGGAAGATGAAGATGAGAGCTTTTATTCGTGGAATCAGTGAGGATGCGTGGACGGCGGTTGAATCTAGATGGAAACCACCGACTGCCATAGGAGAAGACAATATTAAGTACCCAAAATTAAGTAATTATAGACTGATCAAGAGAAGCAAAAGGCCAATTTTAACGCCAAATCTTCATCTGTCATCTTTGGTGCAGTAAATGAAGATCAATTTAAGCAAATTCAGTGCTGCAAATCGCCTAAAGAAGCGTGGGATAAGTCGCAGAAGATATATGAAGGTATGACGAACGTGCAAAGATCCAGACTAAATATGCTAGCCTCACAGTTTGAAAAAATCAAGATGAAAGACCATGAACTATTAAGGAGTTCAGCGGAAAGCTAAGTTCTATCGCCAATGAAGCTCGAAATATGGGAAAAAGTATAAAGACAAGAAGCTTGTGAAGAAATTAATGAGAAGTCTACCAACAAAGTTCAAAATTAAGAAAACGGCAATGGGTATGTATCTTAATACTAATACTATTGAGTTTGATGAATTTGTTGGTCACCTACAAGCATATGAGATGGATATCTCTCCTAATAAGATCAATGCGACGCAATATATAGCTTTTGTCAAAGACAACAAAGAAGAAATACATGAGCTCAAAGAAACAATGAGTTTAATGGTTTAAAATTCCAGTCGTGTAATGAGACGAGTTGAACATGGTACAAAATGTTCGAGTGACAAGAGACAAATCAATGACAGAGATCGTGAACGTAGTTACAAGAAAAACGAGCGACAATGTTATGAGTCTCAAGGTTACATACACTTTAGAGAGGAGTGTCCTACTGCGAAAGGAAAAGAGTTTAGGTGCCTTGAATACAAAGGGATTGGTCACACACAATATGAATGTGTGAGTGGACAAGCTAAAAAAGAAAAGTCTCGCATCGGAATGAACGAAAGTGATTCCGACGAGAGTTCAGATTCATCGAATGATGTAACTGGTTATTGTACAGTCGTTGCAATAATAGAGGAGGTTTCCGAGAGTGAAACCAGTGACGAGGAAGACGAAAGAAAGGAAAACTCATATGAAAGTGAATCTAACAAGGATGTAGCAGAGGAGGAGGAAGAATTGAGTATGAAGATTGCTATCAAGAGGTCTTGTTCTGTGGTAAATTCGGACATATCAAGAGGTATTGCTATCGTTTTGCTGAGAAGATTAAGAGGATTTTGAGGAATGGAAAATTCTATCAGAACGCGAGCAAACAATAACATGTTTGGATCACTAAAGTAGACCTATATCCGATCATAAGAGGAGAGTCACAAGTTTATCATGCTGCTTACACCTCAACAGTTAAATTTGTGAATCAACCATGGTATTTTGATAGTGGTGCATCAAGACATATGACTGGGAGTAAAAGCTATTTAGAAAACTATGATGTTGTAAAAGTATGCAAAGTCACTTTTGGAGGTGGAACACATGATAATATCAAGGGAAAATGTGAGTTGAAATATATTGAAAAGACAACGTGTAGTGCTTGAAATCAAGATGTGATAGGTGATATTAGAGATGGAATTTTCGTGTCACAAAGTAAGTATGCAAAGAATCTGGTGGAACAGTTCGTGATGAGTTCCAGCAAATTTGGAAAAATTCCAATGAGCACAATATTGAAGCCTTCAAAAGATGAGAATGGTATTAATGTAGATGAGAAGAAAAATTGTGTATCCTTGTCCACTGCCGAGTCCGAATTTGGAAAGTTGTTGCGATGCAAGAAATAGCCTACGCCTATGAAGATTTTTTAAAGAATGTGCAATCAAGCAGGGGGAAAGTGCTCGTTGTGTGCTATGTTTTATTGATCATGTTTACATGATAAGCTTGGATGCACACATTAAATCAAAAAGGGGGAGAATGAAAGAGAGGTGGCTCGAGCATCACAATATGAGTTATTGAACATATGTGTAGCTATTCCAACAAGAGGATTAAAGTGACGTGGCACAAGAAACGAGACTTGAAGTGCAAGCTTATTGAAAGGAGTTATTCAAAAAAGGAAATAATATATCTGAAAATCTTGGATTCATATGAATCAAAGAAAAGGCAACCTAGGAAATTTACTTACTCGACAAATATAAAAAGAGTTGAAGGAAGTTGATCTAGGGTTAGCCGTTCAAGAAAAGAAAACTCGCTGGAACTTTTATATTGAGAGAGTTGTGTTAAACTCTGTAACGGGGGTAAAAGTGTGTAAAAAACAAATGATTTGTCTTTGATCTTGCTTAGTATATGAATCTTGGGTGACAAACTAAGGGTAGGCTTATGGTTGTGTAAAACAAATCAAGAGAGTTGTAAACTGTAAAACCCGGTCTATTTTTTTTTTTTTTAATTAATTCTACCACGGAATAAACTCATCAACCAATAATCCAATAACAATTAAAATAATAATAAACCAAATGTGCAAAAAGATCATCAACAATTATTCCATGCATTTCTAGCAACCTAACCGGGTTCACTAGAAGCTTAGCAAAAACAGAGAAACGAAAGACATTCCTAATCATCCTCTCCCTAAAGCCATGATTCCGCGATCACACTTTTCCTTTTCCTTTACCTGCAACACAATTGGGAAAAACGAGTTGCGTAAGTATTTAATAAATACTTAGTGAGACGGTCCTCCCGTCTACAGACTACATACGGATATATCAACAATCAAATAACAATTAATTTAAAAATATTTAATTCAGAAAACATGGGTGTCGATCGATACTCCGAAGAGGTGTCGATCAACGCTGGCTTTACCTTGGTGTCGATCGATACACCAATAAGGTGTCGATCGACACTAGGTTTCTTCTCCAAAACCGAAATGCACAAAAGACACATTAATAACGATTTCGACCATTTCTAGCCCGATTCTAACACATAATCAACACAGAAACATCACACAAAACATCCACAATTCATTATTAAACATTCTAAACTAATTCCTAATCGATAATCGACGAATCCGAGCCTACGATCGCGCACTCACCTCGGGAATTCAACGAAGGAACAAAAGACGAAGAACGAGCGAACAGACAGCGATAAACAGTGATGAACGGTGGATTCCTTCACTGGAAATCACCGAGAAACGCCAACCACAATGACCCGCACACAACCAAGCTCTAACGGTGGGGAAAAACACGAAGAACGGCTCACGAACTCGATCGAAAACTCTCAAGACTCGAATGGGAAACAAAAGGAGCTTGTTCTCTCTCTGATCACCATTGGAAATGCGGCCACAAACTGATCCCAAGGGTTAAATACACGAGCCCTAGGCTCCCTAAACCGACTCGCCAAACCGAACGATCGATTTTTAATCCAAACCGAACTCAGAACCTGGTGTCGATCGACACCCTATACCAAAATCACTATTTGGTTTCGGGATGTTACAATTCTCCCCCACTAAACTGGATTCGACTTCGAATCCCGCAAAACACTTCCATACCGAACCACACTCTGGCCTGCACCAGTCAATACCACAAGCGATTCTCACATAATCTCAGAGGCCCACACCTAATCCTATGTTTATACTCCCATTTCTTAGACATTTATTACGTTTTCTCATCCGTACACACACCCACTCTAGGGAAACCACCGTCCCCTTGAGAGAACCATCGTCTCTCCTCGAGAGAACCACCGTCTCTCCTCGAGAAAAACACCGTCTCTCAGCACTATAGAGGAACCCACCATCCCAATATAGGCTCTTCGTACTATAAAGGAAACCACCATCCCAGTATAAGTACACAGGAAAACCACCGTCTCCTAGAGAGAACCACCGTCCCCGATACATACTCTGGAAAAACCACCATCTCCAGAACATGAGCCATCTGTAATAAATTATAAACGCCTATAAACATCAGCGACTAAGTCACCTCACGTGGTCTAAACTCGATATTCCCCAACCGGAATATCCACAAACCGCGACCCACACTGGACAACACACTCATGATATCAGAAAACACAATCTGATACAATAGAAACATAAGGAAAACTCATCTCATAAATCTCCAAAAATGTATATCGTTACAATGAAACGAAAATACAAGATTCAAAAACAACAACACCAGCACAAAGGCCAAAAGAAACTAGGACCACAAAGAAAACTAAGCTCAATCAGCGACCTGCTTGTCGAACCACTTCCTGAACTTCAGCTTCATCTTTGTCTCTAGCTCCCAAGTCTCCTCCTGGCAACCGCCACAATCCCACAAAATACACAACAACAAAATCTTCTTCCGACGCAGCTCCTTGACTCTCCTCTTGAGAATCCTCACAAGAACCGCCAAAACCGTCAAATCAGGATGAAGATCCTCAGGGATCTCAGGTACCAACTCCTCCGACTCATGCAAGCACTTCCTCAACATCGACACATGGAAAACCTTATGAAATGCCTTCATGATCAGTGGTAACTTAAGCCGATACGCTACCGGTCCCACTCGCTCCACCACAGGAAACGGACCCATAAACCGCGGACTCAGCTTGTTCTCCAAAACGGATCTATTAAGACCCCTAAACATAGCCATCTTGAGATACACGCAATCTCCAACCGCGAACTCAAGCTCCCGCCTCTGCTTATCAGCGTAACTCCTCTGACGATCCTGAGCATCCTTCAAGTTCAGTCTCATGACTTGGATCTTCTCCATCGTTTCTTGAACATAGGTAGCTCCATGAATACTGTGCTCCCCTACATGGGTCCAACATAAAGGCATCCTACATGGCCTCCCATACAATGCCTCAAGAGGAGCCATCCCGATACTCGCCAGAAACCTGTTATTATACGCAAACTCCACTAAGCTCAAGTGATCATACCAATGAACATCCCAATCCAAAACACACATCCTCAGCAAATCCTCAATAGTCTGAATAGTCCTCTCTGACTGCCCATCAGTCTGCGGATGATAAGCCGTACTCATATTCACCTTAGTGCCCATCTCTGCCTGAAACGCTTCCCAAAGCTCAGATGCAAACCTAGGATCCCGATCAGACACAATACTGGCTGGCACTACATGCAACCTCACAATCTCCTGCACAAACTTGTTAGCCAACTTAGCCGCTCCATCGGTCTTCTTAATGGCCAAAAAGTGTGCTGACTTAGTCAACCGGTCTACGATCACCCAGATACCATTATACGTCCTCGAATCCGGTAACCCAACCACAAAATCCATCGTAATCATGTCCCACTTCCACTCAGGAATAGGCAAACTCTGCAGAAGACCACTCAAAACCTTGTGCTCGGTCTTGACCAACGAACATGTATTGCACTTAGAAATATAATCCGCCACGTCTCTCATCATCCCGACCCAGTGATAATACTGTTTGAGATCACGATACATCTTAGTCGCACCCGGATGAATCGAGAACTTGCTCGCATGAGCCTCACTCAAAATCTCCTCCCTCAACGCCTTATCTCGAGGTACACGAACACGACCACGAATCAGAATCGTCCCATTCGGAGAGACAATAAACTCAGAATCCACAGCTCGCGACACACCAACCAAACCCTGATCACTCTGCTGAGCCACTCTGATCCTACTGAGAAGATCTGCCTGATCGACTGCCTCTAAGCCCAAAGGCTCCTCCGAAATGGCACAAAGACGCAACGTGCTAATTTCGCCTACCAAATCCTTGATATCCCGCTTATGGACTGAATCAAACCTCCGTCGACTCAAGGCATCTGCTATCGGATTAGCCTTGCCCAGATGATAGATGATCTCTAGATCATAATTCACCAGCAGCTCAACCCAGCGCCTCTGCCTCATATTCAGCAATGGCTGAGTAAAGATATGCTATAGATTCTTGTGATTCGTGAAAATCTGCACTCTCCCTCCATAGAGATAAGACCTCCATATCTTCAGAGCAAACATGACTGCTCCCAATTCTAGATCATGCGTAGGCCGATTACGCTCACTAACCTGCAACTGCCTCGAAGCATAAGCGATAACTCGACCCTCCTGCATCAAAACGCAACCCAGACCAACTCTTGAAGCATCAATATACATGGTATAAGGCTTCCCTGGCTCGGGTAATGCCTATACCGGCGTACTAGTCAAGATCTCCTTGAGTCTCGCAAAACTCACATCGCACTCCGGCGACTAGACAAACGGAACATCCTTACAGATCAGCTTCGTCATCTGCTGCGCCATACTCGCAAAACCCTTGACGAACCTCCGGTAGTAACTTGCCAAACCCAAGAAACTCCTGATCTCGATTGCAGTGCTTGGTCTAGGCCAATATCGAATAGCCTCAATCTTAGCCGGATCCACAGAAACTCCCTATGCATAAACAATATGGCCAAGAAAACCCATCTCTCGCTGCCAGAAACTGCACTTGCTCAACTTAGCATACAACTTCTGCTCCTGAAGCCTATCAAGAACCAACCGCAAGTGAGTCTCATGCTCCTCGGGACTCTCGAATAAACCAGAATATCATCGATGAAAATGATAACGAACACGTCTAGATACTCCTTGAACACGTCGTTCATCAATCTCATTAATGCCGCATGAGCATTCGTCAACCCAAAAGGCATGACCACAAACTCAAAATGCCCATAACGCGTCCTGAATGCCATCTTACGAACATCTGCCTCATCAATTGGAATCTGATGATATCCCAAAGCCAAGTCAATCTTGGAGAACCAGGTAGCACCCCTCAGCTGATCCAGTAACTCATCTATCCTCAGGAGTGGGTACCTGTTCTTCACAGTGACTTGGTTAAGGCCCCTGTAATCTATGCACAACCGGAAAATCTTATCCTTCTTCTTCACGAACAAAACCGGTGCTCCCCACGGCGAAACACTTGGACGAATAAAACCCTTACCCAAAAGGTCCTCTAGCTGCTTCTTCAGCTCCGCTAGCTCTGCTGGAGCCATCCGGTAAGGAGCCTTAGATATCAGAGCTGTCCCAGGCTCCAGCTCAATCATGGAAGGATTAGACCGAGATGGTGGTAATCCCTTCAATGACCGAAAAACATCCTCGAACTCTTGAACAACTCAAATATCCTCAAAGACAACCTCACCACTGGACTCCGTCATCACAATCGTCGCCAAAAACGCCTCGCAACCTTGTTCTAACATCTGCTCTGCCTGAATAGCCGAGATCACAAAACTACTAGAAGATAATCTTAACCCCTGAAACATCAACCTCCCACCATCACGCTGAAAGCTCACTCTGCCTCTCAAACAATCTAGATGAACCCGGTAGAACGATAACCAGTCCATCCCAAGAATAACGTTATATAGCGCCACTGGACTAATCACCAAGTCTGCTGGCATTGACTGCCCCGCGATCTGAATATCCACTGCTCTAGTAAGGCCCGAAGTAGCTAGGAAATCTCCTCTAGCCACCTTGACCATGCCTGCATGCTCACCAGCGCTGCTCCGGATGCCACTGCTCTCGGCATGGTCCAGAGTAATGTAGCAGTTCAATGCTCCAGAATCAAACAACACGTGGGACTCAAAACCGCCCACTAACAAGGTCCCTCTGATCTGCCCGGCGCCACTATGGTGACCAAAATCCGCCAGAGGATATACATGCGGTGTTGGACCAACCTGACCAATCGGCTGCTGCATTGCCGCAATCTGACCCAAGGGCTGAACTCCAGCTGACTGAATCGCTGCTACACCTGGCTGCTGCAACTGGGGACACATCGGCCTGAAATGCCCCAGCTCTCCGCAATGGAAGCAAACCTTAGCTCCCCGAGAGACCATAGGACAGTTCGCCATCCGATGCTCTGCACTACCGCACCCGAAACAACCATGAGTGTCGTGGATACCTGAACTCGCCCTATAAGGATCATCCCACCTCCTTTTCTAGCCTGCGCAGGCTTACCGCCCTTGCCAGAACCAGAACCAAAACCTCTACGCTGCTGCTGCTGCGGCTGCTAACTCCTCGCCTGAACAGCAGGAACAACGGCACGCTGAATAATAACCGAACTAGACGTATCAACCACCCCTATACTGAGTCCTGATGCTCAAACGAAGTCCCTGCAAGAACATTTGAACAAGAGCCCGCTCGTCATCCAAACCGCACCCAGTATGAACAACCAGCCTGCTGAACTCGGCGTCATACTCACGCACTGACAGCTCTCTCTGCGTCAACGACATAAACCTCATCTAGAGACGATCTCGAGCCTCCTGAGGGAAATACTTGGCGTTGAACTCAACCAAGAATTCGCCCCACGTCCGTACGCCTAACCTTAATAGCGCGCCACCAACAATGGGCATCACCACTCAGATAGTGGACACCCAACTCGACCTGATACTTGGCAGGACACCTGATCGATTTGAAGTTACGCACTAACCTCAGACGCCACTCATCAGCCTCCTCAGGACCAACTCTGCCCTCGAAGAACGACATAGCTATCCTCTGCATCTGTCCCATCATCTCAAGATCAGACGGAACATGCGCTGCAATTGCAGCCCCCGGCTGCTCAGCAACTGCAGCCCTCTGCTGCAACGCGGCCACTGGAGGAACACCCGGAGCCTACTCAGGAGCCACTGGCGGAAAACATGCCAACAATTGCGTCAGCAATCCCACAACCTGGTCATCACGACCTAGAGCTATAGCAGCACCGCCACCAGGGCCCACTGGAACTCCCCTGCCTCTACCGGAACCGACCAACACAATGGCACTAAGCGACTGGGACTCTGACACGGTCACTACACTCTGACATACACTCTGCGCCGCGCTCTCTGCAGACTCAGCAACTGGTCCACGACCACGGCCTCGGCCCCCACGGCCACCAACTCTGCCACCACGAGCTTCTGCTCTGCCCCGACCTCTACCTCTGGTATCCATCTCTCTGCAACACAGATCAATAGATAAGCACTCCAGAAGTCACAATCAAAACACAAACAAAACTCACCGCGGAATCTCATTGAAAGCCGAAGAGGATGACTTCTAAGACTAAAATTGACTAAACACCAATAATCAATTTAACACATAGTCTCAGTTCATCCAAACCTAACAGTCCTAAAACCGTATATGCTCTGATACCAAAATGTAATACCCAGTCTATTTTTTATTTATTTAATTAATTCTACCGCGGAATAAACTCATCAACCAATAATCCAATAATAATTAAAATAATAATAAACCAAATGTGCAACCTAACCGGGTTCACTAGAAGCTTAGCAAAAACAGAGAAACGAAAGACATTCCTAATCATTCTCTCCCTAAAGCCATGATTTCGCGATCACACTTTTCCTTTACCTTTACCTGCAACACAATTAGGAAAAACGAATTGCGTAAGTATTTAAAAATACTTAGTGAGACGGTCCTCTTGTCTACAGACTACATACGGATATATCAACACAATCAAATAACAATTAATTTAAAAATATTTAATTCGGAAAACATGGGTGTCGATCGACACTCCGAAGAGGTGTCGATCGACGCTGGCTTTACCTTGGTGTCGATCGATACACCAATAAGGTGTCGATCGACACTAGGTTTTTTCTCCGAAACCGAAATGCACAAAATACACATTAATCACGATTTCGACAATTTCTAGCCCAATTCTAACACATAATCAACACACACACATGACACAAAACATCCACAATTCATTCTTAAACATCCTAAACTAATTCCTATTCGATAATTGACGAATCCGAGCCTACGGTCGCGCACTCACCTCAGGAATTCGGTGAAGGAACGAAAGACGAAGAACGAGCGAACGGACAGTTATAAACAGTGATGAATGGTGGATTCCTTCACTGGAAATCACCAAGAAACGCCAACCACAATGACCCGCACACAACCGAGCTCTAACGGAGGGGAAAAACACGAAGAACGGCTCACGAACTCGATCGAAAACTCTCAAGACTCGAATGGAAAATAAAAGGAGCTTGTTCTCTCTCTGATCACCCTTGGAAATGCGGCCACAAACTGATCGTAAGGGTTAAATACCCAAGCCCTAGGCTCCCTAAACCGACTCGCCAAACCGAATGATCGACGCCCAGCATTGGTGGCGATCGACATCCTATACCAAAATCACTATTTGGTTTCGGGATGTTACAAAAATTTCTTGTAAGATTTCTAATAAAGTTAAAAACTCGGTGCAACTAGGGTTTTGGGCTATACATTTATGTTCATCCATTTTTTAAGAATTAATTTCATCCGTTCTTAACCGTGAGTTATCCTATGTCAATGCTACTAATGCGCTCACATGATTTTCTTGACAATGAACATGGTTATGTTGTACGATAATTACGGCATATACAATGATGATCCGACCATGAAGAATATTGAGATAGTTTACTACGGTAATGATATATCTTCCATTGATGACTCTACGGTATAGTATAAAAGCCACTGAACCCTATGGCCGGGTATAAACGCCACGAAGATGACTCCACTACCGAGTATAAATGTCAATGGCCCAACGTTTGGCTGTAATATGACCGGGTATAAACATCGATGATGATCCGATGACCAGGTGTTGCAGCTGATTTGACCCAACGGTGGGGAATAACGCCGACATTTTGAAGAAGTGTCCAATCTAACAATATAATATACAAAAAAGGTACACTTTGGTTTTATATAGGTAATTGTGATTTTGTTTTTTGAAAAGTAAAACAAAAAAAAGCTTCTATAACATGAACAAAAAAAATGATTTAAATTTTTATAAGATTGTTAGACTGCTAAAGTATGATTGGAGATTTATTCCAACATCTTTTGTTAAGATGATAAAGATGTGTTGGTAGAATCAAAAAGATATTACATCTTCTCCAATCAATCATTGTTTATAAAAATGTGTTTGATGGAGAAAAAAAAAAGATGACCAGCCATTTTACTTTAAGAAACCGTAGTAAATATTGATAAATATACATTATTTGTGCCAAATAATAAGCCTACTAAATGATGTAATTTTATGGCTGGTCTATTTCTTTCTTTCATATAACATTGCATATACACAACAATCTACCACACATATTATGTTTTTTAACTTAGATAATTATTTACTATAAACATCAAATTTATGTATATTAAATACACAATTAATTAATCAATAAATTATAAATTATTGTATATTTCATCATGTTTATTTAAGGGGGAATAATATATATGACACATTTGAAAAGTTTTTTTTTTTCAAAAATTTCACCCTTGGAAAGGGTGTTGCAAACATGCCATATTTTACAGAAAAACACAAAAATCATTATATTTTGTTTTTTCTCTCTCTCCCACGAAAAAACTGCTTCCTCTTTTTTTCTTTTTTTTTCTTCTCTCTCTTTCTTTCTTTCTCTCAAAAATGGTGGTGATGAAGTTTAAGAAGAAGAAGAAGAAGAATATATCTGTAACACCCCGGTTTCAAAAAATGGTGCTTCCTACTGGAAAGTGATTTTCAGTACCGTGTGAGTGAGGTCAAAACACGAGAAAATATCGTGTGGTGATTTGCAGGGTCAATAAACATGACTTTCGAGCCTCCCGGACTAACGCATAGACCGTCTAACATGGGTGGACCCACGGGCCTGAGAGTGGACGTGAGGCCCATTGGGAGATGAGGATTTCTCTCGAGGAGATAAGGATTTCCCCTACAACAGCGGTTGGGGCGTTACAAGTGGTATCCGAGCCAACCCTGACATCTGTGAAGAGTCAGATTGTTGGGGTAACAATCTTGGTATGCGTAATGAGGACGTTGCGATCTGTTAGTGGGGGTGGTTGTGACATTCCGGTTTAAAGCATATATGGCATATGCGGTATATGCGAAGAGGCTTAAAGAAATTGATTTGGCTACCTATATCACCAAAGTGCACATATCTTTTCGGTCACATGTCTTGAGAGAACTCTAGATTTAGCGTGCTTAAGATGGAGTAGTTTCAGGATGGGTGACCTATTGGGAAGTGATTTTCAGTATCGTGTGAGTGAGGTCAAAACACGAGAAAAGATCGCATGGTGATTTGCAGGGTCATTAAATATGACTTCCGAGCCTGCCGGACTAACGCACCGACCGTCTGACATCGGTAGGCCCATGGGCCGAGAGTGGACATGGGGCTCATTGGGAGATGATGACTTCTCTCGAGGGTATGAGGATTTCCCCTACGACGGCGGTCGAGGCGTTACAATATCTATTTTCAGTTTTTTTTTTACAACCAAACAATGATTAGATAAAACTCTCCCTATTGGTGACCCAATAAGGAGGTACATTATTTACATAAGAATAAATAAAAAGCCCGTATACGAGCTGACCGAGCTAGAGAATCTGCTCTGTCATTAGATGTTCGAGGGATCAACGACCGGGAGAAAAGCGTGAATTGAGCACAAAGATGTTCAAATCTGTTGGCAAGGATAGCGAGCGCTAGCCAGTCTTCCGGTGATTGGGTGAATTGTATCAGATCAACACAATCTACCTCAAACATCTGAAAAGCACATTGTTCTCCAACATGCAACTCATTGCCCACATAAGCGCTTCTATCTCTGAATGGAGTGGTGATCGCACTTGCATGTTCCCCTTTGCACCTACCAAGACAGTTTGGGTTCCTTGGTAATAAAACCAACCTGCTCCAGATGTAGAATCTATTTCCTTCCATGATCCATCAATCTTAAAATATATAACCCCTGAGATTGGAGCCTCAAGATGAGCCTTTGACCCCGAGCGATACAACAGTGATTGGGCTTCGTTCCAAATGTTACACTCATTAATTGATTTATTAAGTATCTCTTGTGGGTCCATGTCTACCCCTTGAAATACTTTTTTGTTTCTAGACTTCCATAAATGTCAAGCTATCCATGGAACTAAAACATGACCCCCATGCAAATCATGTTGTTGTGGACATCGCTAAAAGAAAAAAATCAATATTTGTAAAAACCGATGCATATGGAAAGTTACCGGTGCCCGTAATAAATGGAGCTAATTTTCACGTATTACGAGGTATCAGACACTCGAAAATTGCATGATTTACCAATTCATCATCTCCATTGCATCGTAGACAAGTTGTTGGATAGTCGATGCCTCGCTGACGCAGCCTCGTCATTACTGTCATGGACCCAGTTAAAATTTGCCACAAAAATGTTTTATCTTTGGTGGGCATAGAACGCGCCACACATGTGCCTGCAGAGTAGTAGTACTCTGCCCTCTTTCTTCTGCCACAAACTCCATTTCCTGAATCCTTTTTCAGTTTATTTTTCCTTTTTTTGTTTTAACCTGGGGAGCACCAAGGGTTGCAATTGGAGGTTTGAGCCTTGTAGGCAAATCAAGAGAGTAGTATATATCTTCTACTACAAGGATCGATCTGTTTTCAATGCCAAGAAGGTTCCCCTTTAGTAAAGCATCCCCTTGCACGCTTGCGAGCTGGAGATCATAAATATTGAATTTGAGGTAGTTCGCCATAGCTGCCACTAGAGTAGACTTCTCGGTGGCCCGTATAACAAGTAACCCCTCTTCCAAGCTTTTCCAATTCTTTTGTAGAAAATGTCCTTTTAATTAACCGATCAAGATCTCTGATCACAGAACGCTTGAGCTCATCAGTCATAGCCATCGTGTCCAATGTCTAGGGGTGCTCGAAGTTCACGGCCTCCCATCTGTGTTAGGCACCGTATGAGTACATCTTGAGAATTCTCTTCTCGTTCTTGATCCGATTTGCCTCCGTCTCCAGATAAGGTACATAAGAGTTCAAGACTAGGGCTTTGTGTTTTTTGTCGAAGCTCAGCGCGAGGCATTCAAAATTATCATTTCCTTGATCTTCAGCCATGGTTTTGTTCTTCTTGCTGCAAGCTAAATACCGCCACATGAGCTCAATGTCGTCGTAGATATCGGAGATAACCTCTCATGAGTATAAGTATAAGTTTACCTTCATATTTTTAGGGTCTTTAGACATCCTTAAAATTGATGCATCATGGCTTATCTTGCTTGAGCGATAAGCCTGAGCCGTGGAAAATAGCTCATTATACCCCACACGAGGCGCTATATAACGGTTTGTCTCATTCCTGTTTTTCTCATTGATGATGAAAGTAAGAGTTGATGAACCAGAGCCGAATAAATTATGTATATAAGAGCCGAATAAATATTATATATAAGAGACGATGAAATTTTGTACCCGTCGTGGAATTACCATGTGAACCCATGGTGTGAGGATTGAGACGTATGCCATCACTTCAAAAAAAGTAGAGAACATTAATTAAGGAAAAATGAAATAGCTAGGGAACACCATCGTTTTCGAGTTTAGGGTTTACCTATTGGGAATGTCCTGAAATCATTTGTACATTACTCTAGTTAAAGTTGAAATGTCAAGGTTTGAGAATTGTATAATATTAGAAGATTATAATGTTTTGTTAGAAGCCGCTTATAACTTATGGGCCTTAAAGTTCATTACTAATATTATTCAATTCTATTGGGTCACACACCTACTCAAACTAGATCATTAATAAATTGGGTTTTAATAATGATACAATATAATATATATATATATATATATATATATATATATATATATGATATACGTATATATATTTGTATTAATCTATTTGGAATATATGTTATATATGAGATATACATATATGGTAATACATATATGATATAAGTGGATGTGAAGCATAAAAGAAAAGGTAATTATGATTACCTCCTCTCCACGTAATGGTTTCGTGAATGGGTTGAAGCCCACTAAGATCACGTACACTATAGATATATAGACATTGCTACGTTAATGTGATTAACCTAAGACACTATTAAAACCCTAAAAGAAAAAGACGAACAGTTCGTCAATACGTTTTGAGATTTAGATCTTTACGGCACTAGCATCCCGTTCGATCTAGTTTGTGTGCATATAGATACCGATAGAGGCACGGCACTTCAAGTGCTCTACAACCTTGATCAATCTATATCCGTCTTTCCTCTGCAATTGATGTTCATGTTTAAAACATTTGATTTATTTTCAAATTAATGAAATTTGTTTCAATATTATTTCATTATTGAATAATTAAATATTAGTCCCAAAATAATTTATCTTATTATTATAGGTCATCAAGTACGTGACTTGATCATGAAACCCTATGAGTATTCAGATAACATAAGTTATTGTGGTCCCTAGTCAAAGTTGTTAAGATGGGACATTAATAACTATGAATGACTAGTATGTGAGGTAACTGATGACTAAGTTTCGTGAAGTCATTGATATGTTATATCAAGTCAATCACATAGATATGTGTTGGAGAACACAGTATTGGACTGACCCGCTATGAGAACTCTACAAGAATGTTATATGAGTGTCATAAGAGTTTTTCATCACAACTATAGAGTATAGTCCTTTGACCTGAGTTCATCATGATTTCTTATACATGGATTAGTTTGTTTTGACTCTGTCAAACGTCAGCCGTAATAGGTGATTATAAAGGCAGTGATTGGGCATACTTTCAAGTGTGTAAGGAACAGGGATGGAACAAGATGAGATTTGTCCCTCCTATATAACGGGAGATAAATATCTCTGGGCCTATCGAAGATTTGATACTGAGAAATGCATGGCCATGCTCAAATGAGGTGATAGTGAGTCGTTGGTGATAGTGAGTCGTTTGTTTTATCAGTATAAATCGGAGTTCGATAATTGTGATATAGCTTAATAAGGATGACACAGTTTCTTGCCTTATGCTATGATCGACATATAGAGACTAAGGGATTATAGGAATAGATGATTCCAGTACAAGTGGGAGATTGTTGGGAATATCCTGAAATCATTTGTACTTTACTTTACTTAAAGTTGAAATGTCAAGGTTTGACAATTTTATAATATTAGAATATTATAATATTTGGCTAGAAGCCGCTTATAACTTATGGGCCTTAAAGTTCATTACTAATATTATTCAATCCTATTGGGTCACACACCTAAGCAAACTAGATCATTAATAAATTGGGTTTTAATAATGATACAATATAATATATATATATATATATATATATATGATATACGTATATATATTTGTATTAATCTATTTGGAATATATGTTATATATGAGATATACATATATGGTAATACATATATGATATAAGTGGACGTGAAGCATAAAAGGAAAAGGTAATTATGATTACCTCCTCTCCACGTAATGGTTTCGTGAATGGGTTGAAGCCCACTAAGATCACGTACACTATATATATATAGACATTGCTACGTTAATGTGATTAACCTAAGACATTATTAAAACCCTAAAAGAAAAAGACGAACAGTTCGTCAATACGTTTTGAGATTTAGATCATTACGGCACTAGCATCCCGTTCGATCTAGTTTGTGTGCGTGTAGATACCGATAGAGGCACGACACTTGAAGTGCTCTACAACCTTGATCAATCTATATCCGTCTTTCCGCTGCAATTGATCCAGGTATATCTAAAACTTTGTAGATTAGATTTGATTCAATATTTACACGCATCTTGGCAATTGAATTCGAAATTAATATTTATAAAGTGTTATAAACTGGTACGAATTCCAACAGTGGTATCAGAGTGTATGTGTATAATATTGAAATTGATTTAGTAAATTTAATGTATATATATATGATATGTATATTAGTCGTATTACTGGTTAGATTGAAATTGTGATATTTTGATTTCATAATCTTAATAGTATCCCAGAGACATACGTTTCTGTATTGTTATATGCATATTATAGACTTATTAAATCAACACGTCTCTTGGTGATGCATGATTTGATTTTTAATAATATATGCATGTTGTGCGATTGTTCATAGAATCGTATGTCTGGTTGAATGTGTTTTCATTATTATTAGTCACGATTGTTAGGTTAATAATATTATATTATATAGTATATAATATTAGATTGTAAAACACATACATTTGAAAAAAAAAAAAAAAGAATTGTTTTCTTTCTGGAAAAGTCAGACAAGTTCTCTTTTATCTCATATGATGAAATTTCAAACTTATAATTTCCGTATATTATGTTAAAAGAAGTTTAAATCTTAATATCCGGTGAATCTCTTAATTGATTATATTAGCTGAATTTTAATTTATGCAAATTGTCTAATTAAAATACATATTTGATGTGTTATTATTTTATTATTATATAAGATAGAAAATTTAATAAAATATAATTAGATAATATTTAATTCCTCAATTAATATCAAGTATCTTGATGTCTCTCCAATCTCATCAACTGTTAAAACATGAATGGTTGCACAGCGGGTCTGCCAAAGCAGCGGTCTGTAATTATTTGACAGTGAGACAGATGGTAACGATTACCATATGATTTGAGAATGGTTTACTTGACTAAGCTGTCAAAACGGTTTTGGGCTTAGAGACATAGGGTTGGATAAGACATAAGATGTCATCCACAACCAAGAATTATATTGGATATAATTAGCAAAGATGTTGCTTACCTAAATAGCTAGATATTAGGGGGTGGAGCAAAGCTCACTCGAATTCTAGTGAAATATGGATCTTGGATACTATACTCATATTGAGGAAATTTTGTTTTGAGTATAGTATGAGTTTTCTTAATTGTTAAGGATGCTCAAAATTTATGAATATCATATTAACTTCTGCTTTTCTTTCTTGACAGTTATGTTAAACCCTCTAAGTTCCTATCCATCACAATTTGTTCTTGAGAAGGACAAATTGAACGAATCAAACCTCCCTAATTGCTTGGAAGATCTAGAAGAGAAGAAGACATTTGATGTTTCTTCTCGGGGTATTTATGTTATAGAAGTAAACGTTACTACTTATGGTTCTACTCCTTGGGTATTGGATACCGGCTGTGGAGCTCACATTTGTGTAAATGTGCAAGGTCTGAAAAACAGTAGAACTTTGGAGGAAGGACAAGTGGACCTACGTGTGGCTAATGGAGCAAAAGTTGATGCATTAGCTGTGGGAACATATTCGGTGTCTTTACCTTCAAGCATGGTTTTAGAACTAAAGAATTGCTACTATGTTTCTGCTATAAACAAGAATATCATCTCCATTCCGTGTTTGGACATTGAAGGGTTTCAATTTTCGATCAAAAACAAGTGTTGCTCATTTGATCGCGATGGTATGTTTTATGGTAGCGCTCCATTACAGAATGGGCTTTATGTTCTTGACCAAAGTGTGCCTATTAATAACATTCGTACCAAGAGGTTTAAGTCTAACGACTCAAATCAAACTTTTATCTGCCATTGTCGTTTGGGTCATGTAAACGAGAAGCGCATTCAGAAGCTTCATAAAGATGGACTTTTGAGCTCGTTTGATTATGAATCATATGAGACCTGTGAATCTTGTTTGTTGGGAAAAATGTCTAAGGCTCCATTTACTGGAAACAGTGAAAGGGCTAATGACTTGTTGGGCCTCATACATACAAATTTTTGTGGGCCAATGAGTTTAAATGCCAGAGGAAACTATCAGTACTTCATTACGTTTACTGATGACTTCAGTAGATATGGTTATGTTTACCTGATGAAACATAAATCTGAGTCCTTTGAAAATTTTAAGGAGTTCCAGAATGAAGTAAAAAACCAGCTAGGCAAAACAATTAAAGCTCTTTGATCAGATCGTGGAGGAGAATATTTGAGCCAAGCATTTAGTGATCATCTCAGAGAATGTGGAATTGTTTCACAACTCACTCCTCCAGGAACACCACAATGGAATGGTGTGTCCGAAAGGAGAAATCGAACTTTATTAGATATGGTTCGATCAATGATGAGTCACACAGATCTTCCATTATCCTTTTGGGGATACGCTCTAGAAACTGCTGCATTTACGCTTAACCGGATCCCATCAAAATCAATAGAAAAGACACCATATGAGATATGGACTGGAAAGGTTCTGAATTTGTCTTTTCTGAAAATTTGGGGTTGTGATGCTTATGTTAAACGTATGTTTACAGATAAGCTTGGACCCAAATCAAATAAATGCTACTTTGTAGGTTATCCTAAAGAAACCAAAGGTTACTACTTTTACAATTCCACCGAAAACAAAGTGTTTGTTGCTCGGAATGGTGCCTTTCTAGAAAGAGAATTTCTTTTAAAGGGAACTAGTGGGAGTAAAGTACAACTTGAAGAAGTTCGAGAGACACAGGAGATTGCTCCAACTTCTCAAGAAGAGCATCAACTAGATTTACGAAGAGTCGTAGAATCTTCACCTGTGGAACCTGAGGTATGTAGACCCGAGAGGATTCGTCACGAACCTGATAGATATGGGGTTTGGGTGACAGATCATCATAATATATTAATTATAGAGAGTGATGAACCTACGTCTCACGAAGAAGCGATGATGGGCCCTGATTCCGATAAATGGCTAATGGCCGAAGAATCCGAAATGGAATCCATGTCAGAAAACCAAGTATGGACTTTGGTAGATTTACCTGATGGTGTTAAAGCCATTGAGTGTAAATGGGTTTTCAAGAAGAAAATTGACATGGATGGTAATATTCAGATATACAAAGCTAGATTGGTGGCTAAAGGTTACAAGCAAATTCATGGTATTGACTATGATGAAACCTATTCCCCAGTCGCCATGCTTAAGTCCATTCGGGTTCTCCTAGCAACTGCTGCTTATTATGATTATGATATATGGCAGATGGATGTGAAACCATCTTTACTTAATGGAAATCTCGAAGAGGATGTGTATATGACACAACATGAAGGTTTCATAGATCCTAAAAATGCTGGGAAAGTATGCAAGCTTCATCGTTCTATTTATGGTTTGAAGCAAGCATCTCGGAGTTGGAATCTTTGTTTTAATGAAGCAATCAAAGAGTTTGATTTTATTAGAAACGAAGAAGAACCGTGCATTTACAAGAAGAGTTGTGGGAGCGCAGATGCATTTTTGGTATTATATGTAGATGACATACTACTCATAGGAAATGACATTCCTTTGCTTTAGTCTGTTAAGACTTGGCTAAGTAGTTGTTTCTCAATGAAAGACATGGGAGAAGCCGCTTATATTCTTGGAATAAGAATCTATAGAGATAGATTGAACAAAACCATTGGACTAAGTCAAGATACTTATATAGATAAGATCTTACACATGTTCAGTATGCATAAGTCCAAGAAAGGGTTTATTCCAATGTCTCATGGCATAACTTTCAGCAAGACACAGTGTCCTTCGACACATGATGAGCGAGAGCGGATGAGTAGAATCCCTTATGCTTCGGCTATAGGTTTTATCATGTATGCCATGTTATGCACTCGTCCAGATGTTGCATGTGCTTTAAGCATGACGAGTAGATACCAATCAGATCCAGGTGAAAGTCACTGGACAGGTGTCAAGACCATCCTCAAGTATTTAAGAAATACTAAGGATAAGTTCTTGGTCTATGGAGGAAGTGATGAACTTGTTGTGAGTGGTTACACAGATGCCAGTTTTCAGACAGACAGAGATGATTTCCGATCACAATCTGGATTTTTCTTTTGCCTCAATGGAGGAGCAGTGAGCTGGAAGAGCTCTAAGCAGAGTACTGTGGCAGACTCAACAATAGAGGCAGAGTATATAGCTGCTTCTGAAGCGGCTAAAGAGGTTGTTTGGATTCGGAAGTTCATTACTGAGCTTGGTGTGATTCCTAGCATATCTGGTCCGGTGGATCTCTATTGTGACAATAATGGAGTCATCGCTCAAGCAAAGGAACCCATATCACACTAGAAATCCAAACACATAGAGATGCGATATCATCTCATTCCTGATATTGTTGATAGAGGAGATGTGAAGATTAGCAGAGTCTCAACGGATGCAAATGTTGTTGATCCTTTGACCAAACCTCTTCCACGGCCTAAGCATGAGAGCCAAACTATTGCTATAGGGATTAAGTTTCTTAAGATGTGATCTTAATTTTAGTGGGAGAATTTTTTTTTATGATAGGATGTTCATGTTTAAAACATTTGATTTATTTTCAAATTAATGAAATTTTTTTCAGTATTATTTCATTATTGGATAATTAAATATTAGTCCCAAAAGATTTATGTTATTATTATAGGTCATCAAGTACGTGACTTGATCATGAAACCCTATGAGTATTTAGATAACATAAGTTATTGTGGTCCCTAGTCAAAGTTGTTAAGATGGGACATTAATAACTATGAATGACTAGTATGTGAGGTGACTGATGACTAAGTTTCGTGAAGTCATTGATATGTTGTATTAAGTCAATCACATAGATATGTGTTGGAGAACACAGTATTGGACTGACCCGCTATGAGAACTCTACAAGAATGTTATATGAGTGTCATAAGAGTTTCTCATCACAACTATAGAGTATAGTCCTTTAACCTTAGTTCATCATGATTTCTTATACATGGATTAGTTTGTTTTGACTCTGTCAAACGTCAGCCGTAATAGGTGATTATAAAGGCAGTGATTGTGCATACTTTGAAGTGTGTAAAGAATAGGGATGGAACAAGATAGGATTTGTCCCTCCTATATAACGAGAGATAAATATCTCTGGGCCTATCGAAGATTTGATACTGAGAAATGCATGGCCATGCTCAAACGAGGTGATAGTGAGTCGTTTGTTTTATCAGTATAACTCGGAGTTCGATAAACGTGATATAGCTTAATAAGGATGACACAGTTTCTTGCCTTATGCTATGATCGAGATATAGAGACGAAGGGATTATAGGAATAGATGATTCCAGTACAAGTGGGAGATTGTTGGGAATATCCTGAAATCATTTGTACTTTACTCTAGTTAAAGTTGAAATGTCAAGGTTTGACAATTGTATAATATTAGAAGATTATAATGTTTGGCTAGAAGCCGCTTATAACATATGGGCCTTAAAGTTCATTACTAATATTATTCAATCCTATTGGGTCACACACCTAAGCAAACTAGATCATTAATAAATTGGGTTTTAATAATTATACAATATAATATATATATATATATATATGATATACGTATATATATTTGTATTAATCTATTTGGAATATATGTTATATATGAGATATACATATATGGTAATATATATACGATATAAGTGGACGTGAAGCATAAAAGGAAAAGGTAATTATGATTACCTACTCTCCACGTAATGGTTTCGTGAATGGGTTGAAGCCCACTAAGATCACGCACATTATATATATATAGACATTGCTACGTTAATGTGATTAACCTAAGACACTATTAAAACCCTAAAAGAAAAAGACGAACAGTTCGTCAATACGTTTTGAGATTTAGATCTTTACGACACTAGCATCCCGTTCGATCTAGTTTGTGTGCGTGTAGATACCGATAGAGGCACGACACTTGAAGTGCTCTACAACCTTGATCAATCTATATCCGTCTTTCCGCTGCAATTGATCAAGGTATATCTAAAACTTTGTAGACTAGATTTGATTCAATATTTACACGCATCTTGGCAATTGAATTCGAAATTAATATTTATAAAGTGTTATAAACCGGTACGAGTTCAAACACATTACCGTTTTAGGTTAGATTTTGTTTATAGAGTATAGAGCCATAGAGGTACAGTATTAAGAGATCGGTTTAGAATATGAGTGCGTAAAGGCTATACTACGCAGTCGTAAGTCGAAGTTCTTTTATAATACATATTGGTAACTGAATTTGTTTTTACTCAGATTTGTAACCAAATAAACTACTAAATTAAAGAAAAATATGAATATTGGAAGAGAAAAGAGGGGAGATTTACAAAAATGCCACTTTTGACATGCCACTTTTTAAATATGCCATTTTTCAATTATTTTCTTACCCCACTTATAAATCCGTTTACAAACCTTATATATCAAAATTCTCAATTTTAAAAAATGTTTTGATTCCTAACAAACCTTAAACCCAAGAAACTAAACCCTAAGATAACATAGTTAACCCAATCATAAATAATTTAAAATTTTGGAAAAAGTGATAGTGGCATTTTTGAAAAGTGGCATGTCAAAAGTGGCATATCTTGAAATTTCTCAAAGAGAATATAGTAAAAATTTGAAATATTTTTTTCTTTATTTCTGACAAACATTAAGACAACATCTTGTTATATAAAAGAGGATGCGCATAATTATAACTTACAAGATCATGACACGTGTTAAGTAGTCGATTAGATTCTAACACATGTCAGTAATTTAAATATGTAATTTTTTCAATATCAAAATTGTTATTACCCAAAAAGGAAGAAGTTAAAATGGAAAAACAAATAAGCACAAAGTAATTTTACAAATTGCACAAAATTTTTATACAAATAGTTATATAAGATATTTTGTTGAAAACGATTTATAATAAAAAGAAATTTAGGAAAAAGAAAATAGCAAATTATATAATTAAAAATAAAAACAACCGTATTTCTATCATTATATATAGGCACAAGTTTAACATAATTCAATGAATATAGAAATATAGCAAATGATAATATGAATATGCAAAGAAACATATTAGGAAACAAAATTGTCTAACTTTATTCGACCTTAACAAAGAAGGCTAATAACAATAATGGAAAATTACGAAATTGCAAAACATAGAAACGTCAAACGATAATGAAAATGAGGATCCAAAAAATAAAAGAGAAACACAATCATTGTTTTTGGGTAGTCAAATTAGCCCACTAATCATATTACTTGATTAAAATGCATAGGGAATTTGGCCCATTATAACGATGATTTTTGCCATGTCATATTTAATGGATGACATGTATGATTCTTATGAGAAATTACCTCTCTAATAACATATAGAGGATGAGTCTAACCAAGTTACTTAGCAATAAACATTATCCCGGTCTTAATTTAGATAGATATAAACAAATGAACCGAATCCAAACCATAAAATGGATTGTTCCTATACATATTTATTGGGATTAGGAAATGACTTAATTTGCTTTTGTACTTGTATTATAAGACTAACCAAATTATGAGAGATATGTATTAGTAAGAGAATGGATAGTATAAGTAAAGCAACCCAAGATTTTGTTTTTTAAAATAATTTGAATTAATAATCCCATAATTATTAATTTTAACCAATTATTTCCAAACAACAAACCAGCAGAAGAACAAAAATCTAATAATCAAATAAACTCACAAAAATCAATTCCTAATTTCCATAACACAACTTAGCATTTCTAGCAACCTAAATACCATGTTTTACTAAAAAGCAAACTCATAAAACGTCATAATCATCCTCTTCCTATGCCATTATTTCGTGATCACACTTTTCCTTTACCTCCAAAATATTTGAAAAAGAGTTGCGTAAGTATTTCATAAATACTTAGTGAGACGGTCATCCCATGTACATGATATACACATAAACCACAAACAAGCAAGACAATACAAATAACACGTTCAACACATGACTTACACTAGTGTCAATTGACACTACCACTAGGTGTCGATCGTCACACATACCACAGTGGTGTCGATCGACGCATGTTCAATAGTGGTGTCGATTGACACTACCACTAGGTGTCGATCGACACTCGGGTTGCAGAAATCGTATAACAAGCATCTCCTCACATGGCTCATTCTCGCAACACATAAACCGATCCCTGCACCCATAATTCGATCCACAAAACACGCAAACAACTCAATACACAGGAAAACACCATTGCAATCATCTATCCATCATGAAACAATATCAAACGATCATCAAACCTGCTAATGGCTTAGATATGCCTACGATCGTGCACTCATCTTAGCCTATGAACAAAAAATCGGATTTAAGAGTGAGGGAAACGAAATAAGCCACGAACAACGACTTGCTTCACTGGAAATCATCAACATCACGATTTTAAAGCTCTTAAACGCACTCACGAGCCTTAAGAAACGAAAATTGATCACCAAAACTCATGAAACCTCTCTTTCACTCTAAGACCACGTTTTCTGCCTCCCCCCTAAAGATCCACGGCCAAAACGTGTTTTATAACACGAATTAGGGTTTTCAAACCAAACCACGCAAACTAAACAATTAAAAATTGAACCGGTTCTAACCCAAAAACATTGGTGTTAATCGACACCCCGACCAAAAATCACATTTTTGGTTCTGGGATGTTACAACACTCCCCCACAACTCTTGATTCGACCTCGAATCCCCCGAAACCGTCCACCAAAGTCCATAACCCTGACCCAACTCGTTCAACACTACCTGAGATCATCACACTCGATCTCCGAGGCTCACAACCAGTCCCATGCTTACTTAAGTTTTCAGACATTAATTATGTTTTAACTCATTTCCACAACCATTCCACTCTCAAGAACACTTTCTTCGAGCTAACGGAACACAGGGAAATACTCATGCCCTCATGTGCACCATAGTGCCTATCTCATCCTGATATGCTTTCTAGAACTCCGACGTGAACTTGGGCGGTCTGACACAATAATGGTCGGCACTCCATGCAGCCTCACAATCTCCTTCACATATTTCTTAGCCAATACCGCAACTCCGTCGGTCTTCTTAATGGCCAAAATATGTGTCGACTTGGGTCTGAGAGTCCTCAATCACCTATATAACATCAAATGTTTGTGAGTTAGGCAAACCCACCACGAAGGCCATTGTGATCATATCCTACTTTTACTCTAGAATAGGTAAGATTTGCACCAACCCACTCAGAACTTGATGCTCAGCGTTCACCAGCTTACACGTGTCGTAACCTGCGACTCAGGGATAATACCGTTTCAGATTACGATACATCTTACACGCTCTCGGATGAATCGAGAACTTGCTCGCATGAGCCGCACTTAGAATCTCCTGCCTCAATGACTCATCCTTAGGCACACAAACTCGGCCACGCACAAGAATCGTTTAATTCGAAGAGACCTGATACTCATAACCAACCGCCCTCGACGCATCAATCAAACTTTGATCACTCTTTTGAGCTACTCGAATCCTACTCAGAAGATCTGTCTGAATAGTTGCCTCCAAACCCAACGGCTCCAGCAAAATAGCACATAAGCGCAAAGTACTAATCTCACTCACACCTCAACATCCTGCCCTCGAGCCGAATCTACTCTCTGACGACTCAGAGCATCTGCCACCAGGTTACCCTTATCTAGATGGTAAATAATATCCATATCATAATCTGCCAACAACTCTACCCAACACCTATGCCTCATATTCAGCAACGGCTGAGTAATGATATATTGCAGATTCTTGTGATCCGTAAAACTCTGTACCCTCCCGCCATAAAGATAAGACCCCCAAATCATCAAGGCAAATACCACTGCACCCAAGTCCAGATCGTGGGTAGGATAATTGAGCTCATCACCCCTCAACTACCTCAAAGTATACGCAATCACCATACCCAAAGCATCCGTGTACGCTTTATATGGCTTACCCGGCTCGGGCAATGCTAACACCGGTGTTCTTATAAATATCTCATTTAGCTTTGCAAAGCTTTCTTCGCACTCCTAAGCCCAAACAAACAGGACATCCTTCCCAGTCAACTTCGTTATATATTGTGCCATACTCATAAATCCCTTGACGAACCTCCTGTATCATCCTGCCAACCCAAGAAAACTCCTTATCATGGTGGTGTTACTTGGTCTAGGCCAATCTCTGATGGTCTCAATCTTAGCCAGAAGTACAGACACTCCCTCTACAAACACAATATACCCGAGAAAACTCATCTCTCGCTGCCAGAAGCTACACTTACTTAGCTTGGCAAACAACTTATGCTCCCAAAGCTTCTCCAGAACTTACCTGAGATGCAGCTCATGCTCCTCAGGATTCCTCGAATACACCAGAATATCATCTATGAAGATAATCACAAAAACATCTAGATACTCCTGTAACACGCCGTTCATCAAACGCATGAACGATGTTGGTGCATTCGTCAACCCAAACGGTATCACTATAAACTTAAAGTGGTTGTATCTTGTCCTGAAGGCTATCTTACGAATATCCACCTCATCTATCGGAATCTGATGGTATCTCGATGCCAAGTCTATCTTGGAGAATAAAGTAGTAACCCTCAAGTGATCCAACAACTTATCAATCCTCGGGAGAGGGTATTTGTCCTTCACATTGACTCCATTAAATCCCCGGTAATCGGTACATAACTATAAATTCCCATCCTTCTTCTTCACGAACAACACTGGTGCTCCCCACGGTGAAGTACTCGGTCGAATAAAACCCTTACACGACAAATCCTCTAGCTGCTGCTTCAGCTCTGCTAACTTTCTTGGAGCCATCATATGTGGTGCCTTAGATATACACGCTATCCCCGGCTCAAGCTCAATCGTGAAAGAATTAGACCAAGATGGTGGTAATCCGTTCAACGACCTAAAAACATCCTCAAAGTCTTGAACAAACCTGATATCCCTCAATGCAACCTCACATACGAACTCCGACATCACAATCGTCGTCAGATAAGCCTCACAACCCCCGCGCAATCATCTGCTCTGCCTGAATAGTTGAGATCATATGACTCCCGCAAGTCGGTCTCACACCTTGGAAAACCAACCTCTTTCGTGCTCGAACACAACTCGGCCTCGAAAACAATCTAGATGGAGTTTGTAATGCACTAGCCAATCCATCCTTAGGATGACATCATACAGCTCCAGCGGACTAATCACCAAATCTGCTGCCATTGACTTACCAGCAATCTGCACATCTACGCCTCTCACACGACCAAACATGGCCAAGAATCTTCCTCCGGCCACCTTGGCCAAGACTGTAAGCTCACCAACATTGCTCTGAATGTTGATTATCTGGGCACTCTCCGGAGGAATGAAGCAATTTGATGCTCAAGAATCAAACAAAACATGGGACTCACAACCTTCCACTAATAAGGTCATTACACAAATCACTTGTGTTGAGAACCATAATAATTATATCATATAAAAATATTAGAACACAAACCACAATTAAACAACTGAAGAATTTGGTAAAGTTTGAGTCTAACATTCTACCAGTGATATATCCGACACTAAGTTGACCTGCCTCCGCCGCTATGTAAACACGCGGTGCAGCTGCAATATACGCTACTTGATGCACTGCTACAACACAATTTGCTGCAATTTGGGATACAACGGCCTGATATGCCCCGATTCCCTGCAATGATAGCACACACAAATGTCCCGAGCCTTGCTCTTCTTAGGACAACTTGCCAGCTTGTGATCCAAGCTTTCGCATCCACGATCACTCTAGTTCGATCTCAAAGCATCATCCCACCTCTCTTATGGCCTTGCGCAAGCTTACCGTAATTGTTAGAACCAGAACCACAATGTTCTGCTCTCTCCTCTGCTGGACAACAAGAGTAACCATTGCCCAAACCACTGCAACTGCATGACCCCTCATATCTTCCTTGATAGCTACAGTAACCTCAGTCAGCTTCGCCCTCGAGGCGTACTCCAACACTCTACAACATGTCCTCAAATCAGCCTGAAGTCCCCTAAAGAACCTCATTAGATGCGTCTGGTCGTCCCCCAAACTACGATTAATATACACAAGCAACCTCCTAAACTCTGAGTCATACTCACGCACTGTCCGGTCACCCTGAACTAGCACCACAAACCTTGTCCAAAGATGATCCAAAGCATCCTAAGGGAGAAACTTAGCATTAAACTCTGCTAAGAATTCGCCCTAAGTCCACACTATATGCGGTCTCCTGGCATCCACACCTTTCCACCAGAGATGTGCATCACCACAGATGTAATACACTGCCAACTCCACCTAATACTGAGCAGGACATATAATCAAACGGAAGTTGCGCTCCACTCTCATGCGCCACTCATCAGCCTCCTCAGGCCCAACACCGCCTTAAAGGAAGACAGTACAGATCCTTTACATATGTCTCATCATCTCTAGATAAGACAGACGCTGCTCAGCAACCACAGCCCTTGGCTGTACCTCCGCCAGTGGAGCCATAACTGGAGCCTGCACCGGAGCCACCGCTGGAAACTGCTCTAGCAATTGCGTCAACAAACCCACGAGACGATTACTTTGGCCCTTTACTGCAGCAGCACCTACACCTGGGCCCGCTGCACCACCAGCTACCCTGACACCCCTCCCGTCACCACTAACACTCCCACTGGCACTCAAGCTGGTCTCACTCGCAGACCCCCAATGATGCTTCTGCGAATCTGCAATTGCTCTGCGAAGCACTCTGCGCAGCATTTCCAGCCATGCTATCGGACGACTCTATCACGCATCCCTGACCACAACCATGGCCACTACCGCGGCCTCTACCTCTACCATGACCTCTAGCACCAGTATCCATATCTCTGCACTCACACATGACATAAAAATAAGCATACTAGAAGTCACAAGCAATCACAAATACTTACCATGAAATCTCTTTAAAGACCCGAAGAGGATGATCTAAGATTCCATAACTCTTAGAATTGATTAAATACTCATAATCAATTTTAAAAACATAGTTTTAAATCATTCAACCTACTGCCTTAAAACCGTAAGGGCTCTGATACCAAAATAAAACAACCAAGCTTTTTGCTTTTAAAATAATTTGAATTAATAATCCCATAATTATCAGTTCTCAACAATTACTTCCAAACAACAAACCAGCGGAAGAACATAAATCCAATAATCAAATAAACTCACAAAAATCAATTCCAAATTTCTATAACACAAATTAGAATTTCTAGCAACCTAAACACCATGTTCTACTAAAAGCAAACTCATAAAACATCAAAATCATCCTCTTCCTACGACATGATTCCGCGATCACACTTTTTCTTTACCTCCAACACATGGGAAAAAGAGTCGCGTAAGTATTTCATAAATACTTAGTGAGACGGTCATCCCGTCTATAGGCTATACACACAAACCACAAACAAGCAAGACAGTACAAATAATACGTTCAACATAGGATATACACTAGTGTTGATCACACTACCACTAGTTGTTGATCGTCAGACTTACCATAATGATGTCGATCGACACTACAAATATGCTCAAATTTAACCTTGAGCTACTCTCTCAAATTAAGAGATCAATGTATTACTTAGGGATCGAATCCACAGGGAATGAAATCACACACTAAACTCCAAATTCAAATTAAGCCAAGTGAAATATGATTGATGAAAAATAATTAAAATAAAGCAAGCAAATGATGATTATGGTTCTTTAAATTCAATGAGACGAAGCGCTAGGCATCGGGTAATTCGCAGGCATGACTCAAATTCGAAGCACTAAATTACTATCGGGATATTTATAGAGTATCGTTCTAGAACTCGAAAAGCAATTGTAAAACTAATCAACTTTTGTTGCAAAAGCTATCTATTACTAAATCCTACATAACCAATTTTTTTTTGCGAATTCTATAAATTTAATCAAGCATTAACTACCAGTTCCAATTTGTTCACAAAATCACTAAGCCAAATTTCTTTGCAAATAGTTATTTTTCTCACCTATGATATAATTCCAGCAAACTAATAATGCTTTCGCATCTACAATCAACCTAAGATATCTAAATAAGGGTGATCAATCCCAAATCAGAATTAAAACTATCAAGGTGAAGAACACAAATTGATTGGTCCCAACCGTAAGATAAATCTTAACAATTTATCATCAGCCTTGTTGGGGTCATGTTTCAACCCAATAATATCAATGTTTGTAAATGACTAAGTATAAAAGCTACCGCGAGGTCAACTGGGTGAATGCAATAAACCCAGTTGACAGAAAGGTGCACGAGGTTAAAGTAGAATGTGGCAGCGACGTCAGAAAGCTTAAATCTTGGAGCGGCTATGAGGTTGACGAAGCAAAGTCCTAACCAAAGCGGTATACTCGGCAAGTTCAAGATTTCAAAAAGCCCACTGAAGTCAAGCCCAGAAGTGCAAGCGAGGTGGGCCAAGTACAAAAGCCTTAAAGATACTGGATCAGACTTGCAAGTAAAGCCCGCGACGTGAGAGTGACCTAGCTGCCAAGAAGATATAGGAAAATCCCAAAGTATTAGGAAGTTTTCCTTATCTCTTTAGAAGTCCACTTAGCCGACTTAGCAGACATAGCATGAACTATATATACTTGTAAACACCTTTTAAAAAGAGATCGACAACTTATTATGCTAAACAACAATAAAGCTTTTCTTTTCAACAATCGCAACCATCATTCGTAGTTTTAACCTAGCAATCTCCTCTCTCTTCAAAACCCTTGACAAATTTAATTATTCGAGTTTTGACTCCCACAATTTGGTGCCGACTAAGAGGACTTGATATTTTCTTACTCGAAAAAAACTAACGAACAACCAATCCAACGATGACTTTGAGCGACGAGCAGCAACGCACCGCAGAACAACGTGTTGCCGAATAACAATGTATCGCTGAGGAACAACACGTTGTTGAACAACAACTCGTCAATGAGCAAACAACGCATCGGCGAGTAAGAACACGCTATTAAGAACCAATGACTTTGCTTGTGTGAGATGTATCTAGAAGCTACCAAAATATGCGCTCAATCACTCTCTTCGCGTCTGTGTCATCCATCGCTTTGAGATTTTAGTACATCTCTCTCGCCTTCTCGACGTGGTCTTTGGCAAAGCGCGCATCTTCGTTATACTGAAAGTTCAGAAACCTCATCGTATGTAGCACTCTTGGTCAAAGCACTTGGTGGAGGGAATTTATCACCTCGGTGGAAAATTTGAGCAAACACATTAGAAGACGCGCTAGATGTTGCAGAGGGATCCTTTGTAGTAGTTTGCGATTGCTTCTTTATATTTTGACCGTCCGCCTCGAGGAGCTCGTCTTCCGAAGCAACTCAGTTATGACCCTTTCCTTTCTTATCTCCTTTTTTCCTTGTTGCGGGTTAAGGGAAGATTTAGAAGAACGATTCACTAGGACTACCTCTCCGCTAAGGAAATCTCCATAAATAATAAGACACAAGTAAGTTTCATTTGTTTAACTACTATACAACATTTACTAAGTAGTGAAAGAATAGTACCTATTGGAGTAGCATCCGCAACGGCGACGACTCCGAGACTCTGGTTCTCCTAGACTAGGCTGGAGGTCCCACCTTGCTCCACCGTTGCTGCATCAACTAAGGAACCAGCTCTCCATTCACTTAGCATATCCCCAAGGAGACCTGGAAGAGCATTGTATGCTCGACAAGTTCGAGCGGACTGAACTCTATCAAAGGAGAAATCTCTAGACCAATGGCACCCTTCGGCAGCTAAGAGCTCTTGAAAAGCGTTGACGTCTCCTGGAGCTCTAATAGGATAAGTTAACGCTGCAAACAAAAGCAAAAAAAAATGACATAATGAAGTCTAAGTTTATCAAGCAAGAGCACATCATAACGCTAATAATTCGAAAATGGAAGACTGCGTGGTCAGGTACCGCATTGTCGTCAATTTGTCTTAATCCAGTGAAGCCATTTGAACCCGGCGATGAGTTCACTGAAATGGACAAAGAAGAATTTATCACACCAAGAATCATTTTTGTCAGGGAGGTCTGTTATGACCCTGTAACCCTCAAGTGGCGAATCCCGTGGCGGAGTAACTTGTGCTAGTGCAAGGTTATGTTCCCAAAGAAATTCAAGGATGACATCAAGGATAGGGAACCACATATATGTCACGAAGAAGTAGGTCTCATACATAGTAAGATAACCACTCTGAGGACTATCAACTCGTTGCGAACTCGATGTCCTCCGCAATGTTAAAAGACTCTCTAAATATATCAAGGGATTTATGAGGAGTGGAACCAGGTGGATTGGGTTTCTTTCGAACTCTCTGAGGAGCCTTAGAGCTCGAAGCATTAACCGCGACGTGGTTCGTAACGTCTTCGGAGTCATCTAAGTCAACCAAATCAACATTAGAAGAATGCTCTACGAGCTTATCTAACTAGGAGCTAAAATCAGAGGCGTCAACCTCGGGAATCTCATGGTCACTACCAAAAATAGCTACTACGCTACAAAAATGAAAACCTATGAGATACTAAGTCAAGATAAGCACATGGGTTCACTATTAAAAATTCTAAGTGAATCGATATGCAGAGAGACTTACAGGTTGAAATAGATGTAAGCCGAACCCGCGGTCTTAACCCGAAAATGATCTTAGTGCCATAATTTGAAGTTCACCCCGTGCACTCTGCAGAGTCGAATGATTCATGATCACGACGTTTACATAATACTACTCAGAATTATGTCACAGTAAAAGAAGGAAGCGTAGAGGTGTTTTTTACAGAATAGTGGTAGCGAGGTGAAGTTAAGAATTGCCCTGTAATCAAATTTTACTAGATCGATTTGATGTTGCGGTCGTCTGTTCAAATTGACCTCCTGGTGGACTTTTAATCAAAATCAACTTCGGTGTCGACTTCACAAATCCACCTTGCCGCCACAACCTTCTTCTCAACCTTACCGTGTCATGTTTAATACCTCACAAGAAGAACTTGGCGTCACTTCGTCGTGAAGAGTTCCATCTTGCGGGCTATCAAGGAGAAACGGATTTGGGATATCAATCTGATATCAATTCAAATCAAACTCAGCCCAACAACAAGAACTCTAAACTCTCACTAAAGGTACTTTCACTGAACTATGGGGTGGCTTAATCCCTGCAAAGGGTACGTAGGCAACTAGTTTTTGGACGGGTTCACCTACCTCCTCCTTAAAAAAGAGGGGGGGAGTAGTGAACAAATACTCATATACTCCCACTACTTCATTCACGTTTTAACAAAAAACAGAATATATGAATCATCTCCTAATTCTCATAACATCCTTCATGGATTATTCTATGTCCTAGCTAAGCGGACAAGTTCGATCACATCCTTTACGGATTTAGGACTCTTAAAAACACCAAACTTGTTTCTCAAATACAATTGTCGCTGCTGGCCATAGTGACGCATCTTCCACTTACGATATTTTTAGATCACATCCTCATACGGATTTAACGCGCATTATATAAATAAAAATGATCATTGTAGGAGCTGATGTGTTCATGGGAAAATGTCCGTAAACCAAAATGTTCATTCTAAACCCAACATATGTTGTTCATCGCTAAATTTGGTCATTATAGGAGCGGATGTGTTCGGGGAAACATGTCCGTAAACCCAATTGTTCATTCTAAACCCAACAAACAGAATCGTTGGTCGTAACGCGATAAAGTGGTCATCTCGGGAGCGAGAATGTTAATGGAAACATATTCGTAAGCCTTAGTGATCATAAGAAAACTCAATGTGCACTTCGTTGGTAAAAACAACATAATGGTTCGAAGTAAAAGAGCGTAAGCACTATAGAAAATATTTTCGTAAACCGAATTGCTTGAAAGGAACATCGACCAAGACAAAGACATATCAAAGACGTATCACATCGCTGGTGTAAGGTAAAAATCACAAGTCTCAAGACAAAAGGATAAGGCTATCTAGGCGCCAAAACGGTCTACAGTGAAAACATAAACATCCAACATAAATCAAGAACATAAAAAGGAATTATGGAGTAACCTCCTCGGTCTCCTCCTTGTCATGCTCCACCGTCTCAGCCCTCTCAGAGAGATCTATCTCATCATCTTCATGAGAAGACTAACTCCTAGAACACTCAGCCATAGCCGGGTCATAAGTAGTCTTCTCCGCACCTACATCTATATACAAACAGTTAGTTTACAGACGCCGCGACTAACTCTTCGGATGGGAAGACAAGATACCTTCTATGGATCTATCTAACCAAGAGCTACATTCAAAATCAAAAATCATCCACCCCGTGGTCCTCGTGGTCACTAAGTGACATGGCTAGCTCGCTACAAGAATGAAAACATTCTATAAGATACTAACTTAATCAAGACAAACACAAGAGTTCATTCTATAAGATACTAACTCACCTTGTCATAACTTCGTTACATATCTCTCAAACAAGAGTTATTATGGGCCTAGCAAAGCCTGATACAAGTATCACCACGAAGGGAAAGAGGACCTCGCGCACCACTTCTCTCCTTCACCTCTTTGTTTACTTTTACACTTCACAAATAAAGCCTTAAATTGATCCCGCGTTCTAATGCACCTTGTGGTTCCTTCACCGATCGAGCTCACCGCCACGCTTCTACTCTTTTGTTCACCAAGCGAAGTCAGCGTCAATATCTCTCCGATTCACCTCATGGACTCGGTGGATTTTTACTTAATCACCAAAGGACTTCAACTTGTGAAGAGTTTTAGATTGGCTTGGAGAGCAAAATTATGGGCCCAAATAAGCTCTTCGACGAATTTCATTTCGAGGTCTTCTCCTTCCCAAATTCATCTCGCCGTCTTCGTGTTTGTGACCAGAATCAACCCCTCGCTAAGATTTGTCATCTTCTCTTAAGACAGTCGTCGGCTTCTTCTCAATCTTACTTCGACTTTACCTCGTGGTCAAGTACATATCAGATTAACCTCGCCGTCCACTGTCCACCTCGTGACCTTGTTGGCTTATCAAGATCACCAATTGACTTTGTTCTCACTTTTAAACACACCTTTGCGACCTCACCGTGTCACTCAAATAAACCTCGTACACAAGGAGAAAAGGTGAAGTTTTGGTCTCGGTGAAAAAGAAATTTTAACAAAGGAGAAATAAGACAAAGGTCTTATGAGATTTGCAAATGTATTTGGACCAAATCAATTAAGCACCACGACATCACTTCTGCTTCATCTCGGGAACACTTTGTCTTCTCTGACAATACGATCACCCTGCCGCACTTGACCTTATCGTCACTGTCACCTTCTAACCTCTCGAATTCAACCAAGTGAAAACAAAGACAACAACTATATTCACCGCAGCGATAAGGAACTGAAGCACTACCTCGCGGTTACCAACAAAGACTTAGGCTTCTCTGTAATTTGCTAAATCAATCAACTTTGTGATTCGACATTAACCTTGTGGTCTAATCACACTTCACCAAATTTGACCTCGCGGACACCTCGTGGCCTCCTCTGCTCAATTTGACCTCGGTGAATGTGGCGCATGACGCGAGCTTTGTTTCTTCGTAAACGAATTTCCTTGTTGTTTGAGTTGGTGTCGCGAGGTGAAATATCTCACCGTAGCCGCCTCGTCGCTTTATTAAAAAATTGATTTCATGTTAGTGTCACGAGGTGGTAGAAGGGTGATGAATAAGGCTTGGAGTTGGGCCTAAGGAATATATGGCCCAAAATCATATTATGAGCAAGATTAATGATGATGACGTTGAGGACCTCTCCCACCTTGTGGTCAACAACAACGAAAGTCATTTTATGGGATTAATAATGATAACGTTGAGGACCTCTCTCACCTCGTCATCAACATCAACGCAAGTCACAAAACACTTTGAAGATTGGTCTAGGTCTAAATCACAAAACATAAGCGTTACTCTCAAGACAAATTAAAGGATGGCGTACCAGGTGAAGAACAAATTCATTTCCTTCAACATAATCCACCTCGCTCCTCCTCCTTCTCAAAATCACCTCACTGACCTCATGTCTAACATGCTTCACGAACGTTGAATTGGATATGGGTTTGACGGATCATTTCTCGGTCACTTCACTCGGTTAAACGCTAACACTTTAGCTCGGTTTAACATAACACTGGAGTTCGGTTAAACGCAAACACTTGAGTTTTATTAAACCACCTGGCTTGTCAGACCTAGATAAACATTGATCTTAGCCTCGAGACTTTTACCTCGGCATCAACACATCTAATACTACCAAGGTATGGGGCTAACTGTTAGGGTCACGTTTCATCCCAATAATATCAATGTCACGAAATGACTAAGTATAAAAGTTAATGCGAGGTCAACTGGGTGAATGCAATAAACCCAGTTGGCAGAAAGGTGCACGAGGTCAATGTAGAATGTGGCAGGGACGTAAAAAATCTTGAATCTTGGAGCGGCGATGAAGTTGACGAAGCAAACCCTTAACCAAAGTGGTGTACTCGGCGAGTTCAAAATTACAAAAAGATCACCGAAGTAAAGCCCAGAAGTGCAGGCAAGGTGGGCCAAGTCCAAAAGCCTTAAAGATACTGGATCAAGCTTGCCAGTAAAGCCGGCAACGTGAGATTGACCCATCCGCCAAGAAGATATAGGAAAATCCCAAAGTATTAGGAAGTTTTATAAGTTAGTTAGCCGACATAGCAGACCTAGCAGGAACTATAAATACTTGTAAACATCTCTTGAAAATGGATCGACAACTTATTACGCTAAACAACAATAACGCTTTTCTTTACAGCATTCGCAACCATCGTTTGTAGTTTTAACCTAGAAATCTTTTTTCCCTTCAAAACCCTTTGACAAATTTAGTTATTCGAGTTTTGACTCCCACAAGCCTTTTAATAACCCTAAAGCTAACTAGTAGATTACTCAGACATGATGATTGAAACAAGTATAATAATTGAATAATATTGCATTAAAGAGATAAGGGTAAGAGAGAAAAAAAGGGTTCGAAGAATTCTCTGGAAAGAGTCTAAACTTGTCTCCCTAAAAGCTTTGGATCAGATCTCTCTCTAGGTCTTAGTAGAATAAAGCATACCCTAAAAATGGGCTTAGAAAACAAATATATAAGGTCTAAACACGATTGGAAACAAAATTGTAAATTACTGGAACTTGTGCGCAAAAACGGAAATCTTCAAACTTATTATTTTTGCTCGTCACGATCGGGTGTCGATCGACACCCAGAGATTCTGTCGATCGACATCAAGGCTAGTTTTCCAATCCGACTTCAATTCTTTGACTTTTCATTCCTCGTTGCGCCAAAATGCTCCAAAACCACAAGTTATGCTCCAAATGCCTAAAAACCTGCAAAGACTCTAAAACAATACGAAAACACCGAAAAGACAATAAAAACAAACTTATATCATTGGCTAAAAATAGGTAAAAACCGTGATAAATCAACTCCCCAAGACTTAGCTTTTTGTTTGTCCCTCAACAAAACAAATGTAATCACTCATTTGGGATCCACATACCTGCAAAGTCAATCCGGTAGTACTTCGATGTGTCTCTAGAAGCTTAGCAGTCCTCCATATTGATTCCAAACCCCTTAGAGAAACTCAGACTTTCCGTTCCAAACCCCTTTTATTTATTTAGGTACAGTCTCGTCGAGGGAATATCGATCGTTGACCTTCTAGATTCTTTCCCTTCCTTTAACACTTTCCTGCGTTTCACCCTCTCCCTGTCCTCCGTAACTGTTAATCCAATTAAGGATATCATAGAGATGAATGCACTTTTCCTTCACCTTTTCTCTGATTTTAAGATTTTTTTTTTTCCTGATTGCACTTTTCTGTAGACTTTTTTATTTCCTTGGCATCTCTATGATTTGTCTAAATCAGTATTCATTACTATTGTTTCTTGGGAGAAGACAGGGTCATGAGGCTTTTTCGATCTAGGACAGTTGTATTCATCACCATGAAGAGTTTTCAAGAGCGGTCTGTCCTCATTTTTAAATGTTGAAAGATGAATCAAGTCATGTGATTACCAAGCCCCAAGACAAGAAATTAGAGTTCACTAGGGGCACCGTCTGCAACATCCTTTCTGTTGTTCTCCAGAAATATGAACTCGCTCTGTTAAACTTATCCACTACCAGCTACCCACCTAATAAAACCAATTAACTTGCATTGGTAATGGTCCTTTGAGTGATGTTCAAAACAAGCTATTAAGGGAGTTTTTACCCAAATAAAAACAAAAAACTAGACCGACTCAATAAAAACTCAAAACAAAACACAATAGTTAGCGACTACCTCCCCCAGACTTAAACAACACTATCCCTAGTGTTATTAAGCCTGAAATTGGTAAAAGAAGGTAAAAAAAAGCGGAAAAATATTTAAAAAATGAATGAGAAATTGTTACCTGTTGGGGGGTATCGATCAACACCCAGAGATGGTGTCGATCGACACCTGGTTTGAAAATCCAAAATTTTCACCAAAATCGGTTTCTGGAGAATGTCAACAGTGCTCGTCATAGTTAAGTTAGCACTGTTAGACACTCAAAGAAAGCACGATTAAACGCAATTGCATAACATAATCTCATAAGTTCAACAAAGTACTGAAGCAAAAACAAACTTACTCCATAAAAACAAAAGCTGACTGAAAAGAAAATATAAAACCGAGATAAAATGAATATAGCGAAAGAACTAGTCTTCCTCTTCCTCTGATGGCAAAGAAGTAGCAGCAGGATATGGTGAACGGGGATGAATACAACCGCTGGTCATCCGCTGCCAGAAAGCATAGACACTCTGATAAATAGAACGATGAAATGTCTCCATATCCATCGGGAACTAGGGGTCTAGTGGAAATCTAGGAAGAGGCTCATGAGCTCTAGAAGAACTCGTAGATCGAGTAGAACACGTCGGTTGCATGTGACTTTTAGCAGCTCCTCAAAGTAATGTTGGATAAGGCTCGAAATAAAGCATAGACGGGTTAGTCGCGCTAGAAGCCAATGCTGGAATGGGTAACTGAACCAAGTGCAGGACCTTAGAAGCATCACGGTAAGACCACAAATGTCCTAGCTTAAGCCAGGTAGCTCTGCCAAGATAAGCAAGATCTATGGTGCAAGGCTGATCTCGCGATGAGAAACCTTTGAAGTCAACACCACATAACCTAAAAATCAGAGTCAAAAGACAATCAATAGTGACAACCTTGCAGCCGCGAGTCAAGGTGAATGGTGTGCGCTGTAAAGACTCCAAATGTTGTGCAAAGACTCCTCCCATATTAACACTAGTGAAGATCTCAGGCTCTACTACAATGTCCCTCTAAAGGCAAAGTACAGTAAAACAAGCTCATACTGTCTCGTCTTGTTCTGCTCGTTGCGACACAACAATGTAGAAGCGAAGATACGAACCAAGTATCGCTGAGGAGGATGGCGAATATCAGTCAGCAAAGGGAACTCTGTCGGAAGTAGTGAAGATTGGAAAAATGGCTGCTTAAACCCAAGGATCCCGCAAATATCATGGAAAGAAACTCGGTATCTATTACCACGAATAATAAACATCAAGATACCTCTTCGTGCTTGAAGCATATCCTCATCTCCATCTGGCTACATATCATAAACGCGCATCGATGCAAAGAACTGCCTCACGAAATCAGGATACAAAGGATAATGCTTGTATGCGATAGTATCCAAACCTGCATTTGCTAATAATCGCACAACCTCATCATGAATACCAAGAGCCCTCATAGCTTCAACATCTGCAATTCTCATCAGTCTGAGCATCACATTCTTGCATTCATTGTAGTACAGTGAATTGTAATCATCCCAAGTATCACTATTCTCTCTAGTCTCGAAAGCCTCATTTGTAAGTATCTTTGCGGGTACATCATTCCACCTCCTTTTTATTTTGATCTTATATTTTTCGTGCTTATCAGGCTAAGAATTAACGGGAGCTGAATTAGAGGCATGTTCCTTGCCCTCACGGTGTTGTCGCTTCTGCTGTGACATCTGCAAATCAAAACACAAGGCAAACAACCACAAAAATCCAAAATTAGCAAAGGAATTATAATCTGACCGGTAGTGTCGATCGACACCTATGAAAAAATCATTCAAAATTTTTCAAATCACCAATTCTGCAATATCGACCTTTCATGGCAAAGTAAATCCAAAATTCAACCTCAACACCTCTCAATTAAACAATTCATCACAAAATTTGACCTAAACAGTTTTTAAATCAAAGATTCATCAAAATTTTCATCACAATTCCTCAAAATTCCAAAACAAGTGCTAAACAACTCAATTCAATCACATAGGGTTATCAATTTCACTTTAAAACAACCTATCAAAGCCGAATTTATCAGTAGAAACAAGTGAAAAGAGAAGAAATTAGAAAATCAAATTTTAGACCGAAACTAAATAGAGTGAATTTCAAACACATACTTTGTAGATCGATTGAATGAGTGTTAGAATCGAATAGAGGGTGAAAATCCGTATGGAATAGACTCAAAAATTACTCAAATCCATGACAAATAGAGAAATTTAGGGTTGATGAAAGATTTATAAAGATTTTTGGTTTTCGAAGAATGGAGAAGAAACATCCGGGTTTTATAAAAAATGACTTACCTCGTTCAGTCCACGTGGGGTTGATCGACACTCACATGGGTGTCGATCGGCACCTCAATGGATTGACTTCATTTGCTCGATCTTCAGGTCCATCGCAAATTATCCACACTTTTTTTTTTGAATAATTCCTGAAACATTTAAATTAAATCAAACAATTAGTAAACAAAATAAATTTAAAACTAAATAATTATACTTACCAGTGTCCCACTCAGCGCTTGTTTTTAGTCATTAGCTTGACTTTGTCGGGGCTTAGGCGACGGGTGCATCTTCTAGAAGAACAATAATGCTTCATCATTTCGCCTTTGACTGTGAACTCATTTCCTTCTGAACTGACCAGGATAATTGCTCCATGGGTTCTAACCTCTTTGATTGTAAAAGGACCAAACCAACGAGAACGTAGTTTTCTAGGAAAAAGTTGTAAACAAGAGTTATATAGGAGTACCTGGTCATTTGGTTCGAACTTCCTCGAGATGATCTTCTTATGATGATACGCTTTAGTCCGCTCCTTGTATAACTTGGAGTTTTTATATGCGTGATGTTGTATCTCGTCTAGTTCATTCAGTTGGATCAAACGATCATCTGTTTGATTGCCCATGCTGCCTTGTACTCAAGCTCTACTGGAAGATGGCATACTTTCCCATAGAGCAAATGAAATGGTGTTGTTCCCAAAGGTTTGATCTCTTCTGGTAACTCCCACTCTCTTCTCAAGAATCTCTTTGATTTGTCGATTCGAAACCTTGACCCGTCCGCTTTTTTGAGGATGATAATGAGAAGCCACACGTTGCTAAACACCGTACTTACTTAGAAGGTTAGCAAATACCGTGTTGATAAAGTGTGGGCCACCGTCACTGATGACTATCCTAGGCACTCTGAATCTAGGAATTATAATGGTCTAAATAGCTTAAGAACCACGACATTATCATTCTTTGGACTAACAATCGCCTCAATCCACTTAGAGACAAAGCCCACACCAACAAGAATGTACTTATTCCCATACGAAGACGGGAAAGTACCCATGAAATCGATGTCCAAGCAATCAAAAACTTCAACCTCAAGGATTAAGTTTTGTGGCATCTCATGTCGCTTGCTGATTTTCCCTTTCCTTTGACAAGCATCACACTTATAGATGAAAGTTTGAGCATCCTCGAACATCGTAGGCCACCAGAAACCACCTTGTAGAACCTTAGCAATCGTCTTGAACGTAGCGAAGTGACCAGCATACTCAGAACCATGGCAATGAAATAGCACGTCTTGAACCTCAGCCTCTGCAATGCATCTTCTGTAAATATCGTCTGAATAATGTTTGTATAGATAAGGTTCGTGCCAAAAGTACCTTCTAAGTTCTCGCATGAACCGTTTCTTCTCGTATCTTGTAAGATAGGTAGGCACACCATTTGCAGCTAGATAATTCATGATATCAGCAGACCATGGTCGATCAAACATCGTGACAGTGAAGACAAGTTCTTAAAAAGTCTCGGCAATTATTTTTGGAAGATCTACCAATCTGTCGACCTGGTGTCGATCGATGCTACCAATGGTGTCAATCGACACCTGGTTTTTTGCAATCCTCTAGCATTCGTGAAAAATGTGTATCGATTGACACTCACTCCTAGTTCGATCGACACTAAGTCCTGTGAACCACTTTCAACAAAATTAACGCGTTCTTCTGGCAAGAAATCATCGATGGGGACATCATCTTCAATTATGATCTGTGAGAGATGATCAGCTACGCCATTATCAACTCCATTGTTGTCTTTCACTTCCATGTCAAACTCTTGAAGAAGCAAAATCCATCGCAACAACCTTGGTTTCGCATCCTTCTTCAGCATCAAATACTTGAGTGCAGAATGATCTGTGTGCACTATTACCTTAGAACCGATCAAGTATGGACGAAACTTCTCAAAAGCGAACACCAAAGCTTACAACTCTTTCTGAGTAGTTGCATAATTCCTTTGTGCCTCATCCAGTGTTTAACTTGCATAGTAAATAGCATGAAGCTTCTTGTCCTTATTATGTCCTAGTACAGCTCCAAATGCAAAGTCACTAGCATCACACATAATCTCAAAAGGAAGATCCTAATCTAGAGGTTGCACAATGGGAGCACTCACTAGAGCCTTCTTAATCTGCTCAAAAGCTAATAAACATTCTGTAAAAAAATCAAACTTGACATCCTTGCAGAGTAAAGCAGTTAGCAGTCTCGCGATCTTGATGAAATCCTTGATGAATCTTCTGTAGAAACCAGCATGTCCAAGAAAACTCCTAACATAATTTCACATTGTTAGGCGGTTGGAGTCTTGTCATAACCTCAAACTTAGTGCGATCCACCTCAATCCTAGCTTCTGAAACTCTGTGTCCGAGCACAATGCCATCTTTCACCATAAAGTGGCATTTCTCCCAGTTCAAAACCAAGTACTTCTCATCGCATTGAGCTAGTACCTTCTCCAAATTGCTCAAACAGTCCTTTAAAGAGGATCCATACACCGAAAAATCATCCATAAAGACCTCCATGTAAACCTCAATCAGGCTAGAAAGTTGCAGGAGCATTGCAAAGCCCAAAAGGCATTTTGCGATATGCAAAAGTCCCATATGGACAAGTGGAAGTAGTCTTCTCCTGGTCGTCTAGATGAATAAGGATTTGAAATAATCCTGAGTAGCCATCGAGGAAGAAGTAGTAAGGATGATTCGCGAGCTTCTCCAACGTCTGATCAATAAAGGGCAAAGGAAACTGGTCTTTCCTTGTGGCCGCGTTAAGCTTCCTGTAATTGTTGCACATTCGGTGTCCAGTCACTGTCTTTGTAGGAATCAACCCGTTCTTTTCATTCTACATAACTGTGACACCACATTTCTTTGGAACCACATGAACCGGACTGATCCAAGAGCTATTTGAGATATGATAGATTATCCCTGCTTCCAAAAGCTTCATGATCTCTTTCTTAACAACCTCCGTCATATTTGGATTCAGTCGCCTATGATGCTCAATTGATGACTTTGACTCATTTTCAAGGTGAATTATGTGCATGCACAAGTGTGGAGAAATACCTGAAATGTCATCAAGAGAATAGTCAAGAGCCTTACAAAACTTGCGCAGCTTGCTTAGTAGTAACGAGAGTTTTACGTTATTCAAAGAAGCATTGATAATAATAGGATAAGTGGAATTAGCACCAAGAAACGCGTACCTTATCCCTATAAGAAGTGGTTTGAGATCGATTTTAGGAGCTTTCTCCTCGCTCCAATCGCTAAGGCTTGCAATTTTCATAAGAATTTTAATCAGTTCCTTTTTAGCTTCCGCTTGCACCACTGACTCACTAGCATCCATCATCGAAGCATATCCCTTAGTAATCTCATCTAGATACTCAACTTTCGAAGAGTTGATCAAAGCCCTTTCCAAGGAATGCGTAGAGCTCATCTCATGAAAATAATTCTTTGCAAGAGGATCCAAAGTATCAACATAGAAGGTTTGACCATCTATAGTAGGTTTCCTCATTAGCTTGTCCATATCAAACTTCATCTCTAAGCCGCCTACATTCAGCGTTATTCTTCCTCTCTTGACATCAATCATTGCTCCAGCTGTAGACAAGAAGGGTCTTCCCAAGATAAGGGGGTCCTTAGGTTCCTCACCATACTACAAAACCACAAAATCTGTAGGTGTCATACATTATCCAACCTCAAATGGAACATCTTCAAGGACTCCTTCTGGGATTCTCACTGTTCTATCTGCTAGGTTAAGAGAGATCCTAGTGGGTTGATAATCAGTCATCCCAACACTCAAACCCAAATCCCATAAGAACCTTAAAAACCTCTCTGTAGAGATCAAACAGCCTAGCACAAAATTTTTTGGATCCGTGAGCTTCTCTGGAACTATGTTCTGAATCACTGCACTAACATGCTCTGAGATCATAGCACAATCTTCCTCAAGACCCAAATTCTTAGTGACCATCCGCTTCACATACCTTCGAATCACCAGAGTTGATCTTATCGCATCGATCAAAGGAATCTCAACAATGATTTTATCCATGATAGTCTTGCACCTAGCATCCTCTAGCTTTTGTTTAGACTTCTTATTGCTCCTAGGATACGGAAGCTTGGGCTTGTAGGCATTCTCCGTCGGATTATCCAAAGAATTCAAAATGTTGGGGCTGTTCTGGGTCGGGTGTCGATCGACGCTGATCTGATGTCAATCAACACTTGGTTTTGATGTCGACACTTCGTCTGTCTTTATAGGTGGTGTCGATCGATGCTCTTCATTAATGTCGATCGGCACTGTGTTTGAAATCCATCCGGTGTCTTCACCAATTTTGCAGTTTGAGCAACTTGTGTATCTAGCTTCTTGACGTGAATGTTAAGAGCTTAAAATTTTCCGTTCAGATCCTGATACATAGCATCGTCTTCCACCTTGATAAGCTTGTCGATTTGCTCCGTATTAACACCCTTCTTCAAGATCGGTTCCGACTTCCTTCCACTCCTTGTCATGATAGCCATAGCACTATGTTTTGGATTCGTATCCATCCTTGATGGGAGAAATCCATCCGGTGTCTTCACCGATTTTGCAGTTTGAGCAACTTGTGTATCTAGCTTCTTGACGTGAATGTTAAGAGCTAAAAATTTCCCGTTTAGATCCTGATACATAGCATCCATCTACCTTTTAAAGCTCACGATCATCTTCTGTAGTCCCTCTAGGATTTGCTCAAGCATAGACTTCATCTCCCTATCCGAAGATTTAGGAGGAGGAGTCTGATAAGAAGAAGAACTGTAGTTTCTAGTGTAGTTGCTGCTCTGAAATGACTTCTGAGATTCATATTTCTGATACTGCGGGCTTGAATATCTATGGTAATTGATGTTGTAGTTGTTGTTGTAGCCTCTGTTTCCTTGCTGATTACCAAACCTCTGACTCTGAAATCCAGTTCCATTGACGTAGTTCACGTCCTCTTCTTCGTTCCTTTCCTCAGGATCGAATGTCTCAACCTCTTGAGCAAAATGAACTGACTTCTTGCCTACTAGAAGACTGCGCACATCATCCAATTTAACCTTAACCTCTACTATCTGAACACCATCCTTCTTCCCTCCTAGCATTTTTCTCTCAAAATTCGCGTTTTTACTACTGTTGCTTGCAGCCAAGATCTCAATAAGTGCAATGGCATTATCCGGATAGTTAGTCTTGAAGTTTTCACTACTCGCAGCATCCAATGCCATTTGATACCTCCAATCAGCTCCTCCGAAGAAAATTCTTAGTATCTGAACTTCACTAAAGCCATGATGAGGACAATCTCTCTTATATGCTTCAAATCACGCCCATGAAGCCTTAAATGCTTCGGTCTCTCCCTGGCGGAATGTAGCAATCTTCATTCGTAAACTATCAGGGTGTCGCTCGACACCAGCGTTTTCCACAGGTCCAACCAACTAAACAATTGCATTACCTTCGTCGTCAATCATTTGTCCAGCTGCATTGTACCTCAAACTTGCTGGATCACGCAAAACTTTATTTTCTCCTGGAACCAGTACCAGGACTAAGCTGTCAGCCATCTTTGCTTCTTTATCTGCTTTTCTGTTTTTGTGTTCTAAGGATGCTAACGTATCAAGCTCGAATCCAAATAATTGTTTGTTTTTATTGCTTCTAGTGACACGATTAGACATACACCTTAAACACAAAAAAAAGCTAGTTAGTAATTAAAAACAAAAATAAAATCTTAGACAAAATTCTACTAATTGAAATCTAATGGTAATTTCAAGTCCCCGACAACGGCGCCAAAATTTGATATGCTCAAATTTAACCCTGAGCTACTCTCTCAAATTAAGAGATCGATGTATTACTTAGGGATCGAATCCAGAGGGAATGAAATCACACAATAAACTCCAAATTCAAATTAAGATAAGTGAAATATGATTAATGAAAAATAATTAAAATAAAGCAAGAAGATGATGATTATGGTTCTTTAAATTCAATGAGACGAAGCGCTAGGCATTGGGTAATTCGCAGGCATGACTCAAAATTGAAGCATTAAATTACTGTCGGGATATTTATTAAGTACCGTTCTAGAGCTCGAAAAGCAATTATTAAACTAATCAACTTTCGTTGTAAAAGCTATCTATGACTAAATCCTAGAGAACCAAATTTTTTGCGAATTCTCTAAATTTAATCAAGCCTTAACGAGCAGTTCCGATTTGTTCACAAAATCACTAAGCCAAATTTCTTTGCGAATAGTTATTTTGCTCACCTATGATATCATTCCAGCAAACTAATAATGCTTTCACATCTATCAATCATAACACTATCAAGGTGAAGAACACAAATTGATTGATCCCAATAGTAATATAATTCTTAACAATTTATCATTAGCCTTTGAATAACCCTAAACCTAACTAGTAGATTACTCAGACATGATGATTGAAACAAGCATTATAACTGAATAATATTGCATTAAAGAGATTAGGGTAAGAGATACAAAAGGGTTCGAAGAATTTTCTGGAAAGAGTCTAAACTTGTCTCCTTAAAAGCTCTGGATCAAATCTCTCTTTAGTTCTCAATAGAATAAAGCATACCCCAAACAATGGGCTTAGAAAACATATAGATAAGGTCTAAACACGACTCGAAACAGAATCGTAAATTACTGGAACTTCTGCGCAAAAACAGAAATCTTCAATCTTATTATTTTTGCTCGTCACAGTCGGGTGTCGATCGATACCCAGAGATGGTGTCGATCGACACCAAGGCTGAATTTCTAATCCGACTCCAATTCTTTGACTGTTCATTCCCCGTTGCGCCAAAATGCTCCAAATGCCTAAAAACCTGCAAATGCTCCAAAACAATACGAAAACACCAAAAAGACACTAAAAACGGACTTATATCATGATTAAAAATAGGTGAAACCCATGATATATCAACTACTACTAGGTGTCGATCGACGCTCGTTCAACTGTGGTGTCGATCGACACTACCACTAGGTGTCGATCGACACTCGGGCTGCAGAAATCACAGAACGAGTCTCTCCTCACATGGCTCATTCTCGCGACACATAAACCGATCCTTGCACCTATAATTCGATCCACAGAACACGCAAACAACTCAATACACAGGAAAACACCATTCCAATCATCAATCCATCATGAAACCATATCAAACGATCATCAAACCTCCTAATGGCTTAGATAAGCCTACAATCGTGCACTCACCTTAGCCTATGAACAAAAAATCGGATTTGAGAGTGAGAGAAACAAAATCAGCCACAAACAGCGACTTCCTTCACTGGAATCACCAACACCACGATTCTAAAGCTCTTAACGCACTCATGAGCCTCAAGACACGAAAATCGATCACCAAAACTCACAAATCCTCTATTTCACACGTTTTCTGCCTCTTCCTCGAAGTTGCACGGCCAAAACGTGTTTTAGAACACGAATTAGGGTTTCCGAACCGAACCACACAAACCGAACGATTAAAAATCGAACCGGTTCTAACCCAAAAACATTGGTGTTGATCGACACCCACACATAGTTTTGATCGACACCCCTACCAAAAATCACAGTTTTGGTTTTGGGATGTTACAATAAGGGTTAATAATGAATTACTTGTTCGGATATTTCTACTGTATACGAAAACATTCTGAGAATGTTGAATGTGAATGCCATCAGTGTTAGGGCTACACCATCGGCGGTTTTGGTGAGTTGCTTTACGAAAACCCATTTCGAATCTTCCAATGACATTAATAAATTTGGACTCTCTTTAACCATAATGCTGCTTATATGCACATCACTCGAATGTGATATAACGACTCCCTAAGAAAAGAAAAAAAATCAACTCAAATAGTTTGCAACCATTTATAAAAGTGAGGATTTTATTGAATCATTGTTAAAAGATTTGTTACATATCCTTGGTCTTCTTAGGCATGCCTATGAAGAAAAACAAAAGTTAAGTGGGGTTTAGATAAACATAAAAGGGTGATACTGAGAATTAACAATATACAGAAAATTATAAAATTTGGATGCGTAAAATTATAACTTATGAGATCGCAATACATGTCTAGCATTGTTCGGATGATGACACGTGTCAAAATATAAATTTGTAAAAAACAATTTTTATTTAGGTAATATTCATTTTTTACCTAAAAGTTCTAATTAAAAAGTAGTGTCATGGCTTTAAAAAAACAAACATAAAAAAAGGAAATTTATTTCACGCCAGTACGTAAAAAAAAATAAAAAATACAAATATAGGCATTGGAGAAAATTGCAATTATGTTTAAAGAAAAAAAATGAACTATGCCATACTAATCCATCTTTGATGCTTTTTATAACCTAAAAGTTTTTTTAAAAAAATTTATATATATATATATATATATGTCTATTTTTTATACTCGCATATTAGGGTTTATGCTTCCATATTAGGGTTTATTACTCCATTCAAAACTACTAAATTATTCAAATCAAGAGTTTTAAATCATTCAATATTTTACGTTCGTCTGTGAGGGTTTAGGTTTGACATCTTATGGTTTAGTATTCTTTTAAATCTACTAGATTAGTCAAATAGCGTGTTTTAAATCATACAATAGTGTACGTTCGTTTATGAGGGTTTAGACTCCTATATTAGGGTGTAGTACTTTTCAAATCTATAAGTTAAGTCAAATGGAGTACTTGAAATCATATAATATTTTATGTTTGTTTGTGAGGGTTTATGCTAAAATATTAGTCTTTAATACTTCTAAGTTTTATTAAGATAACATTAGTTGTTTTAATTTATTTAATAGACTATGTGGCAAATACTGAATGGTTAATTAAGAGGGGATGAATAAGAGAGGTTCACCCCTAGGGATGAACCCAAGAATTATCCTACCAAAAATTCATTCTTATATCCCAAGTTGTAGTTAACTTTGTTATTCAATGCTCAAAATAGTCAACCCTTAATGAACGTCTCTCTCTCTCTCTCTCTCTCTCTCTCTCTCTCTCTCTCTCTCTCTCTCTCTCTCTCTCTCTCTCTCTCTCTCTCTCTCTCTCTCTCTCTCTCTCTCTCTCTCTCTCTCTCTGTTCTCCCATTGACCTCTTCTTCAGTTTGACACCAAAAGCAAAATAAGACGGTGATTTTGAGTCTAACACTGGACATGGTTCTTGAAGAACATCACGAAAACAGAGGATTCAAGTGAAATAGAGAATTCGTCAAGAAATGGTTCCTTTGGTGGAGAAAGAGGATTCTCGAGGACATGTTTGTGCGATAGTGATCTTTCAGTTTATATCTCACAGTCAAAACTCAATCTGGGTCATCTTTACCTTTGATGTGCTCGTAGCATAGAAGTATGAAAATTTTTAGTTCAATCTTTGCGAATTATTGCCTTTTTTCTTTGATTTTGGATTTTTTGCACTCATTTTTTACGATTATAGGAAGGGCATTTGTTCAAGTGGTAGAAGATGGGATGTATGAAGATGTCTGGTTGCGTTTTAATCAGGTTTTAATCGTGTTTTATTAATGATTTAAAAGGTAACTAACGTCGAGTAAGCGACTGATTTTTTTGAGCATTGATTAACATAGTTAACTGTAACTTGAGGAATAAAATAACCTTTTGATAGCTGAGAAATAAAATACCAACATTGAAATCTCTAGGAAATTAAATAACGTTTTCCCGTCATTTACCAACTTATTTATAATAAAATAATAAATGAAAAATAGAGAAATTTCAAGTTATGTCATTTTTTCACATGCCACTTTTGAAACATGCCACTGTTTGGGAATGTTTAAAAATCTTTATAAGCATGCCATCTTTTTAAAACAAAATCTTAGATTACACTTATTACAAAGGAGAAAAAGGTTTCTCTTATAAATCTTATAAACATTTTTAAAAACATTTGAAAAATCTTATAAACCTTTTAAAAACCCTATAAATTATTTAACTTTTCGTTTATAATGACAAATACATAACTCTTATAAAAGTGTTTAAAAATATTATAAAAAACGTAAAAACCCTAAAACAGTTAGAAGAACAAATAATAACAGATCTAACAAAAAGAATCAAAACTCATATTTATAACTAAAATCGAATCAAAAACTTATATATATAACCAAAATCGAATCAAAATTCATGGATCCTCCTCCTCCTCCTCCTCCTCCTCCTCAATCTTCGTTGACGAGCCCACCACGAGGACTCCTCAATCTTCGTTGACGAGCCCACCACGAGGACTCCTCAATCTTCGTTGACGAGCCCACCACGAGGAGCTTCATCACCACCGAAACCAACATCGATATCACAAAACACCACGAGGAGCTTCGTTAGCGAGTGGATCTCCAAAACAGTTGTTAATAGTCAATCTTCGTTGTGCTTGCGTCCAATGGAATTCTAGATCTATAATCCAAATCCGATTTGAAATTTCAGAAAAAAGAATTTTGTGACAGAGATGATTTTATATCTGTGAGATAAGATTCGTGAGAAAGATGAAAGAGAAAGCAAGATCTGTTCTTTTTTTAAATCGAGGCAAAATTATCATTTGGCTATAGAGCAGTTGTACGCTCATAATAATTTTGTGAACAAGGGCATATTTGATTAAATTTTTACTTTGTGTGGTATATTTATAATTGTCCTTTAATAATACAAGTTGTAACCCAACACACAAAATATAAACATTATCATTTTCATAATGAAAACAAAACGACTTTGAAATTGCTATGCTATTGCTGTCCACTCAAACACGCATCAATAAATAAAGAAAAAGATCAAGCCCGGTCAAAGACTTTCCCAATTACCCGTTGACCATGAAAAGTTATATCCGTCATTTCTACTCTGTTCCCACGCTTTCCCCAAGGGCTTATTCGTCTTTAAAGAAAAATAGACATCCTTTAGGCACGTATCTTCATCATCTTTAATCTGTGATTGTTTCCTTAAAGATCACCGGAAAATTCAAACGAAGATACGATTTTCCGATTACTAGCAATCGACTTCTTAGCCGGAGAACAGATACTTCGATTACTGGAGACGATTAAATCGGAGATTCTAGAATAACTGAGAAGAAGAAGAATATGAAGAGAAGAAGTTGACAGAGCTCGAAAGGTATTTTGATAATAGGAAAACCGTAATCTAGACTCTATAATTTCGGCCATTAATGGCGGAATCAATTTCTCTGACTTTCTCTCTCTCTCTCTCTCTCTCTCTCTCTCTCTCTCTCTCTCTCTCTCTCTCTCTCTCTCTCTCTCTCTCTCTAGTTTCTATGTGTATTTATGTTGCTTTGTACCATTGGGAGCTGAAAAAGCTTTAATAGCCTCAACTAATTTCCAACTTGCTTCAAGGTCTTAGGGTTTTAGCTCCTAGCTTCACAGATTCGAGACGGTTTTTCTGAGTTTCTCAGGAAGGTAATGATTGTTTAGATCGATTCATGAAGATGATGGTGATTTCTCATAAGTTGAGTTTGATTTTGTTCGTAATCGTAATCGGAGGATCCATTTGCCGTGTCTCTTCTTCTTGTAATGGATCATGCGGTAAATGGAATATGCCTTATCCCTTCGGGTTTACACACGGTTGTCCAATCCGATTTCATTGCTCGAAGACGAACGGAGGACCCGAAATCGGAGGTTTTCCCGTCCAAAACGTGACGGGAGAAAGTATATTTGTCGGTGTTCAACACAATTGTACTCGGAGGATTGAAGCTATGGAACCGCTTTTCGGTGATCACTACGCTCCTACATCGGAGAACAGTTTCCTTATGGAGGATTGCGTAAAGCAAACCGATGGTTGTTCGATCAAGCAGACGTTCTTGGAGAATCTGTTGAAACTGAAAAGCTGTGATTCAAAAGGAAACATAAGTTGTTTTTCTCCGGAGACGAATTCGAGCTTAACGAATGCAACCAAGTATTTTAGTATGAATGATTTGAAGTATAGTACTTGCAAATTATTGTTCTCGTCGATAGCTTTCGAGTCTGAGCGAAATTCGGGAATATCGTTAGAGTTTGAGCGAGTTAGGTTAGGTTGGTGGTTAAAGGGAGGTTGCAAGAATATAACATGCGCGGGGAACGCCAATTGTATACCCGTTGACACTCCTGACGACGGAGGTGCAGGATACCGGTGCTCGTGTATCGAGGGTTACCACGGAGATGGATTCATCAATCCTTGCCGGAGAGGTTAGTCAATCTAAAGTCTTCTTTGTTTCAATATGTGTATTATAGAATCTGCTTGACGAAGTTTGGTGTTCTTTGTGAACAAAATTGGAAAATGTTGTTATAGTAAATGGTGATTTATATATTATAGATTCTTTCAATGTGATGTTCTTGCCTCTTGTTTCCGAAATTCGTAAAGCTATGTTTTGCTAACTGGTTTCCTCTTACTCTATGTAGTGCTACCGGACTGCCATGGTTCCAAGCTCGTCTGGGGACATTGTATATCTAGTCTTGGTATCATTTTAGGAGGTAACTTTCGCTTTAGTGTTTGTTTGGCTTTTTAAATTTTGTTCTTTCTTCATATGGATCTTTGACACTGTTTATTCATTTGCTACATAGGAACTGTTGGTGGAGCATCTTTGCTAGTAGCTGCCTTGGCTCTTTTTCTCTTTTGTAAACGGGGACGGTCTACTTCTCTGAGAAGCCACTTGAGCGCAAAACGTCTTTTGTCTGAAGCTGCGGGTAACTCAAGTGTCGCGTTTTTCCCATATAAGGACATAGAGAAAGCAACAAATGGTTTCTCGGAAAAGCAGAGGCTAGGAACTGGCGCATATGGTACCGTTTATGCAGGAAAGCTTCAAAATGATGAATGGGTTGCTATCAAAAGACTCAGGCACAGAGATTCTGAAAGTGTTGATCAAGTCATGAATGAAATCAAGCTTCTTTCCTCTGTGAGTCACCCGAATCTTGTCCGTCTCTTAGGATGTTGTATAGATCAAGGCGATCCGGTTCTCGTTTATGAGTTCATGCCAAATGGAACTCTATCAGAACATCTACAACAAGAGAGAGGGAGCGGTCTCTCATGGACTGTGCGACTCACTGTTGCTACTCAAACAGCTAAAGCAATCGCGTATCTCCACTCTTCGATGAACCCACCGATCTATCACCGTGACATCAAATCCAGCAATATCCTTCTCGATTATGATTTCAACACCAAAGTTGCCGATTTCGGATTATCGAGACTGGGAATGACGGAAACTTCCCATATTTCAACGGCTCCTCAAGGGACTCCTGGTTATCTTGACCCGCAGTACCATCAATGCTTCCATCTTTCTGATAAGAGCGACGTCTATAGCTTTGGAGTCGTACTTGCTGAGATAATAACGGGATTGAAAGTTGTCGATTTCACTCGCCTACATACCGAAATCAACCTAGCAGCTCTTGCTGTTGACAAAATCGGGTCAGGTTGTATCGATGAGATTATAGACCCGGTTCTTGACCTGAATCTTGACGCATGGACTCTCTCTTCTATAAACACTGTGGCTGAGCTCGCATTCCGATGCTTAGCTTTCCACAGCGATATGAGACCGACAATGACTGAAGTAGCGGACGAGCTTGAACAGATACGGCTCAGCGGTTGGATGCCAAACATGAGCTTAGATTCACCAACCGGTTCACTCCGGTCATCTGATCAAGGAAGCGAAAGATCAGTATCGGTTAAAAAATCATCAGCAGGAAGCAGAAGGCTCGTTGTCCCTCCGAAACAACCTGAAATCCTTGCTTCCGTTGAAGAGATCAACGATAGCTCGCCCGTCTCGGTTCAAGATCCTTGGTTAAGTGCACAGAGCTCACCTTCTACAAATACATTGCTCGGTAACATTCCCAGGTGATAATGATCTTAAGATCACGTTTACCTCTTTCTGTTTATAAAGGTCCCTCTTTGTGTAGCTTTTCACATCGATCAGTGTTCATAATGCTATAAGTAGAGAGATTAACAATGAGTTGATGTAAAATGATCTTGAAACAAGATCTTTCAATTAGTACCACATAAGATCCAGTAAAAATCTTCTAATATCATATACTATCAATTTGCTAAAGAACAAGAGAAATGAATATTTCTCCATCATTTTATACTAACTATATCATCTATATATAATATATTTTTGTTCTTTTCTAATCCATTTGTTTCCATTAAACTAAATGAAACATTGACGGATGTAAACTGTAATAGTTGTTCGTAGTTTTGGAGATTAAATCGTACACGACTAAAACAAATTAAAGGTTGTGAATATGTTGTATATACCATGTTTTTTTTTGTTGACGAACGAAACAGATTAATTTAATGTTATGATTAGATGTGAAACAGGATTTGAACGCGTTTTCCAGCTATTAGTGCCTGATAAGTTTTTAAAGAACTCCAAACTATATATAAATTATACATAAACTTCTTTGTAGGGCTTTATAATTTTTAACTTATGATTTTGTTCGTATTATCATATTTTAGTCCGATTGTAAAATGAATTAGTTAGCCAACCAATAATATTTTACACCTCTGTGGAGTAGGAAGGAACTCTGTGGAGTAGGAAGGAACTACAAAAGATTATTGATCTTATCGTTGGCTGTCTAATTGATAATATAGAATTAGATGTCGGTTTAGACAATAAACAACATATTCGACAAAAAACCTGCTAGATGGAAAAAATTTTCATCAAATCATTCCTAAAATTTATGAATTGAAGTGACCTCTTGTTAAATTATATGGTTATGAAACTCAAAACATTATTAATATTTGTTATATATTAAAGGGAGGAATTCAAAGACCCAAAAAATCTTATTACCTCATGTAATTTGTTAATTTGAACGCATTCTTCTTTACGGAATCAGTTTGGACGCAAAAAAGTTAAAGCTCATAGATTAGTAAGTTTTTTTTTGTTTATGTAAATCATGGTGGAGAAAGCTAACTCTCACATTTCTTTCACTTAAAGGTCTTCGCCACTAACCTACTTTAAAATTTACATAAAGGGATCAAAGTCGCAAAGCCCAAATTCCCCTTGACGTCAATTGTTGTCTCTTTCTTCGCTAACCGTTGTGGTCGAATAGGAGTCCTTTAATAGGACAACACGATGAAGCTCCATTTTTACGCGGTTACTTACAAAGGTGGTGCGTTTGCATGATTTGCATATAAAGGTTGTCTATTGTCCGCCGCCGTATACGCCATAATCCATATTGCTTTGTTGATAATGCGACATGGAATATTGGAGTTTAAAAGTGTAGGACCAAAATTATGGAACACTATGAATTAGTTATAAATTGCGATAAGAAATACGTTAAGGGAAGAAGAAAGTTACGAAGACGAGACAAATCTCTTTCCTTAACCATTAGAATCACCGGAAGTGCGAGGAGATGACTGATTCAAAGATCCCAGAATATAATCGTATTTGCGATCACTCGAATCACGGTTCTAACGAACTGATACAACTACGATACTCTCGAGACACGCCTTATTTTGAAAGAGATCACTGGTTCAATTTTGTTTCTGATTTCTTTTAAGAGTGTCTGAAATGAGAAGATGAGAGGTTGATTTTATAATCAGAGGAGTAATTTTGAATCCTAAACGTCTGTAACGTTTTTGGAATTAATAGGCAAGATTATTAGGCGAGATTTACGGAAGGAAATCTTTGATTCAGTTTTGATTGAATCACAAAATCAAAAATACAAATATCTTTGATCCATAACTCATTCCAATTAAGCCCACGAGCCCACATGTCCTAAGTGTCCCAAGTGTCAATTTAGAATCGCAATTCAAAAAATATTATCGAAACAAGAGTTTAAATGTTCGCAAACGTTAAACAAATATATTTCTTCCCAAACATAAAGCAATCGGCAAAAACGTTTATGAGACGATCGCGATATAAGATTCTTCGTAAGAAACGTATATGTTATCGCGATTCAAAGGGTTAAGATTGTAGGACCAAAATTATGGAACACTACGAATCAGTTATAAATTGCGATAAGAAATACATTAAGGGGAGAAGAAAGTTGCGAAGGTGAGACGAATCTCTTTCCATAACATTTTGAATTACCTGTACTGCGACGAGATGATTGAATCAAAGATCCCATGACACAACTACAAACAACCATATTCGTGATCACTCGAATCACGGTTCTAACGAACTGATAAAATTACGATACTCTCGAGACACGACTTACTTTGTGAGAGATTGTTAGTTCAACTTTTGTATATGATTTCTTTTGACAGTGTCTGAAATGAGAAGTTGGGAGGTTGATTTTACAATCAGAGGAGTAATTTCGAATCCTAAACGTCTACAACATTTTTGTAATTGATGACATAACCATGGAGAAGCAGCTTGAACTGAAGCTTGAACCGGGGCTAAAAGGAGCAAAGGAGGATCTAGAAGACTCGAATGCTATGGAGTTGCCCGTTGGACCACTTACAAGGTCTTAGACAAGGAGCTTTGAGAAAACCATTAGCACTATGCTAAATGAGCCTCACGGCAACTCTAGCTTAACCGCTTGTCCAACTGCGTTGGTTGTGATACAAGCTTGCTAGAGATTAGCAACGAGAGGTGTGATCCTTTGCACTCTTTTCCTTCGGCTTAGCTTTTGTCCCAATGAGTTTTGCTAGCCAAGGTTTTTAACGAGGCATTGAGGTCACACTTTTATCAATTGCCTCGTTGCTAATATGCCTAAAGTTTGCATGGAGGTCAGTCGAATAATTGTACGTGTTCATCACGTAAGTGTGTCTTAGTATTTGAAAAAACTTTGTTCTTATATATTGATTTGGGTTTACATGGTTTTAGTGTGTACGATTAGAGTCATGTTGACTACATTTAATATGTGTGTGTGTGTGAGAGTTTCTAGGACTCTTACCCTCCTATATGTAACCGATCATATTCTCTATTGCAATCCATCAAACTTTTTATTCAAAACAATCTCTCTCTAATTGTTTGATCAACAACAAAGTGTGTAATATCTTTGTTCCTTTGGTTCTTGTTAGTGTGTAATATCTACCAAGATCTATAGTTTGAAAGATCAAAAGTCCATCACTACTCTTGATAGTTTCGTTCGATCCATCGCATTTAAATCGCCAAGCGTCTCAACCTTTCTCATAAGCTTCCGCAAATCGAAACAACCCACACAGATTGATCTTGTGATGTTGATCCTTCTATTGTTGATCAAGGATATATTAAGTGGTATCAGAGCAAATTTCGTGTCAGGTTGTGTCTTTTCAACTTTATTTTCATATTTGTTATATCTTTTTGTTTAAGGTCTTGTGTACATCTTTTCAAAAACGAATCCTAGGTTGAAAACTCTTTGAAACTGTTTATGTCTGCAATTTTGTTGGGATTTTCATAAATATTTGGCTCATCGTAAAATCGTAAAATTAATTAATTCTGAACCTATTACGAGTCTAGTATTTACTAAAAGTGATTTGAGAATTTTTGGAATAGATTTGATAATTTTACATGACCATTCATCTAATACTGTCAGATCTGCTAAAGTTCTATTGTCTAGTGTTTTGATCAAATTCCGCAAGGAATTTTTACTTGTTTAGATCTCTTTCTTTTCTGGTACCATGGTTAATTGAGCTCGTGTTATGTAGGAGGTTGAATCCGACTCGATGGTGAGGTTGAATCTGATTTTTCGTCTTCGGATTCAACCTCCTGCATAACACGAGCTCAATTTTCTTTTCCCATTCGAGATAATCATCTGGGTTTGCGGTTCCTTGAAACGAATGAATGCGTAGCTTGAGACTAGACAAATTGTCTTGCGGTAGAGGTCTTTCTCCTCTTTCTCTCCTCCGCCTCCTTTATCTATTACTCGATGACTGGCTGTAATAGCTACTTGTGGCTTCCTGTTCAGAATGAAACAATCTCCGTCTCTCTCGGCCATGCTCAGTACGATTCGGTTGTTCCATACGCAGATTTTGGAACATCTCTTCCTTCTTTCTAAACATTTGAGCAGTAAGAGTTTCCATTATCTGTTTGTTGTTTCAAGCTATGGAATCTTGCTCTTCTTCCTCTGGGTTAACCATGGTACCTGAAAAGAAAGAGATCTAAACAAGTAAAAAGTCCTTGCGAAATTTGATCAAAACACCAGACAATAGAATTTTAGCAGATCTGACAGTATTAGATGAACGGTCATGTAAAATTATCAAATCTATTCCAAAAATTATCAAATCACTTTTAATTAATACTAGACTCGTAATAGGTTCAGAATTAATTAATTTCACGATTTTAGGATGAGCCAAATATTTATGAAAATCCCAACAAAATTGCAGACATAAACAATTTCAAAGAGTTTGCAACCTAGGATTTGTTTTTGAAAAGATCTACACAAGACATTAAACTAAAAGATATAACAAATATGAAAAAAAAGTTGAAAAGACACAACCTGACACGAAATTTGCTCTGATACCACTTAATATACCTGATATTCTCATATTTTACCTTGTTTTGATATATATTTAGCACGTCTTCATCCCGCATTTGCATATTATTTAGGCATTTTTAGGTGCATTTGCATCTCCTTTTGTATTTCTATAGGTTTGAAGACGGTGACTTTACAATGAGGTGATTTGAAGACCAAATGGATGCAAAATGATGGAAATTTGAAAGGAAGAAAGGGTGATCCATTTGGGTGCAAGAAGAAGCCAAGTTGATTTCCAAAAAGTGAAGAAATGAGAAAAAGTCTATATACCGTGACCTGATACCGAGGGTCGACCCTCCGCGTGGAAAAAAGAAGAAATGAGTAAAATTGGCAGACTGTATACCGTGGGTTGATACCGAAGGTTGACCCTAGGAATGGGCATTCCGGAATCAAACTTTCGTGACCCGACCCGGATCAAGACGGGTTGACCCGGTTCCGTTTTGCTTCATTATAAATACAATTTTTAGCTTTTTAAAACCTCAGTTTTCTTCTCTTTAGAGATGGATTTAGATCCAAACTCTCCTTTGATATTTTGGATTGATCTTTATCTTCTCATGCCTCTCTAGTGAAGGATTCTTCACATCTATCTTTTATTTATCTATTTCTATTTTGCCTATATCTTTAACTTTGTTCTTCATCATGTTTATTTAGTCATTTGTTGGAACATGGATAATGTAGATGAGGTTGATTAATGGTTGGATAATGATGTTTAGGGCTAGATTCATATAGAATCCTTCATTTGGAATGTATTTAATGCTACATTTGACTTGATCTTTCAATGTCTAGAACTTTGATATTTTGTGCCCGGAAGGTGTTCGACAAAATATCTAGATTAAATTCCAATTGAGATTTTCACATCTTAGCCAATGAAAATTGATGTTTAAGGTGATTAGTGGATAAATGAACTTGTAATTCATGCTTGTTGATTGTCTAATTAGCAAATCGAATTTTAGCTTAATTAGGTAATTAACAAAGTGATTAGTACCATGGGAATGGATTAATCTTGTTTGAGTGTTTCATGTCCTAGGATTAAGCATATGAATGTCTTATCGTGATTCAACCGTTGGTTCAATTTAGATTAGGATGATTAGTGTTTGATGTTTTTGATGCTTGAGTTTAGATTTACATTGTCTCATCACTTAAGGTGCTCTTAATGCTAGACTTAGAGTAATTAACCATAGTTTAGATCTTAAGTTATTTTACACCCGGAAGGTGTTTGTAAAATGCTTGAATCAACCTTGTTGTGAGCTTGGGTCACATAGCTACTTGACCGTAATTCTATGAACTCTTGTGATGAAAATGGGAGAATAATAATGCTTGTCTAATCATTGAGATGGAATGCTTGACCGCGGATCTTGAATGTGGTTAGAGAAAGGGGTTTTTACCATTGGCGTGGACTAACCTAGAAAATGAAAGTTCCATTGTCTTGAGATTATGTTGATTATTTGATTTTAACATCTAGGTGTCACTCTCTAGTCTCCCTTATCGATTACTTTATCCATGATTCATTATCTTTCTTGCATTCATATTTGTATAGTTCATTTTCATGAATTTCATAGCATTTTAAACCATTCAAAAAAATCTAAAAATATTTGCTATAGATTAGTTCGTTTCTCGCATCTCTAGTGTGCAAGCTTTAGTCCCTAGGGTTCGATCCTTAAATACTCCTCGATGTTCCATGCACTTGTGGATTGTTTAAGGCTTTATTATAAATGTAAAGCTTAAGCGCTTAGTTGGATCTTTGCTCTCTAGCAAATGTAAAATTATCCGCTATCAAGTTTTTGGCACCGTTGCCGGGGACTATATGATTGCCATTAGAGTTAGGATTCAAATTGATTCTATAGCTTTTCTTTATTTTCTTTTGTTGCCTTTCTTTTCTCTCTTTCTTGCGATCTTGATCTCTTAGGTGTACAACTAGGACGAATGGAAACATGCAAGGAAGGAATGAATAAGAGGAAGCAATCGTCAAGCTAGCGACGTTAAACGCGCCCTTGGGAACTCTCCTAAGTCTATCCTTCGTCTAGCAAGCCTTCACCATCATCACCACTAGCTCTAAGGTACCACTTCTTTTACCATTGTAAATACCATATTCCTCTTTATTTTTGTTTTGGTTTCTTTTGATCAACTCTTTCGGGTCTTTTCTGTCATCGAGACGGTGAAGTTTAAGTCCGGGGGAGTAGGTTAGTGGCTAACCACATTTCTAGTTGTTTTGTTTCTCTTTTGCTTTGAGTCTTTGCATTGTTCATACTTTTATAACCGAAAAAACCCAAAAAATTGAAAATTTTCAAAAAAACCAAAAAATGCATGTAGTTTCGTATAGCATTAGCATTTGTTTTCTCCTTTTCATGTTAGGATCGAGTCTAGAACATTTTAGTGATGCATATGCATATTGCATAGGGAGCAGTGATGAATTTTCCTTGTAAAGTCTCATTTTAGGATTCGATGCTATGCCTTCGTTAGAACTCTTTCGAATGCATTGACATTCATGAAGTAGAGGCTCATCCATGCTTGGATCACATCTTTTTGAAAGTCCCTACTCATTAAAAACTTGCATGATCTAGATTCGACTCTATCAATTTGAACCTAATTTTGACTAATCTCTCTCACTTTTGCATTTTGAATCATAACTATGGATAAACACTTGACATTCAAATCATGTTTGCCTTATTTTGACCATTTTTTATCTTGATTTGAATGGCTATCCCAATCTAAGTTCATCTTTTAGATGAGGATGGTACCATACCTTTTAAACCCAAAACCATTTTGTTCAAAACCTTTCATAAGTTCTTGAGTGAGGCCTTTTCTTCATGTAGCATTGGTAAAATCTCGCAAGCATTAGAGACGACAAGGCAAAGTTTCCAATAGGCTAGTTTCTTGTGTCTAAGACTAGCCTTAGGTGGGGAATGAAACCAAAATGGTTAAATGTTTTATTGAATATCTTTGGGTTTGTGGTTGAGTATGAAAAGAAATAATAAAGGAAAGAAGAAGAAAGAAGAAGTTCTAGGGAATGGAATTAAGAAGAAACCATATAGCTCTAAGTGTTTAAAAGAAAAATGATAGCTTAGCATTCTCTTAGAGTAAATCAAAAGAAAAAGAAATATGTTAGGGGATGCTAAGTTAGAAAAGAAGAAGAAAATAGAGTTAGTGTGAAGAAGTGAGGATTCCCTAGGACTTAGAAAACAAAAGAAAAGAAAAGAGTAAGGTTGAGAAAGATTTGAAATAAAAATTTAGCCAAAAGGGCTAGTGGTTAAACATGGGATAGTGAGAAAAGAGAGATGAGAGAGTGCAACAAGGGGTAATGGGTAGAACTTTGGATTCCTAGCCTTGTATGCATCATTGTCTCTTTTCTTTCTTGCTTTTTCTAAATGTGACACTTGCATTTGAGAGTTAACCACCAAAAGAATATGAACCTTCTCTTTACATCATTTTTAAGCCTTCTTCTACCTAGCCAAATGGTATTGATTCAATTTCCAATTGTGAGACCGCACCAAACACAATAATGAATGTTAAAGAGTTGAATGTTAGTTGATTGCGAGAGTTCTTTCGAGTCTTGGGACTTAGAGTAAAAGTTGATAAGTGATGAGTATGGTGGAAGCCTCTTGAGTAGAGTTTGTTGTGCATCGAGTTAGTTCTTTTTAGGACATCTTGTTGAACCCTTTTATGCTTCTTTTGGATTTGAGCTCCCACCTTTAAACTTCTTTCTCGGGTTTTTGTTTTGTTGTTTGCTTGCGGACAAGCAAAAGGCAAGTCCGGGGGAGTTGATATTCTCATATTTTACCTTGTTTTGATATATATTTAGCACGTCTTCATCCCGCATTTGCATATTATTTAGTCATTTTTAGGTGCATTTGCATCTCCTTTTGTATTTCTATAGGTTTGAAGACGGTGACTTTAAAATGAGGTGATTTGAAGACCAAATGGATGCAAAAGGATGAAAATTTGAAAGGAAGAAAGGGTGATCCATTTGGGTGCAAGAAGAAGCCAAGTTGATTTCCAAAAAGTGAAGAAATGAGAAAAAGTCTATATACCGTGACCTGATACCGAGGGTCGACCCTCCGCGTGGAAAGAAGAAGAAATGAGTAAAATTGGTAGACTGTATACCGTGGGTTGATACCGAAGGTTGACCCTCGGAATGGGCATTCCGAAAATCAAACTTTCGTGACCCGACCCGGATCAAGACGGGTCGACCCGGTTCCGTTTTGCTTCATTATAAATACAATTTTTAGCTTTGTAAAACCTAAGTTTTCTTCTCTCTAGAGATGGATTTAGATCCAAACTCTCTTTTGATATTTTGGATTGATCTTTATCTTCTCATGCCTCTCTAGTGAAGGATTCTTCACATCTATCTTTTATTTATCTATTTCTATTTTGCCTATATCTTTAACTTTGTTCTTCATCATATTTATTTAGTCATTTGTTGGAACATGGATAATGTAGATGAGGTTGATTAATGGTTGGATAATGATGTTTAGGGCTAGATTCATATAGAATCCTTCATTTGGAATGTATTTAATGCTACATTTGACTTGATCTTTCAATGTCTAGAACTTTGATATTTTGTGCCCGGAAGGTGTTCGACAAAATGTCTAGATCAAATTCCAATTGAGCTTTTCACATCTTAGCCAATGAAAATTGATGTTTAAGGTGATTAGTGGATAAATGAACTTGTAATTCATGCTTGTTGATTGTCTAATTAGCAAATGGAAGTTTAGCTTAATTAGGTAATTAACAAAGTGATTAGTATCATGGGAATGGATTAATCTTGTTTGAGTGTTTCATGTCCTAGGATTAAGCTTATGAATGTCTTATCGTGATTCAACTGTTGGTTCAATTTAGATTATGATGATTAGTGTTTGATGTTCTTGATGCTTGAGTTTAGATTTACATTGTCTCATCACTTAAGGTGCTCTTAATGCTAGACTTAGAGTAATTAACCATAGTTTAGATCTTAGGTTATTTTACACCCGGAAGGTGTTTGTAAAATGCTTGAATCAACCTTGTTGTGAGCTTGGGTCACATAGCTACTTGACCGTAGTTCTATGAACTCTTGTGATGAAAATGGGAGAATAATAATGCTTGTCTAATTATTGAGATGGAATGCTTGACCGCGGATCTTGAATGTGGTTAGAGAAAGGGGTTTTTACCATTGGCGTGGACTAACCTAGAAAATGAAAATTCCATTGTCTTGAGATTATGTTGATTATTTGAATTTAACATCTAGGTGTCACTCTCTAGTCTCCCTTATCGATTACTTTATCCTTGATTCATTATCTTTCTTGCATTCATATTTGTATAGTTCATTTTCATGCATTTCATAGCATTTTAAACCATTCAAAAAAATCTAAAAATATTTGCTATAGATTAGTTCGTTTCTCGCATCTCTAGTGTGCAAGCTTTAGTCCCTAGGGTTCGATCCTTAAATACTCCTCGATGTTCCATGCACTTGTGGATTTTTTAAGGCTTTATTATAAATGTAAAGGTTAAGCGCTTAGTTGGATCTTTGCTCTCTAGTAAATGTAAAATTATCCGCTATCAATACCCTTGATCAACAATAGAAGGATCAACGTCACAAGATCAATCTGTGTGGGTTTTTTCGATTTGTGGAAGCTTATGAGAAAGGTTGAGACGCTTGGCGATTTGAACGAAACTATCAAGAGTAGTGATGGACTTTTGATCTTTCAAACTCTAGATCTTGGTAGATATTACACACTAACAAGAACCAAAGGAACAAAGATATTACACACTTTGTTGTTGATCAAACAATTAGAGAGAGATTGTTTTGAATAAAAATTTTGATGGATTGCAATGGAGAATATGGTCAGTTACATATAGGAGAGTAAGAGTCCTAGAAACTCTCATACACACACATATTAAATGTAGTCAACATGACTTTAATCTTACACACTAAAACCACGTAAACCCAAAAAAATATTTAAGAACAAAGTTTTTTCAAATACTAAGACACACTTACGTGATGACCACGTACAATTATTTGACCAACCTCCATGCAAACTTTAGGCATATTAGCAATGAGGCAGTTGATAAAAGTGTGACCTCAATGCCTCGTTAAAAACCTTAGCTAGCAAAACCCATTGGGACAAAAGCTAAGCCGAAGGAAAAGTGTGCAAAGGATCACACCTCTCGTTGCTAATCTCTAGCAAGCTTGTATCACAACCAACGCAGTTGGATAAGCGGTTAAGCTAGAGTTGCCGTGAGCCTCATTTAGCATAGTGCTAATGGTTTTCTCCAAGCTCCTTGCCTAAGACCTTGTAAGTGGTCCAACGGGCAACTCCATAGCATTCGAGTCTTCTAGATCCTCATTTGCTCCTTTTAGCCCCGGTTCAAGCTTCAGTTCAAGCTCTGGTTCAAGCTGCTTCTCCATGGTTATATCATCAATTCCAAAAATGTTGTAGACGTTTAGGATTCGAAATTACTCCTCTGATTGTAAAATCAACCACCCAACTTCTCATTTCAGACACTGTCAAACGAAATCATAAACAAAAGTTGAACTAACAATCTCTCACAAAGTAAGTCGTGTCTCGAGAGTATCGTAATTTTATCAGTTCGTTAGAACAGTGATTCAAGTGATCGTGAATATGGTTGATCATTGATGGAGGTAGTTGTACAAACGTAGCAAGCGAGTCTATGGTCAAGAACTTGAGATGGCTGTAACCAAACAAGTGCATGTTCCATTGTCCATCGGCAAGTATGAGGACGAGATCTTATGTGACATTTTACCTATGGAGGCTAGTCATATCTTGTTGGGCAGATCGTGGCAATCAAATAGAAGGGTGAATCATGACGGGTTTACAAATCGCCATAGCTTTGAATTTCAGGGGAGGAAGACGGTTCTAATTCCATGTCACTCCATCAAGTTGACCTTGATCAACAAATCATGAAGCAAAAAGAAGAAAAAGGACAGAATTCAAAACCAAGCACACCAAAGGGAAGTTCTAAAACCAATCTTCTATTTGTTTATAAAGAGAATCTTATGAACTTAACCACTTTGGAACCGGTTATACCGAGTAGAATTCAGTTTCTTTTGCAGGATTTTAAAGATGTTTTTCCAGAGGAATGTCCGAGTGGATTGCCACCAATAAGAGGAATTGAACACCAAATTGATTTTGTACCCGGTGCGTCCCTTCTGAACCGACCCGCTTATCGTACCAACCCCGTTGAAACCAAGGAACTTGAGAAACAAGTTGGTGAGATCATGAGCAAAGGCCACATCCGTGAGAGTATGAGCCCGTGTGCCGTTCCCTTCTTACTAGTTCCTAAGAAAGACGGTAGTTGGAGGATGTGCATGGACTCTCGTGCGACAAACAATATCATTGTAAAGTATCGCCACCCTATACCTAGGCTAGATGATATGCTTGATGAGTTGCATGGTTCTGTTATATTTTCTAAAGTAGATTTAAAAATCGGATACCATCAAATTAGAATGAAGGAGGGTAACGAATGAAAAACCTCATTTAAGACTAATCATGGATTATATGAGTGGTTAGTCATGCCTTTTCGGTTAACAAACGCACCTAGTACCTTTATGAGGCTAATGAATCATGTGCTTAGATCTTATATAGGACATTTTGTGGTGGTATACTTTGATGATATCTTAGTATATAGCAAAAACTTAGATGATCATGTTAAGCATCTAGAATTGGTTTTTGAAGTTCTTAGAAAGGAACGCTTATATGCTAATCGTAGTAAATGTTCTTTTGGAACGGATAACCTTGTGTTTCTAGGGTTTATTGTGGGTGCAGATGGAGTACAAGTCGATGAGGAAAAGGTTAAAGCCATCAAGGATTGGCCGGCTCCCAAAACAGTTAGTGAAGTCCGAAGTTTCCATGGCTTGGCCGGGTTCTATAGGCGTTTCGTTAAAGATTTTAGCACTTTAGCCGCACCACTCACGGAGGTTATCAAAAAGGATGTGGGGTTCAAATGGGAACAAGCACAAGACGATGCTTTCAATGCCTTGAAAGAGAAGCTTAGTCACGCTCATATCCTTTCACTTCCTCATTTTACTAAAACTTTTGAAATCGAATGTGATGCATCTGGTGTGGGTATTGGTGCAGTGTTAATGCAGGTAAAGAAGCCCATAGCTTTCTTTAGTGAGAAGCTAGGAGGAGCAACTTTAAACTACCCGACATACGACAAAGAGTTATATGCTTTGGTGCGCTCTCTTCAAACTTGGCAACACTATCTTTGGCCGAAAGAATTCGTTATTCACACGGACCATGAATCCTTGAAGCATCTCAAGGGCCATCAAAAACTCAACAAGAGACACGCAAGATGGGTAGAATTCATCGAGACCTTTCCATATGTCATCAAGTATAAAAACGGTAAGGACAATGTGGTTGTCGATGCATTATCACGAAGGCACGTTCTCTTGAACTCTTTAGATTTGAAATTGCTAGGCTTTGAACACATTAAGGCTCTTTATGAACATGATTCAGATTTTGGTAAGATTTATACATCATGTGAAAAGTTTGTGTGTGGTAAGTATTATCGCCATGAGGGATTTCTATTTTTTGAAAATCGTTTATGCATTCCTAACTCTTCTTTGAGAAATCTCTTTATTCAAGAAGCGCATGGTGGTGGCCTAATGGGGCATTTTGGCATGGCAAAAACTTTCAATGTAATGCAAGAACACTTTTATTGGCCAAACATGAGGCGTGACGTTGAAAAATGTTGTGAGAGATGCGTTACATGTAAAATGGCTAAGGGCAAAGCTAGCCGCAACGGTTTGTATCTTCCATTACCTATTCCTTTGCATCCATGGCATGATATTTCGATGGATTTTGTAGTTGGGTTGCCTAGGACTAGGACTCGTCGGGATTTAATCTTTGTTGTGGTGGATAGATTTTCTAAAATGGCATATTTTATTTCTTGTAATAAATCGGATGATGCTATAAATGTTGCTAGGTTGTTCTTTAAGGAGATAGCCCGCTTTCATGGAATGCCTAAATCTATAGTTTCTGATCGAGACACTAAGTTCCTTAGTTACTTTTGGCAAACTTTATGGTCTAAGCTAGGAACTAAGTTGTTATTTTCTACAACGTGTCACCCTCAAACCGATGGTCAAACCGAGGTAGTTAATAGGACCTTGTATACATTGCTAAGAACTTTAGTTAAGAAAAATCTTAAGACTTGGGAAGATTGTTCGCCACATGTAGAGTTTGCCTATAACCATGCTATACATTCAACATCTAAATTTTTGCCTTTTTAAATTGTTTACGGGTTCAACCCAATTTCTCCTTTGGATTTGATGCCTCTACCTTTCAGTGAAAGGGTTAGCATGGATGGGGAAAAGAAAGCAAAATTGGTGAAGAAGATACATGAGCAAGCAAGGAAAAAAATTGAAGAGAAGACTAAGCAATACGGTAAGCAAGCCAACAAGCACCGAAAGGAAGTAGTCTTTGAAGAAGGCGATTTAGTGTAGTTATATTTGAGGAAGGATAGATTCCTGGAACCACAAAGAAAATTAAAGCTCAAACTACGACATGCTTGTCGAACCACTTCCTGAACTTTAACTTCATCTTTTCCTCAGGCTCCCAAGCCTCCTCCTCAGTACCGGCACAGTCCCATAAGACTCTTAGCAACTATATCTTCTTCTGACGCAGAACCTTGGCCCTCCTCTCGAGAATCTTCACAGGTCTCGCCGCTACAGACAAATTATACTGAAGATCCTCCGGAGTCATAGCTACCAACTCCTCCAAAGTATGCAGGTACTTCCTCAACATCGATACATGAAAAACCTTATGAAATACCTTCATAATCGAAGGTAAATCTAACTGGTAAGCCACCGGTCCAACACGTTCCACCACCGGGAACGGACCCATAAACCTTTGACTCAGCTTATTCTTTGAAATCGATCTGTTGGGGCCTCGCAATATAACACCTCATAAGAAGCCATCCCGATACTCGCCTGAAAACTGTCATTATACGCAAACTCAGCCAGACACAAGTGATCAACCTAGTAACCACCCCAATCCAGAACACTCATCCTCAGCAAATCCTCAAAAGTCTGAATAATCTTCTCTGACTGCACATCAGACTACGGATGATAAGATGTACTCATATGCACCTTAGTGCCCATCTCATTCTAAAAGGCTCTCCAAAACTCAAACGCAAACTTAGAATCTTGGTCTGACTCAATGCTGGCTAGCACTCCATGCAGCCTCACTATTTCTTTCAGATATTTCTTAGCCAAAATCGCAGCTCCATTGGTCTTCTTAATGGCTAGAAAATGTATCAACTTAGTTAGATGGTTCACAATCACCCAAATAGCATCATAGGTTCTCGAGTTAGGTATTCCGACCACAAAATCCATAGTGATCCCACTTCTACTCCGGAATGGGTAAACTCTGCAACTTACCGCTCAGAACCTGATGCTCTGCCTTCACTAACTGGCACGTATCACACTTTGCAACCCATTCAGCTACATCTCTCTTCATCCTGACCAAATAATAACACCACTTAAGATCATGATATATCTTAGTCGCTCTCGGATGAATCGAGAACTTGCTCGCATGAGCTTTTTGCAGAATCTCCTGCCTCAACTCCTCATCTTTGGGTACACAAACCCGCCCACGCACAAGAATCGTCCTATTTTAAAAGACCTTATACAGAGAGAAAACACTCCTCGACGCATCCAATAAAATATGATCACTCTACTGAGCCACTCGGTTCCTCCTTAGAAGGTCTGCCTCTAAAACCAACGGCTCTTGCGAAATAGCACATAAGCGCAAAGTGTTAATCTCGCTCACTAAAGCCTTAACATCCTGCTCTCGAGCCAAATCTGACTCAGAGCATCTGCCACCATGTTAGCTTTACCCGGATGGGAAATGATATCGAGATCGTAATCTGCCAGATACTCAACCCAACGCCTCTGCCTCACATACAAATATTTTATATGTACACTTACATATACCATGCATACGGAATACATGTACATATACATTTATACGTATATATATATATATTTAGACGTACACATACACATACATACATTATAAGTATCATATTTTTTGTAGATATACACGCACATATTCCATACATATGAAAGGCGTGTATACATTTTTGTATGTACACATACACGCGCACATGCACCATTTACACGTGTACACCATATAATTATAGATATATTATGTATTGTACATATATATGAGATACACATACACATATACATATATATTTGAATATATATATATATATGATATGTACTCATATTCTATACACGTACACATATATATGGATATATCATTTTAGTTATGCAAAAATATGATAATATGGATTTTCAAAGATTAAGAATAAAAATCTGAGTTTAAAAGTATATACGAATTTTTTTTTTACAAAAGTATTTATAAGAAAATTAGAAAACAAAGGTGAAAAGAAAAAAAAATAAAAGAAATATAATAAAGAAGAGAGGATGACGTGTGGAAGAGTGAAAAAAAAGAAGCAATGGTAATATTTTGAGTGGACGAGGGCAAACGACAGATTTTGGCTTTGATTGGTTACATGGGTTGCCATGAGTTAAAATTGAGTTATGGGTGTAACTCATAGTTAACTAAAAAATGTTACCAATCATGAATTAAAATATTTTTTTTGAATTGGATTTTGAATTATGATGTGTTATTGTTGATGTACAAATTTGAATTATCTCCTTCGTAAAATTGGTAACTCAAAAATTAACTCTACATCATAGAAATTCTCATGTATTAGAGATGAGTTATTATTTTTATTTTCTTTTTAATTCATTTTCCTAAACAAGACGTGAGTTTTGATTTTTCATTTTTTAATATATTTTTTATGACACAAAATTTTTTAAATATTCCAACCACTAATTTAGTCAAAGATTTTGTTGTATATTTATAAATTCTATTTGAATAATTGAAACAAAGTTGTATATTTAAACTTTTTTATTATTTTTCTTGCTTTTTATTTTATGAGAAAATTATTTATTTATAAAAGTTGTTTTCATTTCATTTGATCTATTTTATTATTTAATTTATCATAAAAATGTTAATACTACTTATTCTTAATTTAATTGCTTTTAGTAACACATACTGCAATAATTGCATTGTTATGCGTAGGGGTGGGCATAATTGCCGTGCCATTCCGTCCCGTCTCGGTCCGTCCCGTACCCGTTCCCGAATTCCTGTCCCATATATTTCCCGTATTCTCGTATGGGACAAGTTTTCAATTCCCAATTGGGACCGGGACGGGAACGGGATATCCCAAAGTCCCGTTTGAAAGTCCCGTTTGATATAACTATAAATATTAATTTATATATATATATATTAATGGGATAATATGAAATTATAAGGATAATATGAAATATGGTTTAATATGGGATATGAGATATATGATTCAATTTGAAGATTATGGTTTTTATATGGTTTAATATGGGATATGGGATATATGAAATTATAAAGATAATATGAAATATGGTTTAATATGGGATATATACATATATCTATTTTTTAATGGCATAATATGAAATATGGTTTAATGTGATTTAAGTTTGATTCAATTTGAAGATTATGGTTTTTATTTTATTTTAATTTTTTTTTCTTTTATGAAATACAATTGAATTTTCTTTAATTTAAACATGTTTTTCAGAAATTGAAAAAGTTTGTTGTATACATATTTACAATTTGAAGCATTGTTTAATCTAATTTTTTAGTCCGGTTATTTTATGGGATTTTCCGTACTGTTTCCGTCCCATCTCGTTTTATCCTGTTCCCGTTCCGACTTTGAAATGAGACATAAATGAGACGTATTTTTCTAATCCCGTTCTCGTCCTGCTCCCGTTAGATCCCGTCCCATATTCCCGTTTGCCCACCCCTAGTTATGCGTCATCTGATTCTGATAACATATAATTATATCTAATGGAAATAGATTGATACCAGATCTGAATAATTAGGTACGATTTCTGGAAATTATATGTTGTTATCGTTCATCAGTCATCACGGCAACAAAGAGTCTTATTTCACTATTATTACGCTGAGGTAACATTTTTGGCTGGCAGTTGTCGTAATCCATTTAGAAACCACTACTAAGTAATAACTAGGTGTTTTTTTGCCAACAGTCGGTCTAAGTATTTTTTTTTTATAATTTGAAACTATTAGTTTTCTTTTCTTAAGTGTTTTAAAAAGTTTGAATTTTAAAATAAAAATAAAAATAAAAACTGGCTGAAAAGGGAAAGTAGAAAACAATTAATTAATCCTAATGAAACGGTCTTTAAAAAAATAAAAAATCCTAGTAAAACTACTACTCTATTGTTCAATCCATTAGACCGGTCCTGCACTTCTAAGATTCTTTACTCTTTTTTTTCCTTTTGTTAATATTGGACCTTGGTCGACCCATTATCCTAATCTCTATATTTGTATAGAATGAGATTTGATTACGAATATAATGATGCATGTACACAGTAAACTTTCTTTCTACTCCTAGATTATAGTCACTTCACCTAAGATTTCTACTTTATTTGATTATATTAATTTTCCCGGAATATTTCTAACTTTATTAGATTAAATTTGTTTTCATTTATATGTATTTATTTTCTATTTACTCGAGTTAGATATTTATATACTTTTGATACACGCCCTTCCTTTTGTGGGTCCTATCAAAGATTATATTTGCACACACAATCAATCATTTTGAAATTGTGTTACTTCGTCGTATTTTTCAAAGCTTTGTTTCTTTTTGTCGATGTTGATTCTTCAAATTTGCTTTTAATACCTTACTAAAAGAAATTGAAATATACCGAATTATCTACCATTGATCATAATCGCGTTAGATATTTATATGCTTTCTTATCACTTAATGAATACAAAAATCTAACAAAAATCTATTATAAACTTGTAACACAATTAACTAAATGAAATGTGTACTAACATTTACTCAATTTAACCCATAAGAGCCTAACTCTAACACTATTTGTAGACGTTAGGAAAAAATTAGCAGCCTTCACTTTCCTGCCCCTTTTTTATACGTTGATAATTCGTTCAAATTCATAACTCGATTTTCGGAAAATCACTCTCACATTTTTACAATTCAATTCAACCCATAAAATGAATTATTTTGTTATTATATAATTTTAGTGATCTCTATACATAAATCAAAATCACTTTGACGCTGATTTACAACATTTAGTATCTCAACTCTTCATCCCATTTTAACAAAAAAAAATTCTTCATCCAATAAAGAGATAACAAAAATTGATTAACATAGCTACACTTTTTACTATGATAACAATCCTATAAAAGAGAGAGAAGACATATAGAGCAAAACAAATGCCCAAAACATGAAAACCTTGGAGATCATGAGCATCAATAGAAAATAATTTTATATGTTTTGAATAAAATGAAAAAAAAGCCCTTTATCTTAAAAAACAGAATGGATTCCTCTGTTTCTACAGCTTAATTGTGATAGTTCTACCGCGATAACAAACCATGATATATCTAACTAAAATTAATATCAATTGATGAAAACTCTCATACAATACATGGATCAGTCATTACTATCAAGAAATAATTACTTTAGTTAAAAAAAAAACATCTTGTAGCTACACCGAATTAACATCTCAAGTTATTACAATTGAGTAAGTACCAGTTGGAAATGTTTATTACTTTTTTGAGTAATAAAGTAAGTCAAAAGCCCGTGTAAGAATATTCAATTGATACAAAGTTCTGAGTTACATACTTTTCATCAATGCAGAATTTCGAACTATTATATAAGATAAACTTGTTTTATTTCAACTTCATCCGATGATTTTAGTAAACATTTCTCTAAGCATAAGCCTAAGAGTATATAAGATAAACCTTTTGATTTTATTTGTAAATGTTGTGGCTATGAAATAATGCCTTGAATATTTTGGAACCGTAAGATAATAAAGAAGAAGTAAAATTTTGAATATACTGCCATTTACAAAAGGCTAAAACCACAATCTATTATTTACAAAATGACAAAGATCATCACAAGATTGATCAATAGAAATCAAGATCAATAAACTTAAACGTCTCAAGTCTTGATCTAGTGGCCAACACCGGGGCTGTGACCCGGCGAGGTAGGCCGAAAAGCATCAAGGGCGTAATGATCCTTGCTTCTCATGCTTTGTTGTAAACCCTCTGATTCATTTAGAGCATCCTTGTGGTGATGTCGATGATGATGGGTTGAATGTTTCTTACATGAATAATCTGCTGGATGATGACACCTCAAACGACGACCCTGCGCCTCGTCGATGAGTTCGCAGAAAAGGAGAATAATAAAGAAAAGGTAAATTACACGAAGGGTCTTTGCCATATCCAACATAGATAACTAAATAAATATTTTTGTTTACTTATGTTCAGAAGTCTTTGAACGTGAGTAATAATATATGTGATATATACGTATTTGTTATGGTTAGATAATGATTAGAGTTTGAGGTTGAAACTGTGGCTATTTAAAGGCAAAGCGGACTTAATGCGATATTGATTCTGATGTTCCTAAGTTTATTGATGGAAAACGACCGTACCGTTACTGTTCTTGGAGCATGCAAGATCCCATGATTATAATCTAGGACTTATATATATATATATATATATATATATATATATATATATATATATATATACTCATAAATATTTTATTCTAGTACCATTAGGTCCATCACTATATAATGTCTGATTAATTAAAAACAAATTGTACTGTATATGTGATTTTATTTGAATGACGTATTGTTCTTAATTAGTTATTCCATGTGAATCTAGGTGTGGGTTTAAGCAGGGTATTTGATGCCCATGGATGTTCTATATAAAATATCTTGTTCACCGTAGAATTTGCATGATGATAGCAAAAACATAAAACTTTGTCAAAACTTCAATAGTAAAACTCAAAATGTAACGCCCGCAAACCAAATTTAGAAAATTTGGTAAGGATGTTGATCGACACATCCCTGGTATTGAACCGGTTCGGTTCGATTTAAATTAATCGTTCGGTTTGGCGTGATTTGGGTTTGGGAAACCCTAGTATCGTGTTTATATTTCGTCCAGCCGCGTTTCACAACGAAAAGGAGAGAATGTTGATAGTTTTTCTGAAGAGAAGAGAGAAAGTTGTGTGTTCTTGTTCCTTGAGACTTAGATAAGGTTTAAGTGAGGTTTTGAGAACAAGAGGATCGAGTGTTGGTCATTCCTAGAGGAATAAGTCTCTAATTTTCATGCTTAGTCATGTTCTAATTCTCAATCAATCCGAAAGGCTAAGGTGAATACGCGACCATGGCTTATATGAGCCTTATAACATGTTAGGATGAGTATTTTGGTGCTTTTATGATTGAATTGGTGTTTGGAATTAAGATTCTATGTATTTCGGTGATGTGTTCGTGGATTTGTCGTGTTGGTTTATGCATGGATCGTTCGACATAATCCATGATCGAACCGTGAGAGGAGAGGCTCGATCTTGAGTTTGTTTGAGATCGGTGTCGATCGACACCAGGAGTGTTGTGTGCATAAAACGTTTGATTAAACTATGTTTTTGACTTCTTTCTTCATTCTAGCAATTTATATGGTTTGTGTGTATAACCGGTAGATGGAATGACCGTCTCACTGAGTCTTTATGATAATACTCACGCATCTCGTTTTTCCATGTGATGTAGGAAAAGATAAAATGTGATCGTGGAATCATGGTGATGAAGAGGAAGATGATCTAGGGCTTGTTTTCATGTGTTTTATTTGAGTTTAGAACCTGGTTTAGGTTGCTGGTTTATTTTGGGAATTGATGAATTAGAATTTATTGGTTCATAGAATAGTGGTTTGAGTTAATGAATTAATTGGTTATCCGTCTGGTTTAGTTGGTTTTATGTTTCTGCTGGTTTTGAGATTGATTTGCTGGTTTAATGTGATTGACTGGATGATTAGTATTTATGGAAATACTAATTCGGGATTAAATGTTTTTTAAAAAATGGGTTAAGTTGTTTCACAAAATTTCAGTCTATTTTAATTTTGTTTTAAGCAACGCATAAGTAGCCAAGAACAAGTAAAAGTTTTGCCTGGAGAACTAATTTCTTATAGTTTATTTTCATACCAAAGCTAGCATTCATACTTCATAATATCGGTAAAAACGTATAATAGTTGGAAAAAAAAAAAAGTAGATTACAGTCCGGTCCTGAAATTTATGAGGTCCGATACGAATTAAGAAAACGGGGCCCTAAAAAAATATAAAATATAATGTTTGAAGATTAAGAAAAAACCATAATTGTTTTAAAAAAAATCATGTTATCGAATTTCTGTAAACTATTAAAATCTATCTATTTTGAAAAATAACTTAAGTTTTGAGAACATTTTTTTTTAGCCGAAAACTTGTAGAACAACAGAACTTGACCAAACCTCAATGGTGATTAGCCAATCAATTAAGAAAGCCTTTTATATTTATTTGTTCTTTTGTTAGACTTGTGCCCTCGTGACTTATGAATTTAGTGGGTTTAGAGCATGTTTATTGCAGACACTGGCTCGTATGTCTAAAATGTTTTTAGAATTAAATATATTAAATTTTAGATCTAATATTGGATCTTTTTACTGGTTTTAGACACTTAAGAATCCTAAAATTTAATATATTTAATTCTAAAAAGTTTTTAGACACTCGAGACAGTGTCTGTCATAAACATGCCCTTACTGACATAAAAAACTAATAATATAATAATTATTATGAATTCGTTTTCTTTTCCATAGGTTAATGTTAAATTTTAAATACATTGCAATACAATATGGGGCCAATCATAATTTAACTCTCTTTTCCTATTATGTTATTTTAAAATCTTACGACAAAACCATAAAAAATATAGAGAATATATAGGAAAAAAAAAAAATAGGCCCTAAAAAATATGAAAATTGTGGGGCCCAACACCTATGTATTTTTGGTGTAGGCACAAGGCCGGGCCTGCAGTCACCTATCATTGCGATATTTACTAAATAAATCCTAACTTTTTACCCATAATATACACTTGTATATCTCAAGCTCAAATCCAAATAATTTTAGACGCCTGAGAAAATAATAAATTCTTATCATGTAAGGTGTTCAAAGTAGTCAACAGAAATCACATCGAGTTTTCGTATATTGTGAAACTTGATCTATGCTTTTGATTCACATACCGTATTTCTATTATATTTACTAAACTATTGTGCCTAAGGGTGGGCCGGATCCGGATATCCGACTTTTTATAGGATATCCGGATCCGTGGTTTTACTATCCAGATCCGGATCCGTGGTACCCGGATATTTAGCTTTCGGATATCCTTACAAATATTAGCATATCCGCGGATATCCAGATCCGGATCCGGATCCATAAAAACATTTAAAAAAATTAAAAAGTATTACAATAATTTTAAAAACAGATTTTTTTTTGTAAAATTATTATAATTTTATTATAAATAAATAAAATATTACGAAAAATAATTTTAAATTTATTTTATTATGTATAAATTATTTTTAAAATTAAAAAATATTAATAAAAAAATATTTTTAATTTATTTAATAAGTTCGGACCCGGATCCGGATATCCGGACTTGAAAAATCAAGATATCCAGATCCGGATCAGGCCCCCGGATATCCGGATTTTCGGAGCGGAACCCGGATCGGATCTCGGATAATAATTCCACCCCTAATTGTACCACACATTTTAGCTAAGTACCATTGCTCCTTAGCTAAATACCATTCTCTATTTGTAACATCCCGAAACCAAAGAAGTGCACTTTGGTCAGTGTGTCGATCGACACCCAGGGTAGTGTCGATCGACACCAGGGTTGCAGAACTTGGGTTAATTGGATTTTTGGCTCGGTTCATTTGCGGTTTAGGTGATCGACCTAGGGCTTTCGTATATATACGTTCTAGGGATTTGAGGCCGCGTTTGGGAGGAGAAAAACGCAGAGAAAAGTCTTAGTGATCATTGTTTTGAGAATCGTTCGAATCCTTCGAGTGCTCGAGTGTTCTTCGTCGTTTCCTCCTCGGTGTTTGTTCGTGGTGTGATTCTGTGCGGTTCCCGGTTCAAGTCAGAATCGTTCCAGCCTTGTAAGGGCTTCGTTCTTCGTGTTCTTAGTCGTTTCGATCCAAAAACTCAAAGGTGAGTGTGTGATCGCTTAGGAATGCTAATAATCGTTGGTAAATCGAATGATGGATCGAATGGTTGATAATTTTTGGTGCAGTATGATTGTTTTGCCTCTATATTTTGTATGAATCGTGTCGTTTCGTGATGTTTTGTGATCGATGCTCCCCGAGACGAGCCGCGTGAGGACATGCTCGAGTTCTGGTCTAAGGAAAAGAGTGTCGATCGACACCTAGGGGCTGTGTCGATCGACACCCTGCGGGGAAGTTGATACTCGTTTTGACGAGTGTCGATCGACACCATGGTGGCGTGTCGATCGACACCCGTTATTTCTTCTCGAACTTTGTGTAATTGTTAATTAATCTGGAAATTGTTTAATTTATCTGGGATTGGTTGAAATGTTGATTTGGATATTTATTTAATGGTTAAACTTGGTTTTTATCGTTAAATGATGTGTGTGTAATCTGTTAGCGGGATGACCGCTCCACTAAGTATTTATTAAATACTTACGCAACTCGTTTTTCCCAATTGTGTTGCAGGTAAAGGAAAGGGAAAAGTGTGATCGCGTAATCATGGCTTGAGGGAGAGGATGATTAGGAATGTCTTTTGATTTTCTGTTTTTGCTAAGCTTCTAGTGAACCCGGTTAGATTGCTAGAAATGCATTGAATAATTGTTGGTGATCTTTTTGCACTATGGATTATTGGTTGATGAGTTTATTTCCGCAATAGAATTAAAAAAAAAAAAATAGACCGGGTGTTACACTATTTATTAAATCAAACACTATAACATTTTAATTATTAGTCATAAACTACATTATATTACATTTAAAGAAATTTTGTAAAATGAATTATACGGTATACCTTTTTTTTTTTGTGCTAAATGTTAAATATTTTATAGATGAAAAAGTTTAGGATTACAATACAAGATTATAAACCTATACATATGATTTCATGGCAAAAAAGAATAAAAACATGAAACCATAAGTTGACTAAAGGTTTTCGATCCATCCGCTCAACCGTGATGAAGATGCGGGAGCTAGAGGGATTGATGACGATTTTGATGTTCTTCCGGGAAGAGATGCAGAAGGAGAAGCGCTTAAAAACAAAGTGTGACCAGTGTGTTGCGAAAGACAAAGCGTTGAAGCGATTTACCGGAAGTTCGAGACCGAGCCGTCAACGGTATTGAAAATCCGATCGCATCGAATCATACTTACTCTGTCGTGTGAGAGCAGGTCATCAATCAAAACCATGAGCATTCCTGAACGGAACATCACAGGCCAAATTATGCCTAAGGCACGAGCTCCCTCTACCAAGTTCTATCCTAAAAGACGGTAGGAGCAACAACATAAATCCATTCACCACCACACCTAGAGCCAATGGCCTTACTACCTCCTCTAAACCACAGTCAACCGCAAGGGACAACTAGAAACACTAAGTACATCTAACTTCAAACTTAAGACAAGCTCTAAAGCAAGCCACATCAAAACCAAGCATTGAAACAACCCAAAAGACTCGAAATACCAGTAGCAATCTCAAATGTCGACAAAGGCTAGTCACCACCGATAACTAATCATCCACAAAGCGAATACTACGGCAGTCACGGAAAAGACTAAGGAGCATCTGATACAACAAAAGAGCAAGCCATAAGGACACACTCTCCTACCGTGTACGGTATACCTCTTTTATATGGTATACCTCTCTGATCCGAACTGTCTTTTTGTAATAAGTTGTACATAATATATAGATACCAGAAACGATATATATGTGAGAATATAATACAAAGTGAATATTTGTTTCAGAAAAGAGCAAACAGAAACATGTGAAAAAGAGGGGTTTTGCTGGAAAAAAAGGTTGGTAATCGTTTTTAGATGGGCTTTTGACCTCTATAGGCACTTTTTGCTAAACTTATTCTACTTAAAGATACTTACATGTTTTCCTTTCTTTTGCCATACTTTTTCCTTCCTTTTAAAATTTTAATTCTCAAACTACCCTTCCTTTAATTCCAAACTCATTTAATATATTAATTTCTTGTTACTTTTCTTCTTCCCCTACTTTTCCCTCTTTCTCTTTCCTTTTTCTCTTTCCTCTTTGTAAAAAAAATAAATTGGAATCCAATTTGCTTAATAAAATTTTTGGTAGAGATTTGTTGAATATGATTTTTTTGACAAAACATTCTCCAAAATAATTTGATTAGTTTTAAATTCACTCGAAGATTAAGACGATTCGAAATCGATTATGGAGATTCGTGAAGCAATATTTTTGGGTTTGTATTGATTTCTTGATATGGATTCATAAATCAGACACTATCCATATATTACTATCCATCAAAACACTTCCATTGAATCGTGTTGCCAAACTCTTGTAAGGATAATTAACGAATAAACAAAATATATTTTTTGATAGAAGTGTGTTTTACCTCTTCTACTTTGGGAAATAGGTTTATGAATTATGATTATCAAACACGATTGACCATTAACCATCTCAATCCCCAAAGAGCTAACAAAACAAGGAACGTTATCCATGTAAACCTTCACCAGATAAAACCAACACTATCCATGTATGACTATCCATCAAAACATTTCCATTGAATCGTGTTTAGCCTACATACCAAGTCAACTCTACCATTCGTATTAACCAATCTTAGGATTTTTTCAGATTACAACTCAATGGTGCTAGTTTCTCTTAACAATAAACCATTCAATATACTGAGGCTGTCCACCAGAGGTTGTCCACCAAACAATTTTTTTGGGTTTTACATTAGCTTCTTCTTCTTAGGGGTTGAGTTGTCTATTGTAAACAGATATGAGTAGATCTGGTCGAATAAACATTCGAATGAAGCTCGTTCGCAAAAAAAAAGAGAAGAAGAGTTTCTCTCGTAGGATTCGAATTCAGGGAAAAAAAAAAAGGAGGAGAGAGGTTTTATTACACAGATCCAAAAGTGTGTTGAGAAAAGAAGAAGCAAAATGAGGAGAGAGGTTTTATTGGTTCAAGGACTTTTTAGTAATTAACCTACAGAAAAGTATACCTACATAATAAAGTTTCTCAAAGGTAATAGACTTCCAAAAAAGTTTCTCTAGAGGTAAATTATCCTTTTTAGATTATGCACTCTATAATTATATGTTCGTGTGGTTATACATTAATATTATTTTTGATATTAATTGATGGTTGAAATTCATGTTCCAAAGCCCCGGCAATCTGATGGCCGATGTTTATTGAAAGTTCTAAGCATTTGCATGTTACTTTTGCCTCCCTGTCTAATATTCTCTTTGCCTTATTTTCTACATTAAAACTCCCTATTACTACACTAATATTTGATGCTGACGACAATATATATTAGAAAAAATTGGAGTATATGGCACTTAATCAAAATATACAATGTGTTTATAGCATCCTTTATACATTATTAGAGAGGTGATTTCACCTAAAATGTGACAAGGCATCCCTTCAAATATAACATGACATCATTTCAAATATAACATGAAAATAATGATAAATGTGTCAATTAACTAATCTATTTAAATAGTAGGCTAATCCATATTCTCTTATAATAATCTCACCTAATTTTTGAAGTTAATCTCCATGTTAACATACAAAATTTTTATAATATTTATTTTCAGAATCTTCTGAAAAAATTTCAAAACTCTTTAATTTAAAATATTTTTATTGGAATCATAGAAAATTTAGTATACTTTTCTAATACAAAGGAATATTTTTACCAATATTAATATAACATGGATTCTTATGGTCACTTATCTATATTATTTTTGTATATATCTTTTTGGCAAATTAGCCATTAACATTGTAGTTACTTTTAAATTTATTAGTTAAAAGAATAGAAAACATGGAAACTATTACACTATCTAGTGAAAGACAAAAATAATTTACTACATATACGCTAACTTATGCATACTGTCAAAACTTAATATAAATTTTATACATTATTAGAGAGGTGATTTCACCTAAAATATAACATGACATCCCTTCAAATATGACATGACATCACTTCAAATGTGACATGACAATAATGATAAATGTACCAATTAACAAATCTATTTAAATAGTAAGTTAATCCATATTCTCTTATAATAATATCTCCATGTTAACGTACAAAATTTTTATAATATTTATTTTCAGAATCTTGTGAAAAAATTTCAAAAATCTTTAATTTAGAATATTTTTATTGGAATCATAGAAAATTTAGTATACTTTTCTAATATAAAGGAATATTTTTTCCAATATCAATATAACATGGATCCTTATGGTCACTTATCTATATTATTTTTGTATATATATTTTTTGGCAAATTAGCCATTAACATGTAGTTACTTTTAAATCTATTGGTTGAAAGAATAGAAAATATGGAAACTATTACACTATCAAGTGAAAGACAAAAATAATTTACTACATATACGCTAACTTATGCATACTCTCAAAAATTAATAAAAATTTTTGGATTATATTTTTATTAAAGATAAAAAAATTTGGAAAAAGATGAAAAGGTAGAGTACTACTAAATTTATGTTGTATAAAAAAAAATATTAATTTTCTTTGTTTAAGTATATTTGGTCATATTGATATTTTAATATTTCGATGTTGAATTCAGTTTTTATTACAAATTATCAATAAGAAAAAATGAATTCTTTTAAATAATATATTAAAACAGAAGATGTTAATTTGTCAATTCTTATAATATTTTTAAGTCCAATTAAGTTTTGATCACAAATACGTTCAAATATAATTTTTAACTTATATATAATAGATTTTACACTCCAATGAATTAAATTAGAAATAATATATTTCAGTTTGAATACATGTTTACTTATGTAAAATAATAAATGGTAAAATTAAACTTCTGAAAATTCATATTTAAAAACAAAACATGATCAACAACATATACTATAATAATCAAAATCAATACATATTTTCACATTCTTAAACAGTAAAATTAAAAATAAAATTGTGAATAATTTATCCGCGTCATACACGGAAGAGTCACCTAGTTTTATTTAAACGGTAGGTGTGTATAGCACTCTCTCATCAATTGTCCTAAATACCCTTAGATCATGTTTACCAATGAGACTCAATTAGTCTCATATAATTAAATAATAAATAAATGTTTATTAATTAAAGAAACTCAACCAATCAAAATACAATATTTAGAAGAAATGTTTATGAGCCCCACTCCAAGTCTCTACCCAAAAAGAGACCAAATAATTTATTTTTTTATTTTTTAGTTTTTAATTATATGAAACTAAAAGAGTCTCATTAGTAAACATGCTCTTATGCTCAGTAATATCTCTCTCGTCCACACGCCACACCAAATGTCCTCTATCTCTTCTACTTAATTTTGTATTTTGTATTTTTTATTTTTTTATTTTATTACTATATTCCATTTTATTTATTTCTTATATATCTCGTATTTTATTTTAGTAAAATTTTTTTATTTTTTGTTCTATTATAATTTATTATTTTTTACCGTTTGACATCCATTTTCATATGTGTATCTTTTATATATATATGGGTAGGCCGGATTTGGATATCCAGTATTTTTTAAGATATTGGATCCGTGGTTTTACTATCCGGATTTGGATCCATAGCACCCGGATATCCGGCTTTCGGATATCTTTCCAAATATTAGTATATCCACGAATATCCGGATTCGGATCCGGATCCGTAAAAACATTAAAAAAATTTAAAGTATTAAAATAATTTTAAAAACTGATTTGTTTTTGTAAAATTATTATAATTTTATTAAAAGTAAATAAAATATTACGAAAATGAGTTTAAATTTATTTTATTATGTATAATTTATTTTTAAAATAAAAAAATATTAATAAAAAAGTATTTTTAATTTATTTAATAAGTTCGGACCTGAATTCGGATATCCGGACTTGAAAAATCAAGATATCCGGATCCGTAGGATCCGTAATTTTACTATCCTGATCCGGATCCGCCACCCCGGATATCCGGATTTTCGGAGCGGATCCCGGATCGGATCTCAGATCCCTGATAATAATTTCACCCTTAATATATATATCCCGTATATATTATTAGAAGAGTGATTTGTAGAGAGATGCTTATGTGTCATTCTAACAACCACTCTCACATAACTAAATGTAACATGGCTGATAAAATGTGACATGACAATTTATTTAAAGGAATTTTCTATTAAATTAATCATAAAAATATCCTTTAAAGTCTTCCATAATTAAATTCATATTCTTTAAAAGTTTAATTTGAAATGAAGTAGAATCATATAATCAATAAATAAATACTTACCCAGTTTTGTGACTAAACTACATATATACCGTATATAAAACTATGTATTCTATTAGTTACCAAATTTTTTTAAAAAACTTTGAAGTACTACTTTTCTTACATTTAAATTTGATAAAAGTATGTAAATCTTTGATGGGTTTAACCATCAATTGTGGTTTTTATCATGCGGTAAAGTTTTTATCCCCTTCCTATTAAATGTAAAGTTGTTTTAGTTATAGATGATTAGATGTTTTAATTTTATTGGTCTATGCTTAAATAAATGATGATTTGGAATGATGACATGTCTTAGTATAAAAGATGACATGCATGGCTTAAACTAATAATTTTCTTAATTAAATTATTGTTATTGTTTAACTAAATGAATTAAAAAAATAGTCTCAATTCACGAGTAAAAAAAATTATGCACAGATATAAATCAAATTTGTTTGTTTCAAATGTTTGTTTCCAACTTTTTAGGAACCAATTTAACTTGTTACAAAGGATAAAAATTTAACTTACAAAATCTTTTGTTTTTTTTGGATTAACTATGTCACTTTCGTTGGCCACAATTAAATATATTGATGTTGCAAAGAATTGGTATCATTTCTTTTGTCAATGTAACAAGAAAGTTAAAAAAATATGGCAAAGATTCTCATGATCTGGATGCAAATCTCATTCAACTGTGAAAATGCATATAAATTATTTGTTTTTCCGATTTTAAAATAATTTCTAAAACAAAACACATAAACAAAATCATCTTAGGAATATTACGTTTTTTGTTTTTCTAGAACCAATGATATATCAATAATAAAATTACAAATATTATATGATAAAATAAAAAGAAGTAATCTACACTCTTCTATTTTTTCATGACTATATCAAAATGTCGACCATACCAAAGCAAGATTCTCCAGCCTTACTTTTTGTCAATATTTTGACATCGTTTGTAACCAAAAAAATCAAAGCTCAAAACATTGTCTTGTGGAAATCTTTAAAGTCCACTTGAAATTCGATTGAGATGATATTGGTAGAAAGATGTTAGTTATTCATATGATAATTTAATATCTTATCAATACCAAAATCTAGGACTGAGTTAAAAATCCTAACTCAGTCAATTGTCTTGTAGAAATCTTTGAAGTCACCGATAAATATCGTCTACAAGAAAATATTTCAAAACCTTCATCAATTTTTTACAAATTTGACTTTTGTTTTGTTTAAATTTCTTAAATCAGACCTATGTTCTTTATTATCTTTCATTATTTAACATATCATTATGTTCTTCATTTTTCATTATTTAACATATCATTATTGAGTAAGTCCTAAACAACATTTTCAATTTACTTTTACATGCTACAACATCTTAGTTTTTCATAATTCATAATCTATAATATCTTTCAATATTAAAATTAATCACATTACGAAATTATGTTCACACCCGCACACGGTGTGCGGGAAGTCACCTAGTTTCATATATTTTTCATTACTCATGTCAAGTATAAAATTTATTGGTAAAAGTCATTACTTTATTTTTAATAAATTCAATTAAAAATCATTAACTAATCGAGTTGTTTCAAAACTTTAACAAAGAAAAATAAATTTGAAATTTTTTTTTACCTTTACTTTAAGTTTTTAAAACAAGATTTCTGTATAATATATTTAGAAGGAAAAAATATCCAAATCAGATTATAAAGCAAACCTAAAAATGAAAACAAAAATCGTAAAAACGTAGAAAATGACTAAGGAAAAGTGAAAATTTAGAGCAGTTGTAATTGTTTTTGTTGTAGCTATACAGTTGTTTTTGCTGTAGATATTTTTGCTGTAGATTTAGAAGTTGTATCTGTAAGTTTTTAGCTGTAACTATTTTAAAATAAAACATTATTGGTAAGTATACAATATGTGATGTAGTTTTAGTTTAATTAGCTTGTGTAGATAAAAATTATTATAATTTAGAAATTTATTGCTACTTTAAACATTTAAAATAAAATTAGTTAAAAAGATCAATTTTATATGTGAACTAAATTTATTTTATATGTTAAAAATAGCAATAAATTTCTAATTTATAACAATTTTTATATGTATAAACTAATTAAAACATCATATATTATATATTACTAATCATGTTTTATTTTAGAATATTTTTATATCTAAAAATTTGAAGTTATAGCTTATAAATGTACAGCAAAAAAATCTGCATCAAAAAAATGTACAGCTACAACCAAATAATTTTTATAGTCCAAAAAATAAGGCTTTAGGTTTTTGACAAGTTACACCCAGAAAAAAAAAGTTTTTATTTTTTGGGTTGTAACTTTGGAAAGAAAGCTACATCATAATTGGTAAAAATTAGAAATAAAGCTTTAGTTTTAGGAAGAAAGCTACAACATGATTGGTAAAGATTTTATAATTTTTTTTAAAACAAGGCTGTAGACTAAATTAAAGCCCAACCAATCATCTCAATTGGAATTCTAAGACATAAAGTACAATGTTATTTTATTTTGAAAATTTTATTGAGATAATGTTTGTCGTGGATAAAATTATTTTAATACTATTTTTGTATCACTTCAGAAGAAATTTAAGGATATTACATACACATTAAAAAACAATATAAATATATAATAAAACATTTATGCACTTTTAACATAAAACATTCATTCGCTATTTAAATAAAATTAATTCTACCAATCATAAAATATAATGTAAAATTTAAATGGTCACAACTCACAATAGATAAAAGACATTAAATTTTATCTTTGAAAACGAAAAACATCAAGTAATTTGATATAGATAAATAAAAAATCTCTAATACATCAAATAATTTGATACAAATAAAGTATGAGTGGATAAACATGTATCTAAAAAAATATATCAAGATGTAAAAATGATTTATACCATTTTCATACAATATCAAATTAATTTAAATATATTATTTCTATGTATAACGCGGGAAATCACCTAGTATATATATATATATATAAACATACATGCATGTAGATGTCTTATATATATGTGTATCTACAAACATGCATGTACGTGTACATACAAACATACATACAGTACGTTTATATGTTTCATATAAATACAAACATACATGCAAATGTATCTTTTATATATATATATATGTATATTACAAACATGCATGTTCGTGTACATACAAACTGTAACATTCTAAAACCAAAATTTGGATTTTTGGTAAATGTGTCGATCGACACCACCAGTAATTTTCGGTTGGATTGTAATCGATGCGGTTTGGGTTATGAACTCCTAGGCTCGTGCTATAAGAAGCAAGCAGCCTCTCTTTCTCTGCGTTTTGGTGTTTTTGAGATAGTTTTGGAGAGTGAGAGAGAAAAAGGTGATGCTTGTGTTCTTGTGTGTTGGTGAATTGGGAGATTAAGACAATTATGTTGTCTTGTGTTGGAGAAGAGGATCGGATAATCAAACCAATTATGATAATTGTGAAATTTTATGGGTAAGTTCTTCTTTCTCTTACCTAACCGTGAGGCAAATCGTTTTGTCCATCGGATGTGTATGCTAAGAGAGGTCTGTGCAGAATCGGGTCTGTAATCATAGAAGTTCAAGGACGTTTTTCGGGAGCTCCATAGAGAATTAGGCGACGCTCTATATGTCGTTGGAAAGCTCTTTGTGTCTAGTTTCCGAATCTTATTTGCGATCGTTATTATAATATAAGGTCTGTCTTCGGCATTGATTCGAAGTCAGCGTATAGGTTCTTAATTTTAGAAAATTCTAACTTGGTTTAGGGAAAACTTTGTTGGGGAGTCTTAGGTGATTGAGAAGGATAACCAGTAGCTTTTGGTCTCGTTGAGGCTGTGATTCGTGCTGGTTATGTTGTTGATTAATCTCCTAATCTCTAAGGCTAAGGTGAGTACGCGATCGTGGTTATGGATAGTCGAACGTTAGGGTTTGTGTGATTGTTTTTGGATGGAATTGATGTTGTGATTGCATAATTCCATGGATTATTGTTTGATGTTACCTGTGAAACAACCAACTCCAATTTTTTTTAAAAAATAATTAATAAATAAATAATGAAATAATTAACCCCAATTATGTATTCTTATAAATACTAATCCTCAACGGTTAATTCAACTACCAACCAATAACCAGCGGAAAACATTCAAACCCAACAAAAACCAAATAAACCAATCATCAATTTCCAGAATTCAACGTTCAACTTAAATAATTCTAGCAAAACACCAGGTTTCTACAAGAATAAACAATGACAAACAACCCTAATCATCCATTTCCTACGTCATGATGCACATTTACCAAATCCCGATAAACCATCTACCAAAAGACCAAAAACCTGACTCCACATGGCCAATACCACTAGAGATCCTCCCTGATCTCAGAGACTTGTATCTAATCCTATGTCTATATGCACATTTCCAGACATTCATTACTCTTAACTCATTACTGCACCACCTTGCTCTCAGGAACGAATCTTTTAAACAACCGGTGCACTATACCCCTCTAACTCTCAGGAACAAATTCGTTGATCTCATGGTATACAGGGAACCACTTTTCCCTCTAGACTTATGCTGAGACCCACTTGTCCCAGATAAGTGTGCCGGAGAACCACTATCTCCAAAAGAAATGCAGCAGAACCACGATCCCCTCAAGAGAACCACTATCCCTCGATACTTATACTAAAACCCACTTGTTCCAGATAAGTATGCCGGATAACCACTATCTCCAAAACTGTAATGAGTTTTTCGGAATGCTACGGCCTCTAGAGTGGTAAATTCTAAAACGCCTATAAACATCTATGACTATAACCGCCTCAAGTGGTCTAAACTCGATATTCCTGACCCGGAGTATCATCTCAGACACGACTCACACTGGTCAACTAAACCAACCAACACCAACAAGAACCTTAATTCTTATAAAACACAAAAAATGAATAAGGAACTCCATCTTATAAATCTCTATAATGTATAATCGTTACAAGAAAACGAAAGATACATATACTTAAAGGCTAAACAGCCTATGCTAAAACAATCAAACTCGAACCACAAAAAGGGGAAGTTCAAACTGCTACCAGCTTGTCGAGCCTCATCCTGAACTTCAACTTCAATCTTGTCATGGGTTCCTAAATCTCCTCCTCCAAACCACATAAACCCGCAAAGCTCTCAAAAATGTCTACTTCTTCTGATGCAACACCTTACTCTCCTCTCAAGAATTCTCAAAGGTCTTGCCGCCACAGACAAAACTGGTAGAATATGCCTGAAAACAAAGCTCCTACTCCTCTAAAGTGTGCATGCACTTCTTCAACCTCATTACAAAAAACACTATATGACCTGCTAACATAAATGGGGTAACTCAAACTGGTATGCCACCGGTCTAACTCGTTCCACCACCAGAAACAGACCCATGAATCTTAGACTCAGCTGAGTCTCCAAAATTGATCTGATAGGACTTCGCAACCTAACTATCTTGAGCTACCCTTTATCTTTGACCGCGAACTGCATCTCTTTTCTCATCTTATCGGAATAAATCCTTAACCGATCCTCATCCTCCTTCACTTCAAACTCGAAACACGGATATTCTCCGTCGATTCCTAAACCAAACACGCATCAACATATTCCTCTCCCCCATTTGGGTCCAACTTGTAGATGTCCAACACATCCTTCCATACCATGCTTCGAACGGAGCCATACCCCCTGGTGTCGATCGACACCCTTACCAAATTATATTAATTAGGTTTCGGGATGTTACAATTCTCCCCCATTACTCTGGATTGGACCTCGAATCCCGCATCAAATGTCTATTAAAGACCACAAGAGATCCTCACTTGATCTCAAATGCTCACCTCTAATCCCATATTTACACGCGTGTTTCTAGACATTTATTACTCTGTAACTCATTACCACATACACTCACTCTCAGGAACACATCTTTTGAGCTCAACCAACCAGGGAAACCATCGTCCCCTTAAGAGAACTACCGCCTCTCAGTATTTACTCTAGAAACCATCGTCTCCTAGAGAGTAACACTATCTCTCAACACCTACACTGGAAACCACCATCCCAAATACGTACACATTGAAACCACTGTCGCCTAGAGAGTACCACCGTCTCTCTGTACTTAGACTAGAAACCACCGTCCGAAGTAAATACTCCGGAGAACCACCGTCTCCAATAATGAGTTACTAGCAACAAATTCTAGAACGCCTATAAATATCTAAGATTAATCTGCCTCATGTGGTCCACCCTCGATATCCCCTCACTTGGAATATCCACAAAAATAAGAATTACACATCTTATAACACGAAAATATAAGGAACTCCATCTTATAAATCTCCAAAAGTATAAATCTTGGAGAACCAAGTAGCACCCCTCAGGTGGTCTAATAGCTCATCAATCCTTGGGAGAGGGTACTTGTTCTTCACAATAACCCGGTTAAGTCCCCAGTAATTGATACATAACCAAACCTCATATCCTTCTTCGTCACAAACAACACCGGCACTCCCCACGATGAAGTACGCAGAAAAATAAACCCCTTACTCACCAAATCATTGAGCTGCTTCTTCAGCTCTGCTAACTCAGCTGGAGACATTAAATAAGGTCCCTTAGATATAGGCGATGTCCTAGGCTCTAACTCAATCGTGAAAAGATCAGACCGAGATGGCGGTAATCCCTTCAGCAATCAAAAAACATCCTCGAAGTCCCGAACAACTTGAATATCTCTAATAGCAACCTCACTAACAGACTCAAGCATAGAAATCACCGCCAAATACGCCTCGTCTCCCCCGCTCAATCATCTGCACTGCCTGAACTATAGAAATCACGAGACTCATTGAAGTTGGTCTCACTCCCTAATACACCAACCTCGATCCATCACGCTCAAATACTACGCAACCTCGATGGCAATCCAGATGAACCCCGTACCGCTTTAACCAGTCCATCCCCAGAATGACATCATACAGCTCCACATGACTAATCACTAAGTTCGCCGGCATCGACTCTCCCATAATCTGAACATCAATTCCTCTCCCTCGACCAAGCGTAGCTAAGAAACCTCCTCTAGCCAGCTTGACCATACTCGCTGGCTTATCAGCTTCGCTTCGAATGCCACTGCTCTTGGCATACTCTGGAGTAATGAAGCAATTAGATGCTCCCGAATCGAATAACATATGAGACTCGAAGCCTCCGATTAATAAGGTCCTTGCACAAACCTCAGGTGCTAAAAAACCCTACAATTTCTATCACATGAACTAACAAAAACAAATAATTTAATTTGACGCACAAAAATTTAAAAGTCTGAAATCTGGAAAGTACATGTGATCGGCCTGGCACTGCTAAACTGCCTCTCTCGTCGTATACAAGCGCGATACTCCACCAATCTGCACCAATGGCTGCACTGTAGGGGCAACCATAGGCGAAACCACCATTGTCCCCGCCTGCTCACGCTGATCCTCCTCAATAGAACAATAAGCTTCACTTGCTCTACCCTCGAGGTGTAACTAGAACCTCTACATTGCGTCCTAATGCTCAGACGAAGCCCCTGCAAGAACCTCTGCACCAGGGTCCGCTCATCCTCCATGCTACGACCAGCATAAACTAAAAGTCTGCAGAACTCGGCGTCAAACTTACACACTGAACGCTCTCCCTGATTCATCTCCATAAACCTCATCTGCAAGCGATCCAACGCCTCCCGAGGAAAGTACTTAGTGTTAAACTCGATTAAGAACCTGCCCCAAGTCCATACAGCTCTCCGAGCTTCAATAGCTCTCCACCACAAATGAGCATCCCTACTGAGATAGTGAATAGCCAACTTCACCTGAAACTTTGCAGGACATCGAATCGATCAAAAGTTACGCTCTAGCCTCAAGTGCCACTCATCTACCTCCTCAGGCCCAACTCCAGATAGGAAGGATGTTCTGTAACTGCAGCCCTCGGCTGCTCAACCTCTGTAGCCCCAGATGTGTGGACTTGGGGCATCCCCAGAATGACATCATACAGCTCCACATGACTAATCACTAAGTTCGTCGGCATCGACTCTCCCACAATCTGAACATCAATTCTTCACGCTCGACCAAGCGTAGCTAAGAAACCTCCTCTAGCCAGCTTGACCATACTCGCTGGCTTACCAGCCTCGCTCCGAATGCCACTGCTCTTGGCATACTCTGGAGTAATGAAGCAATTAGATGCTCCCGAATCGAATAACATATGAGACTCGAAGCCTCCGATTAATAAGGTCCTTGCACAAACCTCAGGTGCTAAAAAACCCTACAATTTCTATCACATGAACTAACAAAAACAAATAATTTAATTTGACGCACAAAAATTTAAAAGTCTGAAATCTGGAAAGTACATATGATTGGCCTGGCACTGCTGAACTGCCTCTCTCGTCGTATACAAGCGCGATACTCCACCAATCTGCACCAATGGCTGCACTGCCGCTACCTAAGTCATTGGTTGCACTACCACAGGCTAAACTGCTGCAACCACCATCTGCTGCAACTGCGTACACATCAGCCGGATTTGCCCTGGCTCTCTAGAGTGGAAGAAAACCTTAGCCTTCCTCGATGCCTTAAGATAGTTCGCAACCCTGTGCTTCGTGCTCCCACACCCGTAGCAAGTATGCGACCCCAAAATCACCTTAGAAGTGCTCCCCCACTTCCTCTTCTGACCTTGCACAAGCTTATCGCCTTTGCCAGAACCATAACTCCCATGCTGCTGATGTCGCCTCGGTTGTACAGTAGGGGCAACCATAGGCGAAACCACCATTGTCCCCGCCTGCTCACGCTGATCCTCCTCAATAGAACAATAAGCTTCACTTGCTCTACCCTCGAGGTGTAACTAGAACCTCTACATTGCGTCCTAATGCTCAGACGAAGCCCCTGCAAGAACCTCTGCACCAGGGTCCGCTCATCCTCCATGCTACGACCAGCATAAACTAAAAGTCTGCAGAACTCGGTGTCAAACTTACACACTGAACGCTCTCCCTGATTCATCTCCATAAACCTCATCTGCAAGCGATCCAACGCCTCCCGAGGAAAGTACTTAGTGTTAAACTCGATTAAGAACCTGCCCCAAGTCCATACAGCTCTCCGAGCTTCAATAGTTCTCCACCACAAATGAGCATCCCTACTGAGATAGTGAATAGCCAACTTCACCTGAAACTTTGCAGGACATCGGATCGATCAAAAGTTGCGCTCTAGCTTCAAGTGCCACTCATCTACCTCCTCAGGCCCAACTCCAGATAGGAAGGATGTTCTGTAACTGCAGCCCTCGGCTGCTCAACCTCTGTAGCCCTCGACTGCGCCTCAACCACCAGAGGCATTGCCAGAGCCTGCCCCGGAACCACCGCCGGAAACCGCCCCAACAGCTGAGTCATCAAGGCCTCCAGACGATCCAAACGATCCTAAGCTGGAGCAGCACCCACACCTGGGCCCACTCCACCACCAACCAACCCGGCACCCCTCGCCCCCCTCCCCCCCGACATCCACACGGGCACTCACATTGGTCTCACTTACGGATCCCAAATTGTGCATTTGTGCCTCTGACAGCTGCGTAGCACCTGCAGCCACGCTACTCAATGACTCTAACACTGGCCCACGGCCACTACCACGGTCTCTACCTCGTCTACCATGACTTCTCGCTCTGGTATCCATCTCTTTGCACTCACACTGAACAGGAAACATGAGCCACAAGAAGTCACAATCAACAAATAAACTTACCGCATAATCTCTTTAAAGGCCGAAGAGGATGGTTTTAAGACTACTAACTGATTAACAACACATAGTCTCAGACATCCAATTACACTGTCCTAAAACTGTCTAGGCTTTGATACCAAAATGAAACAACCAACATTTTTTTTCAACTACCAATTTTACTGCAGAAACTCTCATAAACCAATCAATCCATTAAACCAAATCAAATAACCAGCAATTCAACAAATTAAAATCAATTCCAGAAAATAATTCCATATCTCAATATTCCATAATAACAAACTCTAACAACCTAAACACTAGGTTACACTAGACTTAAACACCATAATAAACTCCCTAATCATTCTCGTCATTTGGCATTGATTCTGCGATCACACATTTCTTTTACGTGCAACACATGGAAATAAGAGTTGCGTAAGTATTATCATAATTACATCTCAACCAATAACCAGCAATGATCAAAACAACAACCAATATTAATCATTAAACACAAAGATTTTTACACAATTCTCAAGCTAGTCTCATCGACGGTCCTCTCTGTGTCGATCGATACTAACAATAATGGGTTGTCGATCGACACTACCACTAGGTGTCGATCGACACTCCGATCGCAGAAACTGCAGAACGAGCTTTCTCCTCTCATGGCTCATTCACACGATTTTCTGAGACCGAACTTGCACAAAAACTCACAAGTACCATACATATAACACGATTCAATCACCAACAATCATTAACAATCAACACATTCAACATATATCATCACAAAATCATCATCATAACTAGCTATTGCATCGATGAGCCTACGATCGCATACTCACCTTCGCCTAGAACAAAAATTTGGATCGAGACATCGATGACTGGAGACAGTCACACAGATTTCAGCCTCAAGACACGAAACACACCGCTACAATTGATCTCACGAAACCCAAAAGCCTCAAAGAATACTTCCTAAGAACCCAAATCACACAACCAACAATGATTCTCAAACTTTCTCTCTTTCTCAAGCTTTTATCTGCCTCTCCCGATCAAAATCGCGACAGCACTTGTTTATAAACGAGCTTAATGTTTCCTCAATCCCCAAACCGCCACAAATCGCAATTAAAATTGAACCAAAATTGTTTCAGCAACACTAGTGTCGATCGACACATCCCCTGGTGTCGATCGGGATGTTACACCAGCAAAAGATCAATGCATTGACTTTTTTGGAAAAGAATGGGATTACCAAAGATAGAAGGTGGTTTGGGCTTATGGGATATAGAGAATTTCAATATCGCATAACTTGGTAAACAAGTATATCGAATCCTTTCTAAACCTACGAGTCTGGCTACTTAAATTCTCAAAGGACGCTATTTTCCGACAACTAATATTCTTAAAGCATGGGATGGTTATAAACCATCTTACATTTGGACTTCACTTTTGGAGGGATGTGATCTTATTAAAAAAGATATGTGGTGTGTTATCGGAGATGGAAATGAAATACAAGTGCTTCATGATAATTGGCTACCTACTCATCCTACACGACGTCCGCGTTTACAAGAAAGAGTTGTTACAGATATTCAAACAGTGAAAGATCTTTTTTTATCCAGGAGCTAAAGTTTGGAACAGAGAGTTAATCGACCAAGTGATACAACCTGAAGACTCTTCTGAAATTTTGAAGATAAAGGTCAGTCATGTTCAAAATTTTGATCTTATTGGATGCCATTATACACCTGATGGAATCTACATAGTGAAATCTGGTTATTGGTTCAATTCCCATTTACCGAATCAAGAACACATTGAACCTCCACGGGGCAATATACGTATGAAAGAGGCAATTTGAAAGCTACATTCAGCTCCTAAGATCAAACATTTTCTTTGGCGCCTACTTTTGGAAGCAATGGTGGTAGGGTACTAAAGCATAGACGAATTATTAGAGATGCTTAATGCCGAAGGTGTTGTGTTGAGGAGGAAACTGTGGATCACTTATTTTTCCGTTGTGACTATGTGCAAGCAATTTGGCGAACCTAAAATATCATAAATTCGGTTCTTATGGATTTACGTGCATCTTTTGAAGAGAAGATTCAAGAAAATATTGACAACAACAATAACCAAAATCAATCAGACTTTCGGCGACAACTTCCCCTTTGGACGCTTTGGAGAATCTGGAAGAGTCGAAACACTTTAATCTACCAAAGAAAAAACTGTAATTGGAGACAAGCATTCAACATGCTGGGAGAGAAAAAAGAGAATGGATAGCAACATCTCCAACGCCTACACGTCGTCATCGTTCACGAATCAGAAGCGTAACACAATGGAAAAGACCATCACAAGGATTTATTAAATGCAATTATGATTGTTGTTTCAAACAAGATGGTACACCATCAGGAATGGCTTGGATCATTATAGATTCAGAAGGATTCTATTTGGAAGCCGGTTATAGTATTGGCCGAGTATGTGAATCGGCACTTGAAGCGGAGTTACAAGCTCTATTAATAGCAAGTCAATATGCTTGGAGTAAAGGATACCAACGCATTATTTTCGAAGGTGATAATTACACAGTAAGTCGTTTGATCAAAGGAATAGAGCAACACTTTGGATTATACAATTGGATATGCGATATTCAACAATGGCAAGGAAAGTTTTTGGAAGCAAAAGTTAATTGAGTTCCTCGTCAAAGTAATCAAGTAGCTGATCGTATAACCAAAGAGCTCGATATTTATTCTACATATTTTACTCATCCTTATGTTCCTCAATTCATTGGATCACTTTTTTACATTATGATCATATTACATCAAATGAATGAAAGAAATTGTTGATAAAAAAAAAACATTCACATATATAAACAATTTGTTATTGTCCTCTCCGTTAATTGTGTACGGAATGTCAAATACCAGGGCTATGTCCATGTGCCGTGGGCCTGAACATTTCAACCCCATGTCTTGGAGGCAGCTGAAGCGACTCAGCTGCCGGTGACAGCAGTACAGAGCCATCAGCTCCGATTTCCCCAGCCGCCAGTGTTCGGCCTTCAACGGAACCAGTCTCTTGTTTAATAGACAAAATGAAGATGAATGCAAAGAGGTAAACATTAATTCTCGCCATTGATATAGAAACTCGTGACGATTTTTAAAAAAAATATTTTTAATTTATATTATATAGTCTAAGGTGAATATGTATTATGTGTTGATGCATGAGACCTCTTGGACCGTTTGGTGTATTTATAGAGATGAAATTTACATCACATGGGCGCAACACTTGAGAAGTTGAATTAAATAATGAAAAAATTAAAAGATTTATTGATGAGTTAGAACATCGATGTAAATATCAGTTATAAAACACACCTACATAGAGATATATTTAAATCTCACACAATGAAACAATACGAATACATATCATATTTGTGGAGGGTTGGAACTTTTAATGTTCTTTTGAAGACAACCTCAAAAATTTTCCGAGAAACCTACTTACATGATCTTTCTTTAAAGTATTTTTTGTGTTGCCAAAAAGAATAATGATCAAAACAATTTTTGTTAATTATTGAGATGATGTGTATGTGCATGCAATGATTTTACTCATATCAATAATTATCTATCCATTAGGCTTCTCAAACTCCAAGAATTTACATAGCCACAACGAAATTATACCAAACCCCAAAATTATTGGATCACACATTTCCTCCTCAACTGAAATCGATAACAGTAGGTAATCCTTAGAAATTGAATAAGAGATGATATTTGTTTACATGAGATTGTGAATACATGTTTAATATAGTATGCTAGCAAGTCGAAAAATATACAATATGAACATTTGTGCTTCTTCCTCCTCACATAAAGTCGATTTCTTTAGTACATACCGAGATATGAACTTACTCAAATCACAAAGAAAAGAAAGATAAAGAAAAGAAGATTCAATTTAATATATTGATGTTTAATATTTTATACCAAACTTATGAATAACTAAAGTTATTAGAGAAGTTGAAAAAAAAAAGCTCTAATAGTAACGTTTAAGGACGAGGTAACTCTTGGATTTCTTTTCGACACATGTCATCTTCTGCTTTGATGATGTCACTACAAGAAAACACCCTCATTTGCAACGGCAAGTTTCGTCGCAAATTCGTTGCAAAATGGGTATTTGCGACGATTTTGCGACGTTTTGTCGTTTGTCGCAACTAGCTCGTCGCAAACCAAAAATCGTCGCAAAATCGTCGCAACTATATCGATAGTCGCAAAACCGTCGCTAATTTTGCGACGATTTTGCGACTTAATATTTTGCGACGTTTTTGCGACTTAATATATTTGCGACGAAATAGCATCGGTTTTACGTGGTAAAAGTTAGCATCGGTTTTGCGACGACTAGTACTTGCAACGGTTTTGCAGCTATTTTTGGCGACGATTTTGCGAGTAATATTTTGCGATATGTTTGCGTCATACCGGATTGCGACGCAATTGCGGCTATTATTTGCGACGGTTTTGCGACGATTTTCGATGTGATTTATAAAAAAAAAATTTCGAAAATTAAATAATTTATAATTAAAAAAAAAAAATTCTAAAATATTTAAATTTAAATATAAAAACATAAAATAAAAATAAAGTTTTACATAAATCTAAAAACTGAAAACAAATCTATTCGAAATCGATATCATCGAGCGGATCCCTGGTGGTCGATGTGCCTCCTCCGTCGCCTTCCCTGGTGGTCGATGTGCTTCCTCCGTCGCCTTCTGGCCTTCTCAGAAACTCGGCAAGCTCGGGGTTCCCCCTCGCTAACAGCGCGAACATATCATCATGGGCGGTGGTCCTCTTCGTCGTTTCGCTGAGCAACTTCTCCGTTTCGCCGAGCCGTTCTTTTGTTTGTGTGAGCTCTTCTTTGGTTTGGTGGAGCTCCTTGACTATTTCCGGATCAGAAGCAAATCTCGTAACGGGACAAAATGGCACTCCATGATCATCCGTCCGGATAGATCCTGTAAATGCCATCTTTCCCTTACGGTTTCGAGGAGCCAACTACCAAAAAAATGAAAAGTTTACAAATGTTAATAGTATACTAAATATTTAAAATTGTGAATAAAATTACGAAGGAAATTAAGTTTATATACCTGTAATGCGATTTGGTTGATCGCCATCGGTGTCAACTGAGTAGGTTGACCATCGGGAGTAGGCTGGGATGAGAGTTCTTCGACTCGCTCATTGACCTCGTCGTGGAGGTTGTGGACACGTTCATCAACCCATGACCCGTCCGGCCTGCGGTGGGTCACCTCCCAAACCTCTGGGATCGTTGCGGGAGATCCTTTTTGCATGGCCTGACAAAGAAAACATTAGAAGTTGAGATTTTTGTGACCCTAAAAATTTAAAGTAAGATAATGAATAACTTACAATCTCAGACATATGGAGAGAGTTAACTCTCCTTTTATATATATGATTTCTCTTTTTCTTAACTCATATATAGCTGACCCCCTTTCATGATTTAAACTTAGTTGTCCCTTCTTATATTCATGGGTATCCCGAATAGGTCCTATTTGGTTGAAGTCTTATTCGTATAAAACTTATTATTTGGTGGTCTGGTGATTTTGAGAATACTCAAGTTCAATGTCACTAGTTCAACTTCATTTGGAAGAGGTGATTTACGCAACTAGTCCCGAAGACCAATTTTTTTTTAAAAACTTAATTAGGCTTCTGAGTCAAGACCATGTGCTCGTCATGGGATTTAAATTATGGTTGGAGAGAAAGAGAGTGTAAAGGTCGTAACTTGTGGTGTCAATTACCATATTGAGATAGTGATAACGTAGATCACCGGTTTGGTCGTAACTTGTGGTGTCAATTATACTCGGGCTAAATCATTCTCTTCTTCAAAAATAAAATAAAGAATTCATCTTCAATTTCGTGAGTCATAATCCTTAGATATTTTACATTCAGACGATTACTGGAGGCGGAATGGTAACAAGTCAAAGAAGTATGACATTTAGATATTCTAAATTTGTATTTTACCCCAAAAAAGAAGTATGAAATGTAATTATATGGTTTTTTATCCTACATGTGTTATATATACTATAGTTTTGCTGAGACTTTGAGACAACAAAATAACAACTGTTCCTGCTTCTTGTATGATAAAAGGCTGGCTATCAACTTTCAACTGTTCCTGCCCAGGAGAGTGATCGAGGCCGTGTTTTATTGTTAGTAACCTTCAACTTCATTGTAATTTATTAAGCCCAAATCCACAAAATTGTTAGCAACCTACAACTTCATTCACTACAAGAAAACACTGATTTAGCGTCGGCATAATTCGACGCTAATTCGACGCTAAATCGTCTTAGCGTCGAATAACATTTCGACGCATAATCGTCGACGCTAATCCATTTTCGACGCTATTTCGACGCTATTTTAGCGTCGAAATGGTATTCGACGCTATATTCGACGCTAATTTAGCGTCGAAAATTCAACGCTAATTCGACACAATATTTCGATGCTAATTCAACGCTAAAGTAGCGTCGATTTAGCATCGAAATGTGTCGATGCTAAACTGATGCTAAATAGATGCCAAATCGAAGGTAATTTGGCATCGAATTAGCGTCGACACACGATTCAATCGATGCTATTTCGACGCCAAATTAGCGGCGAATTAGCGTCGAATGAATCAGTTGTCGACGCTAATTCGATGCCAATTAACCATCGATTTGGCATCTATTTAGCGGTGAATGATAACTTTTTTAAAAAAAAAAATTTAATTTTACAAAATTATTATAAATAAAAATAAAATTATCCGTTAGAAATGAAAATAAAACGAAAATTATCCGAAACAAAATAAAATTATCCGTTACAAAAAAAAATAAAACGCTAATCCGCATGCGGTTCTTGGGTCCTTAGGTTCACGATATCTTCGAACTCTTGGTGGAATTGCGTTGCATCGGGAGGTGTAGGAGGCGGTGGAGGACGATTCATCCTTTGCAAGGCAGTGGCCAATGTCGGATTATCCACTGCAATGATGTCAAAGAGACCGCTCAATGATGAGACATGCCCCTGTAGCTCCGGAATCTTGGCATTAGCAGCTTCCAACTCAGCAGTCAAACGCGGATGAGACGGACCCGGCGAGGAAGAAGAATATTGAGAAGACGAACAAGCTGTCGGGACATCTTTGATGGATCCAAAACCCATCGTTCGTCTTTTCTTCTTCGGTGCAACCTAAAAAATAAAAGTGTTATTAGAATAAAACAATAATTTAAAATAAGTTATAATTAAAAATAAGTTATAATATAAAATAAAAACCTAATAAAATTGCCTCCTCGTAAAGTCTATCCAAATCTTCGAGACCCATCGTAGACTGGACAGACTCGTCTATCTCTTCCAGTCGGGCATTGTACGCGTTGAACGTTTGTTCCGCTTGAGCGGTAACAAACGTCCCATTCTTCCTCCGATGAGTTTGCTCCATCACTTTAACCATCGGAGGAAGCTCACCGCCATCAGCCTTAACAAAAATAAACAGAAATAAAATTAAAGTATATAATAAATAAATATTTAAAATATAAATAATCACATAATTAATTAAATACAAATATTACCATTGCCAGTCGTACTGTGGCGTATGATGATGGACCCGCACAATGCTTTGAAGGTCCATCTCCTTCGGCCACCGGCGTCAGACGGGCTGCAGAACACTTCGCCGCTTTAACCACCGATTTGGGATCCACCTAATACTGCACTAGACCCGACCAAACATCGGGATCCATCGCGAGCGGCTTCGCCTCATCGCCTTTCTTGGCCCACGCTTTCTTCAAGTTCCCGACGTAACCGTTGAGATGCAATAGGGTCTTCGTATGCCACCCTTGCTACAAACATACGAATAATGTTATCAATATATTTATAATAAAATAATTTAATGAATAAAATTAAATAATACAAAATGACTTATCGCCCATGACTCGAACCAAATATCCCGAACATTCTGCGGCGTCATGCTCCAATTAGGATGCGCCATACTGAAGTGGGCCTTGTTGCCTTGGTCACGGAACGCGCAACCTTGTTATCCGTAAACCTATGAAACAAAATATTAGAATATAATTATAACTTGTAATTATAATTTAACAAACTAAATTTAATTAGTAATATTGAAAAAATTAAAACATACCATAATGTACCACGAGGCCGCAACGGATGGATAATCGGAAGCCGTGTCTCACGTCCAGGTTGGCGGAGAAGCTCAGAGATCCGCATCATCAGAGGCGCGTTTGGCGGTGGAGGGGGCTGATCGTGGTCATCGGGATGACCATCTTCGCCTTCTTGAGGGTGTGGCTGAGGCTCTGGCTGAGGCTGAGGCGGTGGCGGAGCTCGTGGCGGAGCTCGGGACGAAGCCTGTGGCGGAGGTCGTGGACGATAGTTCGCAGCCTGCGAACCCGACCCCGAGCCTGATGCGGATCCGCGACGACCATCGAATCCGTGAAGCGAACCACCATCGTCGCCAAATAACTGGCCGTATGAAGGAGTAAGTGGTCGATCTCCCTATAAAATAAAACAGATTTAGTAAATTTTAAAATGTAAAATATACATTTAAAAATTAGGAAATAAATTTTATATTTTCGAAATAAATTTAACATTTATGAAATAATTTTAAATTAACTTAAATTAACTTGTAAATTCGTTTTTTTTTCAAAACTTATTTTAACTTCCAAAAATAACTCCTTAATTAGATTTTGTAAACTTTACAAAAATATATTATATTAAATCTAAATTCAAAAAAAATCTAAATTTAATTTTATCACTTATCAAATCTAAATTTAATTCAATTCCATCTATATTCAATTCCATAACTTATCAAATCTAAATTTTAATTTCATTTCCTAAAATTTATTTCATACCAAATTTCATACATTCTATTTCATAAAACCAATTTCTAAATTCCTAAAATCTAAATTCAAATATATAACTTAGCACATCTATATTCAATTCCATAACTTATCAAATCTAAATTTAATTTCATTTCCTAAAATCTATTTCATACCAAATTTCATACATTCTATTTCATAAAACCAATTTCTAAATTCCTAAAATCTATATATGTCATAAAACCAATTTCTAAATCAATTTCATATAAAATTCCATAACTAATAAATAATTAATTGCCAATATATATAAAAATGTTAAACAAACAAAATTAGAATTATTACCATCTTATCCGACGGTGGCTGTCCGGCGGTTGTTGACGGCGGTGGTGCGGAGGAGAGGAGAGGGAGAGGGAGAGGAGCGGGAGAGAGAGAGGAGAGGAAGATCGGCGGTGGAGGGGCAGAGGAGAGGGAGAGGGAGAGGGAGAGGAGAGGGAGAGAGAGAGGCGCGGGAGATCGTCAGTGGAGGAGGAGAGGAGAGGGAGAGGGAGAGGAGAGGGAGAGAGAGGGGCGGGAGGGAGAGAGGCGCGGGATCTCGTCGGTGGAGGAGGAGGGGAGAGGGAGACGGAGAGGCGGGGGAGAGAGAGAGGCGCGGGAGAGAAAGAGTAGAGGAGCGGTGGTCGCTAGAGAGAGAGGAGCGGTGGTCGGAGATGGAGAGAGTGAGAGGAGAGGATGTTAAACCGTGACCGGAGAAGAAGACTTTTTTCTCTGTATACAAATCGATTGCCGACGCTAATTCGACGCTAAGTTAGCGTCGAATTAGCGTCGAATTGTTGATAAAATCGACGCTAAACCCAATTTAATTCGGTTTAGCGCCGTTGGTTTAACCAAAATAATTTGAATTTATTCGTTTTACCGCCATTGGTTACATCAAATTAATTGAATATAGCGTCGAATTTGCGTCGGATTAGCATCATTTTATCCATTCCATACCCCAAACGTAAAAAGTGTCATATAGCGTCGGTTTAGCATCGAATCGATGCTAATTCGATGCTAAACCAACCCAAACGTGAATCTATTTTACGTTTGGGGTTTAGGGCCTAGGGTATCCGCCACTGGTACGAAAACGAGCTTACCCTTTTCAATCTTTCATATAATAGAATAGTTTAAAATTTTGCAATTTGAAATTACATATTTGGTTCATTAAGGGTTATGAAAATATATGTAAACCTATATAGTTATTTCAAATAACAGTCCTTACATGCATTTCTAACATCGAACCACACAAACATACTAATTTGTTGGGAAGTAAATCTTGTAGCTTCACTCTGAATCGTCGACATCCTAAATCTTGTAGCTTCACTCTAAAGATTTTATTGTTTACACCCTAAACCCTAAATGAAAAAAAATAGATTTAGCATCGGATTAGCATCGAATTACATAAATTCGATGCCATTTCGACGCTAAAGTTGTAATATAGCGTCGAATTAGTATCAAATTTATGTGATTCGATGCTAATTCGACGCTAAATAATTATTATTATTTTTTTCAAAATTTAGGTTAAATAAATCGCACCACATATTAAAACATTCGATACCGTTAGAAGATTCTAAACCCGGTACATATAACGGGTACAATCACATGAATTTTTCCACATCAAATTTCCTATCATCTAATTCCTACATCTTTCCTATATACATATCATTAAAAATTTATAACAAAACTTAGATATTGATATTTCATTACTAATATATAACACAAAATTGAGTTATGAAAAAAAAAAGATTTAGCCTCGGATTAGCATTGAATTACATAAATTCGATGCCATTTCGACGCTAAAGTTGTAATATAGCGTCGAATTAGTGTCGAATTTATGTAATTCGATGCTAATTCGACGCTAAATCATTATTATTATTTTTTCAAAATTTAGGTTAAATAAATCGCACCACATATTAAAACATTCGATACCGTTAGAAGATTCTAAACCCAACAACGACATATATAGTAGAGACTTGAAAATATTTTACAAGTTAGAACCAGAAATTTTTCTTTCCCTTTTGTTTCTTTGGTGGAGAATCTAAAAATCCGTCGCAAAGTTCCCTTTTGATTGCATCAACATCTAAACTTAAGTTTGGGATTTCTGGACTTTGGGCAAATTCATAAGCGTAGTAGTGGTCCTTACAGTCATTAGAAGGACTTCCACGGTAAGTATCTGACTTTTCAATTAATTGAGATGGTTGTCCGTCTTCGATTTGCCTATACAAAACTTTGTCGTCAACGAGCTTATGGTCATGACAATCTGGCTGCTTATCATAATTGTGTTTTAAATAACTGATCCCGTCTTCAAATTTCGGACTCACAACATTGGCAGGATAGCATGAATCAGCTTCCCACGAGTAGGTTGGTATCTGTTTAGTATATTCGTCGCACTAAGATTCAGTTTCCCACGAAAATTTTGGAATGTGGTGGATGTTTGGCAAGCATTGGCTGTCCGGCACTATTGTTGATGTAGAATCTTCATTATGGGTTGGTGAGCACGTATCAAATTCCCACGAGTAAGTGGGTATCTCTTGAGTGAATTTGTCGCATTGAGTTTCGGTTTCCCACGAGTATTTTGGAATATCAAAACAATTTGGCACGTTTGTTGATTTAGAGTCTTCTTTACGAGAGGTAGAAGACATTATGTGTTTTATTGGTAGGTGTACAAGTTATACACTCTATGCATCATATGTATTAGAGTAGAAGATATATGTTTAAATGAGTTGTCAAATCAGATTTGCTCAAAACACTTGTGTCCACATAATTTTCGTATCTGTAAAAGATTTAAGTAGAGATTTTAGCAACGATTTTGCATCAAATGTTAGCATCGCAGTAGCATCGAATTCGTTTGCGTCGATTTTGCATCGAATTCACGTCGTTTATGTGGTGTTTATGAACGACGCTAAATAAGTAGGTGAACCCGTGTTAAATGTCTCATGTACCTACCAAATTGGACATAAAATTCGACGCTATATTCGAGGCTATGGGACGCTAAAGAGACGATAATTCGACACGTTAAGCTTAAAATATCTCTGTTTTTTGCTTATAAAAGTCAGACTAAGTCAACACAAAATCCTAACACAATAATATTCAATTTCAAAAAGGCAAACCGAGATCTATGGAATTACTATATCCAAAACCATGGCTCCGTTCAAAACCCTCTAAACACAACATATAACGATAATAAAAACATGTATTCGATAATCACAGATAACGATAACAATCACATATAACGATGACAATCACATATAACGATAACAATCACATATAACGATGACAATCACATATAACGATAACAATCACATATAACGATAATAATCATACAAATTCCAAAAATAAATACAAATGAAATAAAAACAACTATATATGCTTCACTCTGAATCGTCATTTGAGTTGTCGTCATCCTCATCGGTACTTTCTCCACTCTCGTTTGCGAAGTCGTCTTCGGGGTTTTCTGCATCGTTAAAATCCGGAAGTATTTCATCTTCTCGACTTTGGGGATCTATAAGAATGATGTTGTCTATATCTGCTTCTGGAGTTGATAGGTCCACGGCCGTTTCATTTTGCATAGGAGCGTCCTTTGATTCAACTATCATTCCTCTAGGTGCTATTTTTAGCACAGATAACCATGGAATCCCTGTTTTTCTGACACGTGGATATGGAATGAAACATACTTGATCCGCTTGTGATGCAAGGACAAATGGATCAAATTTTGCATAAGAACGCGATCCATTAACATCGATGACACCAAACTTTCCTACTCGAACCCCTCGCCCGACAACTGGATCAAACCACTCGCATTTGAAAAGGGTGCACTTTAAGTTAACCAAACCAGGGAATTTCACTTGAATAATGTCTTGGATAATGCCATAAAAATCTGTGTCCCCGGCTCGAACTACCACACCATAGTTCGCAGTTGCTCTATTTTTGCCCCGTTCAAACGTATGAAACACATAACCTCGAGTAAAATACATTGGAGATGACGTAACTTTCCCCAACGGACCTTGGATCAACTCTCTAAACCATACAGGGTATGACGTGTCTGCATAATCAACCTGGCAGATACAGCATACACGTTGTAAATATAGTAGTATATATACACAAATTGTACATATAGGTTGATATGGAAACTAGATATATATATTATTTTGTGTTTAACTTATATACCTGAGTCCTCAACCATTTAGCAAAGTGTAGATCTTTACGTTTTTCAATCTCATCGACGGATGCATTTGGGAAAGCCTCGTTAACTTGGCGAATGAATTCACTAATAACAAAGATTATTATAAGTACGAAAATAACTCTTTTGACCTCAATCCATATTTGGGATTTATAATATGTACCTTAGAAATGGGCTAACTTCGTCGCATTGTAAGAGAATATATGTGTGGGCACAATTGTAGTCTTCGAAAGAGGACCAGTCTTCTTCTCTTATGATTCCCGCCTGCCTACCAACTGAACATAATATATCTGGGACATCTGAAACTGGATACGTTTGTGCGATGCCACCATCATCGTACCTACGTGGAGCTCTTTTTCGTGTCCGGACAGTTGGAGGGAAGTAATATGAGCTGAAATGGGAGGTTTCTTCGGTTAAACTGCCTGCAACAATTGATCCCTCAACCCTAGCTAGGTTTTTTGCCTTTCCTTTTAAGTGTTTCATGAATCTCTCGAAAGGATACATCCAACAAAATTGAACGGGCCCTCCTAAATTGGCTTCGTGAGGAAGATGGACAGGAAGATGCTCCATCACATCAAAGAAAGATGGAGAGAATATCTTCTCTAAGTTGCACAACAATATTGGGATGTTATTGTTTAGTTGTTGAATTCCATCCTGAGTCAGAGTTCGAACACAGAGATCTCGAAAAAATGCTCCAACACCTAAACCCAAAATCAAATGTCAACCAAAACACAAATGTAATTTTCCACACATGATTTGTTTACATATGTGATTATAACTGCAAGTGCTTCATGCACGTTTGTTGGCAAAAGTTCTGCAAAGGCGAAAGGCATTAATCTCTGCATAAACACATGACAATCATGACTCTTCATACCAGAAATTTTTTTCCCTTGCTCGACAGACTTAGAGAGTTTTGACACGTATCCATCAGGGAAATTCACTTCGGTGGAAACCCAGTTGAAGAATATTGGTTTGCTTTCGCTTGACAATCTAAAGCTAGGCACATGAGCTCTGTCATCTCCCGTGAGATGTAACTCAACTCTAGAGCATATAAGAGCCAAATCTCGTCTAGAATTCAAGTTGTCTTTAGACCTGCCTTGAACGTTTAAGATGGTGTGCATGATGTTATCGAAAAAGTTTTTCTCAATGTGCATGACATCCAGATTGTGCCGCAATAGATGATCCTTCCAGTACGGTAGATCCCAGAAAATGCTCTTCTTATGCCAATTATGTTCTGCAAGGTATCCATCTGGGAGATTGGTCGAAATATTTAGCCAGTTACCACCACGTTTTGTTGTGTTCTGAGCTCCCCAATAATCAAGTTGACCTTCAATTTCCTCTCCTAAAAGATATGGAGGTGGGGGGATACGTACACGTTTGCCCTTTCTGAACAACCTTCTGTTCCCCCGATACGGATGGTTCATAGGGAGAAACCTCCGGTGACAATCAAACCAACATGATTTTCTACCATTTTTAAGTTGGAAGGCATCTGTTTCATTTTGGCAATACGGACATGATAACTTACCATGTGTTGTCCAACCAGATAACATCCCATAGACTGGAAAATCGCTTATCGTCCACATAAGCACAGCTCGCATGGTAAAATTCTTTTTTCTAGAGTAATCCTACGTACGAACCCCATGAGACCACAACATGTTCAACTCGTGAATCATGGCTGTAAAAACACATCAATAGATCTTCTTGGATGCTTCAGACCAGGGATTAAAATACTCAAAAACAGAAATTCTCTCTGCATGCACATATCAGGCGGAAGGTTATAAGGTGTCAATATAATCGGCCACAAAGAATATTGCCTGCCAGACATACCGAAAGGACTGAAACCATCTGTACATAGGCCAAGATAAACATTGCGCTTCTCTTTAGCAAAATTAGAGTGTACCGAGTTGAAGTGTTTCCAAGTTTTTGCATCAGAAGGATGATGAACTTCTCCTTCAATTGTTGAATGTTCCGCATGCCACCTCATTGATGCAGTTGTGCGTTCTGAGTGGTATAACCTTTGTAGCCTATCTGTTATGGGCAGATACCACATTCTCTGGTACGACACTTTTTTACCAGCTCCTTGGGGCTTAAATCTTGGTTTGTTGCAAAATCGACATTCCTGCAGATCTTCATCATCTTTCCAAAATATCATGCAATTGTCAATGCAAATATCTATCATCTCTGATGGCAATCCTAAACTAAAGACTAGTTTATGTATGTCGTAATATGACTCAGCCGCATGATTACCCTCTGGCAAATATTCACTTAGAAGAGATGCATAATCATCCATGCAACTCTCATATAGATTATGATCAGACTTTATTGTCATCATCCTAGATGCCAACGATAATTTAGACAGACCTTCCCTACAACCTTCATAGATTGGTTGTTTTGCAGAATCAAGCATATCATAAAAAAATTTTGCATCTAAATTGGGTTCCTCAGCAACATCAGGAGCAGACATAACTCTTGGAAATGCATCGGTTACCATTTCTTCGAACCTATTACTATGCTCTAATCCGACATTATGATCATCATTTTGTATTACAAATTGATGCCCATCATATTGTTCATTCGAATAACCCTGACTCTGATCCATAGGTTGGTAACTAGTACTACCCGAAGTTTCATCTTCATATCCCTCTCCATGATAAAACCAAACATAATACTCAGGTGTAAACCCTTTATTAAATAAATGCGTACCAACTGTATCAATTTTCTGTGGCATCGAATTTTTGCACTTCCGACACGGGCACACCATCACGCCGGTCCGTTGAATTGTAGGCACACTACTCGCTTGAGCCATGAAAATTTTGAGCCCGTTGAGGAACTCTTCTGAAAGGCCTCCATTTCGATCTTTTCGTCGATACATCCAGCGTCTTAGTTCGTATATATCGCCCATTAGAAAAAAAAGAATTATTGACACAAGATTGGTTTTTTTTTCCCAATGCTGATATCATTCCTTACGGTGGTGGTGGGTTGGGTATATATAGGAGAATTTAGCATCGATTTACCATTGCTTTTGCATCGAATTTTAGCATCGCATTAGCATCGAATTTCTTTGCGTCGATTTTTCATCGAATTAGCGTCGTTTTTCCGTCATTTACAAACGATGTTATACAAGTAGGTGAACCCGTGTTAAATGTGTCATCTACCTACCAAATACGACGCAATATTCAACGCTATATTCGACGCTAATTCGACGCCAATTTAGCGTCAAATTAGCGTCGAACATATACTTCCGATGCTAAATCGATGCTAAATCGACTCAATATAGCGTCGAATTTGCGTCGAAATATTTCGACCCTAATTAGCGTCGATTTAGCATCGAATTGTGTTTTGGACGCTAATACGACGCAAATTCGACGCTAAAATAGCGTCGGAATAAATTCGACGCTAAATTTCGATGCTAAATTACAGTTTTCTTGTAGTGATTGTAAGAAAAAAAATTAGATCTTTAGAGAAAAAAGAAAAGGAAATATAATTGCATGGGGAAGCGACGAGCAACATGTGGATTTGTAAACGTCCAGGATTAGATTCCGTTCCATACGTCTTTTGAAATGTGAGTTTCATCTTCGTTTAACTGTCTATTTCTTATTTTTGTCATTTTTGATAATTGTTTGAGGTTTTTTTATTGATTTCTGCACATCATCAACACATCTTCGTTTAAATGTGAGTTTTTTTGTCTCTTTCTTTGTATTGCAGTTTAGCATTGTATAACTGTAACTACTTTGACATTATTAAACATTTCCGTTTCGTTTTCTTTTATTGAAATTAGTAAGAATTGAATTTACGTAGAGTTAATTAGGTTAGTTTGTAAAATTAATGGATTTATTGAATTTGTAAAGAATTTTGTATATATGAAATCTTTGTCAAGCGCCGATGAATAATATTGAAATCAATTGATCGGATTTTTCTCATTTGAGCAAAGATGTTTTCACTACCAACAACTGGGGTTTATCTTCGATTTTCTCAATACATTGGCCGTTAAGTTAGATTCTACTTGTAGGCCTAGAGTGAGCAGTTTGTAAGTTCTTTCGACATTTTAACACTAATGCGTAAATTTTGTCTCAAAAAGAAAAGAGTGGATATACATCGCAACAGAAAAACATATAGAAATAGAATCAATGACAACTAGTCTTTTCGAATAACAAAAAAGTTTAATTAAAAGAAATTTAAATGTTATCAAATTAATAACAACATATTATACTAAAAAATAATTGAACAGTGTTATTTTTTAAATTACTCCATATTTTTAAGTCGTTACGGTGAGAACAACAGAGGATCCAACCCAGCGTCTCACCAATGATTGTGATTTTTGGTTATCAAAGGAAAATAGTAAAAATCATATTCATCGAAGCCATAATTTATTTTTTATTGTTTATTTTTTTAATTTCATCAAGTGTCGACTTTATAATTACAATTATAACTTTATAAGGTGCTTTTTTATATATAATTTTCGTCATATATTCACCGTACCTTTCTTTGGTTCTTTTGTTACTAAAATTTCAACGTAAAAATTTGATTATATTCACAAACAAGAAATACACATGTAGCTGCTAAATTTGAATTTCAAAAAATAAATAGCTATATATATCCACGTAGTTATCTGTTTAGTGATGCTATTTGGTATACGAAAACTACCGTCAATTGTCTAATACCATCAACATATGTAACTTTTTATCTACAACTATATCTTCTACCATTTTCTCAAAAAAAAAGAACTATATCTTCTACCTAAATAATTCTAAAAATTAACTCATATGTAAAGAATAGCGCACGACGCCTCGACTGCACGACGCCTCGACTACGCAACGTTCGAGATATAACAATTTAAATATAAAAAAAATACAGAATGTGTAACTTTGGTTTTTAATTAATAAATTATATTTTATTTGTCTTTACAAACCAACGAAGGAAGATTTGGTACTCAACCAAGTATCTTAGGTTATATCAAGAGACAAATCCAGATTCGATTTTAGAAGATTCATTTTCTTCGATCCCTAGTTACGTGATTTGTAGATGTTATTTATTTGAAAATACGACACGAACTCGTTACGTCATACCAATTATTAAAGTATCAAAAGAACTTTTCATTTAATGCAAATGGATGTTTGTAAATTGATTGAAAGATTCTTATGAGAAAACAACAATATAATGGGGTCAAAAGTTGAATATTTTCATAGTTGATATATTGTTTCATTTTAATTACTACCTGAAAACCCTAAATTTTGTTTTGAGTAATACCCATATGGCCTATGTAAACTAAACATTGATTTCATTGTTTTTTTTTTCTCTGTCAAATGCTAAAGTTACCATTGTATGGTTCATCCTAGGCCTGGGATAAAAAAAAACTGTAACCGAATAATCGAACCGAGACTGAATTAAAATACCGGCTTGGTTAGGTTTCGGTTCCTCCTAAAATACCAGATGGATAATATATTGAGAGTCCATGGATCTCGGTTTGGTTACGGTTATATCTGAAAACCGAATAGCCAAACCGAATATCCGACCTTATATACATTTACACACATATATATATACTAAAATAATTTTGAATCTTTATAATGTATGTAAATTACTCATTCTAAATCTAGTTTCCCACATTTTTTTTCTTATTTTTTGATTCTCCATATCTTTTTGTTGCTAAATTTAACCTTTAAACTTCCTAATTCAGAAATTTGAAAGCCTTAAATGCATAACCGAATTTTTTTTGCTTATTTTCTATTATCATTTTCATAACCGAAATCGATCCGCAACCGAAGTTAACCGATCTGAAACCGAACCGAATTACTAAAATAACCCAATGGATATTTTATTCGTAGAACCAGAAAACCGATAACCGAAATAACCGAACCGATAACCGAATGATTATCCGAAATCCCAAAATCTGGTTCATCCACTACATGCGTTTGCGAATGATAGCGGTTGTTGGCGTATGATAATAATCATAAAAAGCATTTTTCACCGATTCGTACCGTTCCAAAACTCCTAAAATTGAAAGTTATTTCCCTCAGCGTTTAGCCAATGTGTCATCATGAATTTGATTATCACCGGAAAAAAAATTGCTACGTTATACGGTTATAGAGTTTAAACATCAAACATATTCAACCAATCATATAAAATTTTACCATTTCTTTAGTCAACTATGAAATCAATAGTAGTATTTTCACATGTTACAACGATGATGTTGTGTTTACATATTTACCACATTAATCATCAAATTTACCCTATACTTTTTAAACTCAAATTGATTATATATGTTAATATGTGCATATATATATAATTATAATTTAATATTATATAGTATAGCCAGGGGTGGATCCAGAAGTAAATTGTAATGGGGGCACGGATCCAAAAGTAAATTGTAATGGAGACACATAATAAGTTAAATTTAGTTAGTAAAAAACTTAAACTAAAGTTTTCTAAGAATTAAGTTTTTAGACCATCCCATTTTAATTTTATATTATTTTTATATGAATAGGAGTAATGAAGTGAATAAAAAAATATAAAATAAAAGGAAAAACAAAAGATGAGAAAGGAGACAAAAATTAATTAAGTAAACAAAAATTCATAGTGGGACATACATATTTGATCTTGGAATTACTGGGTGCACAAATGAAAAATTTCCAAGTTATCCGATGTTTTCTCCTAATTTTCTTCAACAAATTAAATTATTTTAAAATAATATTGGGGGCACATGCCCCCACTCCTTCCAAGTTCATCCTGAGTATAGCCCAATAGTAACCTTCTTGAAGAACAAAAAGTGTGGTCCTTCTCCTTTTACTTCATAAAGCAAGCAAGCATCACATGCCCAATTCTATAAACAGACGTCTAATTCGAGTAAATATACATAGTACTAACAATTTTTTAGAATTTTTAAAAAAAATTTGAATTTTAATTTGGAATTATTACTCCAGAAAGATACTTTTTTGAGGACATATATCATCTGAACACACAACGTTGTTTAACCATTTTTTAATCTTGGCCGTTCATTCCTTTTGTGTTCAGTTGATATTGTGTGGTTGTGATTTTAACATGCGATTTTTGTTCCCTCTACTTCTGGTGATTTGTGGGAGAGAATGACTTTTTGTTTTTAGGGTCCTTGTTTCTAATTCTATTGTCTATCTTACGGTAATTCTACTTTCAATCACCATAGTCACACCTATTTATTTGCTAAACATTGATGTAGTTTTACATCTAAGCAAAACTCTTGTAAGGATAATCAATGAGGAAACAAACAATGTGTTTCTTAGGTTTGTGTTTTACCTCTTCTACTTTGGAAAATAGTTTGTAGAATTCCTTATCATTATATCTAACACAATTGGCCAGAAAATTGCAAACAAACCATGCAAAGGTTTCCACGTAAACCAATCCACCAAAACTAAACCGTCATACCATCCCCCAACTCCTATCCACCAAACAGCGTCCATGGGGCAGTGTATATAGACTACATGTGGTGCAAGCTCTATACCATATGTATTAACCAAACTTGGGATTTTTTTCAGTTTACAAATCAATGGTCCTAATTTCTCTTAACAATAAACCAACTCATATTACTGAACTTAGTTATGTTATCAGTAATACAAATCAATGTTTTACCTCTTTTACTTTGGAAAATAGTTTTTGGAATTCCTTATCATTATATCTAACACAATTGGCCAGAAAATTGCAAACAAACCATGCAAAGGTTTCCACGTAAACCAATCCACCAAAACTAAACCGTCATACCATCCCCAAACTCCTATCCACCAAACATCGTCCAGGGGGCAGCGTATACAGACTACATATGGTTATCAACAACTTCAATCTCTTCAGACTCAAACCCTAATATCAATGCAACAACCCAGAAAATTTAGGTTCGTAGATTAAGACAGCGAAAAGAAATTGTATTCAACCAAGTATGGAACCAGCCAACAAACGAGAAGGACAAATCAACAATTCTAAATCCAAATAAATTTGTTACTTGCAGATCCGCTATGGAGACAGACGACGAGGCATTGATTCCGTTAAGAACTTCTAAAAAATCGCCAAGAAGAGGAGAAGGTTTTTTGTTGTTGGTTTGAGAAACTGAATCGTCTGACTAAAAGTAAATGAAATGGAATTTATTTGCAGAACCCTTTATTTACTAGATCTGTAAAATCTAATTATGTCGATGATTTAGTTAGATAAGGGTGTATTTGTCATTAACCATGCAATAAGTATACTTCCCTTAAGAAGTGTCTTAAGTGCAATCAATACTTTAAAAAGTGTCTTAGAGAGTAAATAACCCTTTTAATTTTTTAGATATTTGAATTTTTTAGAAACTAGAAAGATACTTACGAACATATAATATATATAGTTTGTACCTAACAATTTTGGAAGTTGCACTAACTGCATGGTACCTCCATTTACATTGTTATAATAATGAGTGAATTTGGTAAAAAACAATATATGATAATAAAATTAAGTAATCAACAAAGAGAAAAACATGTTTGGAGAATCGACAAGAGGGTACTGGGAAAATTGAATGTGCATTTATGTACAAACGCGTTGTGTTGGCATGCACGTGGAATTGCTCTGTATTAAGTAGATGGAATGATGGTGTGACGTTGCATGGCGTAAGCGAGACAATAACAGAGTATTAAACACATGCAAATACATTAATGAGATTAATTAATGGGATAATTGCTATGAAAACTAACATTACTATGAAAACTAATATCGAACAATTTAGTTATCTTGTTAAGTAGAAAATTGTAGGTATATTTTCATACTCATCTCATGCACTGAGAAATATATTAGTATGAACAATGAAATCAAATAATTTAGTTGTCTGGTTAAGTAAAAAATCAAAGATACATTTATATATATATATCTGATAAAATAAATATTTTAGCATGTTACAAATACTCATACCTTGTTATGTAATTATATATATATATATATATATATGCTGGGTTGAAGCGTTATATGATGGGTTGAAGCGCTACAAAATTTTGTGTGGTGCGATATTAGAAAGTAGATCTCTATGCATATTGGTGGATCCTTAAGACGGCAAGAGATATAAGAAAGTAGTAAGATTGTGATACGAAACCTAGTGTGCAGCTTTGCAAATATTAGTAATATACAAATCAACAGTTTTCAATTTTCATTAATATCTTAAAATTAAATGGTTATGCAATTATAAAAATATATAGGCATCCGCAAACATAAATTGTTACGCAACACAATAGATTGCAAACGTAAAAAAAAGTCTTACAATGGTAGCATATTTGGAGACGCACATAAAATAATAGTTGTGTACATGTAACATGAATATAAAATCCAAAATCTAGAGATTATCCATAGAAGTAACTTAACGCCTCATCATTTATGAAGTTATCATACTTTGTCAATCTTTAAAGCAATAACATGTTGATTTTCTTCATCTTTTGACTCCGGTTCCGTTCCATCACCAACAACGAAGGATGCAACATGGACAACTACAAGTCGCAAAATTCTTGGATATCAATATAATCGTCAACCGGTAATTCTTTGTCTGCAAAAACGTTTGCAGGAAAGGTTGGCATATCCATGTCTCTGCAAAAACGCGTATAGGAAAGGTGGGCATGTCCATAGATCTACACAAAATTATAAAATAAAAAGTCAATAATCACACAAGGAAAAATAGAGAGGAATTCTAATAGATGAATCCGTAAGTTTATACATAGTGTGCGAAAACTACATATAAACACACATTAAAACCACTAAACAGTTAACAAAAATTGTAAAATTGTAAATTGCGTATACAGTGACGGAAGATTGAAACCCAAAAAGTAAAAAAAAAACTTAGATCTATAACAATAACGAGTCGAGATATACTAATAAACATGGAGCAATTTACTCAATACACAGAGGAGTAAGAGGAAGAAGGATTTACAACCAGTCTACAAACATGTCACTTTTGGGTTTGACCATTTGTTGACTTTTTTTTGTAGACTTCATTTGCAGTCTACTCTGAGAAGTAAGGTTAGTTTTGTCATTGACCAATTTTTGGAAATATTGACCCAAAAGTATAGATTTTTTGTAGACTTTATTTGCAGTATACTTTTAAAAGTTGACTGCAAATGAAGTCTACAAAAAAAAGTACAAATATTTTGGTCAACCCCAAATATAACCCACATTTTACGTAGACTTCATTTGCAGTCTACTTTAAAAAGTCAACAAAAAGTCAAATCCAAAAGTAACCTTTTTTTTTTTGCGTAGACTGCAAATGAAGTCTACTTTCCTATGTAGACTGCAAATAAAGTCTACGGCATTTTGGCAATTTTGTGTAGACTGCAAATGAAGTATACTTTGAACCGTGAAAATATTTGTTCAAATGCAAAAGTAACCTGCACAATTATGTAGACTGCAAATGAAGTCTACACCAAAAAGTCAATGTTTTAGTCAAATGCAAAAATAACCTTTGTAGATTGCATTTTAAAAAACTATCACATTTGTAGAATTCAAATGCAGTCTACTCAGAGTAGACTTCATTTGCAGTCTATATACCGATTTGCCTTGATTGCAAAAGTAACCCCTTTTGTAGACTGCATTTGAAGTCTACTCTGAGTAGACTGCATTAGAATTCTACAAATGTGATAGTTTTTTTAAAATGCATTTTTTGACATATTTACAATGTATTTATTTGATTTTTTTGGTCTCACATGTTTATTAGTTGTGTTTCTACCCTCTGTAAGAGTTGGTCATGTTTAAAACAAATATTTATGGGGCAAAATTATTTTCTTGATTTGGTGACTAGTTATCTCATATTGCGCAGACTGCATTTGAAGTTTTGTTAATGTTTTCCAATTTGTACTAATGCATATCCTTGTTTGTATTTTACAGATGGTTGTTCAGTTACCTATTTTTTATGGAGATTGGATTATGGAAGATGGTATTTGGCATTTTGAGGTTGACAATCGAATAGGCGGGAGAATGTTTTTTTCAGTGATGGTTTTAAACATGAGGAACTTGTTGAAATGGCACATGATGATTATGACACATGTATGATTAAGCTAAGTGGAACACATGTATTACGTCTTCGTGTGTCGAGTCGGCCCGTGGTGTCCTACTTTTTATGTTGTTCGATTGTGTACTTCAAACAAGACTATGTCGATTGCTTAAATTCAAGACTATAAAGTAGTTCAAAATTTGTGTTCAAAATAATTGTTAGTTGTTTCTGCTTAATTTCGAACCAGGGCCAAATATCTGTATCATGGGATGTGTAAGTATTTAACCATTATGCTATGGTTCCTTATTCGATCAGTTTGACAATCACATTTATTTAACATAAAATTACCATTATTTTGAACACTTCTATTGTAGACTGATGTTCTTGATTGGGTGACATCTTTACTTGTGCAAACAATTTCTAACATATCTCCTGCAGATTTCGAACCGAAAGTATTGCGGTACCCATTTCCCCTGAAATACCACATCCAATACACCCCCTTAAGGTTGATTATCAATCTTACTTTTTTTGAAACAACCAACACTTTTTTTTATATAACCCGAATTAAACATTCTCATAAATGCTAATTCTCTACGGCTATTTCTAACAGTTGTGGAAGTGTTCATAAAAAAGAATAAAACAATACTCCAAATTATCAATTCAACAAATCAATTCCAAATTCAGAAATAAATAGAAACTCTAGCAACCTAACACCAGGTTCACTAGACAACCTAAAACAGATAAAACATCCTATCATCCTCTTCACCGGCCTTGATTCCGCGATCACACGTTTCTTTTACCTGCAACACATAGTAATAAGAGCTGCGTAGGTATTTCATATATATATATATATATATATATATATATATATATATATATGTCACAATTCACCACAAACACATTATGGAATTGTTAAAAAAAAAAAATTCACAACACAAAATGGTCGTGTCGAGCGACACCCTCCTGGTGTCGATCGATACGCCTTTGTATCGCACCAGAATCAAGTCTCTCCTCTCACGACTCGATTCCGAGCGATACGAGTCGCAATCCTGCAAACGATCAATACCAAAAACATTCACAAACATTTCAGTAATAACCACAAATGATTCACACCAAAATCCATCACACAAACATCACAAAATCATCATTCAAACCATCATTGCCTAGAAACCTATAGTCGCGAACTCACCTCGAGTTTTAGGGATGAAAAAGGATTGAACGGCACAGAAACGCAAGATCACAGCCACACATAGGGACTGATTCTCACGTTAAAACGTCAAGGAAAAACCGACAAACGATTCTTCTACGTTCAACGAATGATCAAGTCTAAAAACACTCACGAAAACTCAATTCTCTCCCCAAACCACAAGTTTTCTCACATTTGTCTTCTACTGCTCGCGGCCACCACTAATCCCCACGATTTATAGATGAAACCTTGGGCTTAAAATCCCTAAACCAGCCCAAAAACCGTAACTAAAAGTTAATTACCCGGTTCGGCAGAACCACGTGTCGAGCAACACAAAGACCGTGTCGATCGACACACAAAAATCCTTCGTGTCGATCGACACAACCCTTGTGTCGCTTGGCACGAGCACTGAAACCACATATTCAGTTTGCGGATGTTACAATTTTAATCATATTATAAACTAAAATCATAATCAGTTATTGTTGATAATTTTTTAAATTTTAATTGTATATGGTAAAATAAATTATTCAAGGTTAAAGTTATAAGATTATATTTTTGAGTATATTACAACGAAGATTGAGTAACTGAATTATCTTATCCAGGATATTATATAAATGTTATTTAAAAAATTTTGTTAGCCATTTTATATGAAAACAGAAAATATATTTTGTAATTAATGATCTTTTTTTTACTCTACTACTTATTTATTGGAGATACATTATTTTATTGAACTGTAAATTTTAAAATTTTAAACATCGCCTCTGGCCTCTATAATTCTGGCCACGGCTCTGGTTACTAGCTTCATACTTCCTCCATTATTGTTGCTTTTTTATATCTCATCGTTGTAGCTGAATTTAATCACTTAAGAAAGAAAAAAAGAGAAAGAGATTTGAAGAACAAAGAGTCATGAAAATGGAGACTGAAATTAGCAATTTGTGATTTTAAAGCATAAATTATTGTAAATTTCTTAGTTATAAAATGAATTGAAAACTACAACTGACCTTGTATTTCTTAAGAGCCTTGTTTTCTTAAGAATGTTTTTTGGTGATTCGGTTTGAGACTTCGAGTTGTAGAGAATGTTGGACATCGGAGAACAAATGCCTATAAACTAGAGGGAAAATTACAAAAATGTCACTTTTGACATGCCACTTTACAAATATGCCACTGTTTGATTATTTTCTTACCAACATGCAACTTATAAATCCGTTTAACAACCTTACATCTTACAATTCTCAATTTTTTAAAAATTACATTTTGATGAAGACAATGAAATGGGATGAAATTAGTTTTTTTTTTTTTTTTTTTACTGAGCATAAACTAAGTAATTTCTTGAAAAAATTTGATGGGAAGTGATTTCGGAATTCTTTTAAGTTCGATATTAGGGAGGTTATTTTGAAAGAGGTTAAGATTATGGGAGGAGGAAATCGTGGAGTTGTGGTAGTTAAAACAAGGAAATCTTTTTGTTTTCTATCCAACAAAAGAGGGAAATCTATAAAACAAATTACACTTTTTAATAGGAAAAAATAAAAAGGTTAAACTTTGACATAAAATTGCTTCTTAATAATTTCTAAGCTTTTTAAAGAGGATTCAAAATTACTCGATGAAATAGGGGATTCAAAATTACTCGATGAAATAGGAGATTCGTTTTGTTTGGTTAAAGAATTTAAAGGAAGTTGGGTAATTTATTTTATTTTGATCCATTTTTCTCTTTTTTATTACTTAAATTATATAACAAAGGCCACATGGTATAATATTTGTAGCACGAACATTTTGACGTAATTTTAGTAGCCACTCCATTGAAAAATATGACGAGATAAAATGTTAGCACAAATTATCATAAGTTGCGACAAATTTATTATACTTTTCGTTATAAATTGTGATGATAATTTTTTTTTTGTCAATGATTATAGTGACTGATTTTAAACAATAGTATCTACACACACAAAAAAAATTAAATTCGTTAAATATATATCATGACAACACATATGATAATAATATCGTCATAGTTGTCACAATTTATTTTATTACAATTTAGTCACAAATTACTACTTATAGTAGTTACTATTTTGTCCGTCACATAATTGTGACGGAATAACGATAAATTTGATACATAAATTTTTTGTCACAATACAGTATCTAAAATGTCGTAAATTTGTAACGAAAATTATTAGTGTTAAATTTTCGTCAAAATGACTCAGTGTTTTTTGTAGTGCCTAGGGGCTAGTATATAACATGTTTTTTGCCGTGCAACCTTGGTATCAAAAGAGAAAACGTTTTCATTGAGAGAAACTAGAGAAATAGTGTGAGTTTAGTGTTGCAATTCAAAAGGTTTGATTCCGAGACTGCGTAGGCAAAGTTTTGGTGTGGTGGAGCGTTCTTCATGTATTGGTAACAAAAATCAGAATCGTAGTGTGTTGATTCTTTGATTTTCGTGGCTGTTCATCACCATTTATCTGTTCTAATCGATTTCCTAAGGTGAATGCGCGACCATTGGTTTATGTGAGCCAATAAAGTGTCTTTGATACTTGATTTTTGTGTGTTTGCTGATGATTTGAGATATAATATTGTGTTCTATGCGTTTTCCTGGTTGTTGTGGAATGTTGGTGTTTTGATCGTGCAGCTCATTGTATTTGGGAGCCAGAAATCGGACCGTGAGAGGCGAGGTTCGATTCTGGTTCGACTGCAAACTCAGTGTCAATCGACATGAGGTGGGTGTCAATTGACACCAAGCTATCGTGAAGTCAGTGTCGATCAACACCAGTTTTATTGTATTGTTTTCCGTTTTTGATTGTTGTGTTTTGCGGGTTTTTGAATTGTCATTGCATTTTAATTGGTTTGTGTGTATAACTATTAGATGGAATGATAGTCTCACTAAGTTTTTATGAAATACTTACGCATCTCTTTTTCCCATGTGATGCAGTTAAAGAGAAAGTGTGACTGTTGAATCATGACAATGAGGAGAGGATAATTTAGGCTTGTCATTCTTGTTGTCATTTGAGTTAGAACCTGGTATTAGGTTGCTATTTTAGTTAGAATTTGGAATTTAGATGGTTGTTGCGTTTGAATTGGTTGGTTTGATTTTATTATCTATAGGGTTTATTTGGTTTAAATTGATTATGTGTTTTCTGCTGTTTTGCTTGGTTGATTGAAATTGAAATTGAATAGATGTTGAGAATTAATATTTATGGAAATATTACTTCGATCCAATTATTATAAAATAAATATATATACATATATATATATATATATATATATATAATAATCGGGCTAGGTTGTTTCTACTCCTCTTGCTATTTTATTAAATAACATAAATTATTTTACTTACCAGAGGTAAATTGTTTACATAAGAAAGGATAGACGCCCGTATACGAGCTGATTTAGCTAAGGTATCCGCCTAAACATTCGATGTGCGGGGGATCAACGATAAAGACAAATGGGGAAACGAAGCACGAAGGTCTTCAAATCTGCTAGCAAGGATATTGAGTGCTGGCCAATCCTCCGGAGTTTGGGAAAAGTTGAGAAGATCTGCACAATCTGTTTTAAAACTCTGGCATGGTACATTATTCTCCACCATGCAACTCATCGCCCAAAGCAGTGCTTCTATCTCTGAATGAAGCGGTGATTAGACTCGCCTAATCCCTTGTGCCCCTAATAAAATCCCTTGGGAACCCTGATAATAGTACCATCCAATCCCATAAGTGGTGTCTGAACTCTTCCATGACCCATCAACCTTACAGCATAGATTCCTTGGTCGGAGGACGTCTATGATAACCTGTGACACCGATGGATTCGACTGAGTTTGTGCCTCATTCCATAGTTTACATTCATTTATCGCTTGATTTAAAATATCAAGTGGTTCTATATCGATACCTTGGAATAATTTTTTATTCCTAGATTTCCATAAATACCATGCTATCCAAGGGAATAACTCATGATCTCCAGACACATCCCTCCTCTTTAGACTCCGCCAAAAAAGGAAATCCATATTTGTATAAATCGACGAACAAGGGAAGGTATTATTCGCCATAGGAAACGAATCTAATTCTCACGTATTCCGCGCTACTGAGCATTCAAAAATTGCATGATTAATAGTCTCCTCATCTCCCTCACATCGTTGATACCTTGTGTCGCAATCAATGCCTCGTTGCCGCAACCACGTCGTAACAGCCATCGAATTAGTTAGGATTTGCCATAGGAAATGTTGGATCTTCGGTGGGCACATAATACACCACGACTGAGCCAACAGAGGGGTGATACTAGGTTCCTTGATCACAGCCTCATCTTCCTTTTCCTGCAACATAGTAGCCACCTGATACCCTGACTTTACCGTATAATTACCAGATTTTGTAAAATGCCAGATCCAATGATCCTCCATGAATCTTGGACTAATCTCAATATCCATTATCCGCGATATATCATCTGGATCCACAAACTCTTGAAGTATCGGCAGATGCCAGTTCTTTGATACAGGATCAATTAAATGATTGACCATAAGATTAGGATGCCATATCCTACCTCGCCCCCTTGCTGGTCGGGGAAAATTATCCGGAATCCATGGGTCTTTCCAAACAGAAATGCCATAGCCCGAGCCTAGACACTTTCGACTTCCTTGAAAAAGTAGTCCTTTTGCCGAAAATAAACTTTTCCACCCAAACGATGGCGCCCTGGGTTTTTTTGCCATCAGCGGATGACAAGTCCTAAAATATCTTCCTTTCATTACCTTAGCTACCAATGAATTGAGAAATCTATACATCCTCCACAATTGTTTGGCCAGTAGTGCCGAATTAAACCGTTGTAACGATCTAAAACCCAGACTTCCCTCTTCTTTGGGCAAACAAAGTTTATCCCATCCCATATCCAATGTAGACCTCTGTTGGCCCCATTAGAACTCCACCAGAAATTAGCCACGGCACTTGTTAATTTAGAAATTAGCGTCTGCGGTAGCTGAAAACATGACATAATATAGGTTGGTAGCGCTAATGCTACCCACTTGATCATTACCTCTTTACCTCCTTTGAAAACTAATATCCTCATTTTTCCATCATAGATAATCAGTTTCCATTATAAGATATTATAATTGTATTTGTGTGCAACAGTAGAACCTGTTATTTTTGTATATGGATGTCAACATTAACTAAACCATCTTATGCTAACGGCTAAGCTTTAAATAATCGCAGAATCAGTAGTGTAGACTAGATAAGAGAAATGACAAGTGATGTAAAAACTATTATACGTTCTACAAACAATGGCTCAAGTGATGTGCTGCCTTTTCATGCCTGTGATGCAGTTTCCCGGTGGAGACCATTAACCTTGCAATTTTCACGTATTCTATCCTCTACTAGAAAACAATTTAGAAGTGCCTACGGTTAGTAGCTACTTAATCAGTCACTAATTTTTGCGACTAAGTTGAGACTGTTTGGTGACTGATTTGTGACTACTGTTAAATCAGTCGCAATTTTGCGACCGAAAAACATAGTCGTACACGAGTCACAGATAAGTGACTGATCTGCGACTGGGTTTGAAAGGTTTTCCTGTAGTCGCAGATCAGTCACAAAATGGCGACAACTTAGCGACGGAATAAATCGTCAGAGATTTGCGACGGTTTTGTGACAAAAATGGTAGTCACAAATTAGCGACTACGTGCGGCGAGTCACAAAAGCGTTGCAAGTGTTATGTCAGTCAGAAGAAGACAAAACAAAATCGATATTGGCAGAAAATGTCCAAAAAAAAAATATGGTAAAAATTCAGGCTTACCTAACTCAGATATTATATTTGACAATGGTGGGAAAAGAGTGGGTAAAGCGTCACTAATTTGTGACTACTTAAATGGCATCGCAAAGTAGCGAAAAACTTTGTTCCCTATAAATACCACACATCCTCTTACCATTTTGCACACCTCTCTCTCTCTCTATCTCTCACTCTCTCTCTCTCTCTCTCTCTCTCTCTCTCTCTCTCTCTCTCTCTCTCTCTCTCTCTCTCTCTCTCTCTCTCTCTCTCTCTCTCTCTCTCCAATTTCAATTAAAAATAGTCTTAGATAATCCATGTGTCAACTGTTCTTCTCCTCTAGTGCCAACCTCAAGTGTCTCGTTCTCTCCATCATCAATGTTTATTGGTGTAGAGGAATCCATCTGCAAAGTGCAAAATACACAGAACAAAGATTAGTAACTACAAAGATTAAGAAAATAATCTATATTTCCTTTACTAAAAATATTAAATAAGAAACCCTAAATTGGAATCTGGAATTGAGAAACCTTTACATTAGATTTGCAATTGGAATCTGAAATAAAACATGTAAAACCACAAATCTGATTCCCAAATTGAGACTTAGAAACCTTAAATTCGATTTTGAAATACAAATTAGAAAACCCCAATCTGATTTCTAAATTGAAAACTATAAAACCCTAAATTCGATTTTCAAATATAAATTAACAAACCCTAAAATCGAAGGGCAATTCTCAAAAATACCACCAAAAAAAGTTTTTGTTCCAAAAATACCACCAAAAAGGTTTTTGTTCCAAAAATACCATTTTTTCAAAAGTTCCAAAAATACCACAAATTTCAAATTAACTTTAAATATTCAAAACTAAACCCTAAACCTCAAATCTAAACCCTAACCCCAAAAACTATACCCTAATTATGTATTAGTTAACCCAAACCTAAAAAATTTAATTCGAAACTCTTTAAAATCAATTTTAGAACTTGTGGTATTTTTGGAACTTTTGAAAATTAATGGTATTTTTGGAATAAAAACTTTTTAATGGTATTTTTGGAACAAAAACTTTTTTTTATGGTATTTTAGGGAATTTCTCAAAATGGAATGCCAAAGAGAAACACAGAAAACCCCAAAATCGATTACGAAATTGCATTTCACAAACCATAATTTTGCAATTGAAATTGAAATTGATCAATTTGCCCCCAAAAATTGAACTAATAGAAACGATTAACCCTAACATAGCGTATAAGAGACGATTGGAGAAGATATATCATAAGGAAGAATAATTACCTCTGAATGTGTCTGCGAATTCTCAGACAGAGGAGATGAAGGAAAAACGTGAATGCTTTGGATATCCAGTTTGCAGTCATTGATGTGCTATATATCCTCTCTTCTTTGCTTCGAAATCGAGTAAAGTGTTCTCAATTGAAGCTTAGAAGATGGGCTCGAGCATGCAAGGCTAAGGCGAAAAGAAGAAAAGAGAAGAATGATTTTGTTATGTTTAGACTTATAGTTTAGGTTAGGTCTATCATGTGTATCGGGTTGTATTCGGGTAGGATCGGTTATCAGATAATAATCGATCGGGTTCGGATAACCGCATGGTTCACTAATCAAAACTGATCGGATTTATTTACACACCTGTATCCGTACCAAACCCTTGTTTTCGGGTCGGGTTCGGGTCTGGTTTTCGAATACGAGTAAAAGGCCCAGACCTAATCAAGGTATCAATTATGATGGCAGAAATTACAATGCCGGTAATCAAGATACAAATTACGATGGTGGAAATGTGTATGCCGGGATGGTTCGTGACAGCATAAACATGATCAAATTGGAAATGATTATGTTTATGATGAACCTACCCACGAGGCGAAACACTTCTACAAGTTGTTAGAGGCTGCTAATATGCCACTATACAAAGGTTGTCAAGATGGTCAGGCGCAATTATCATTAGTAGCACGGGAAATGAACATCAAGGCATACCACAATTTGGCGGAAAATTGCATGGATTCGTGGGCGGAATTGATTTCAAAATATTTACCTCAACCTAATCAGACAACCAGTTCATACTACGAGACAAAAAAATTGATGTGAAAGCTTGGCTTGCCGGTCCAAACATATGAAAGACAATTGTATGCGTACTGGAGACAAGACAAGGCATTGGAGGATTGCAAGTTTTGTGAGAAACAAGATATAAGTCTAGTACCGGGGGGAGGAATAGAGTTCCATTCATTAAAATATGGTATCTACCCATCGGTGTAGATTGAAAAGATTGTATCAATCAGAGAAGACTGCATCGGTGATGAGATGACATGCTGAGCACGCGTCAGAAGACGGAGTTATGTGTTATCCATCTTATGCGGTGGAGTGCAAAAATTTTGATCAAATGCATCTGGGTTTTGCAGCAGAAACTTGAAATGTATGGCATGGATTATGTACAAACGGTTTCAATCCTTTCGGTATGTCAAAGAACCATTCGCTGAGGCCTGTGATCTTGACTCCCTACAACTTACCCCCGAAGATGTAAATGAATAGTGAGTATTTGTTTCTGACATTATTGAATTCAAGTCCTAATCATCCACAAGCGAGTCTTGATGTTTTCCTCCAACAACTGATCGAGGAGTTGACAGACTTATGGAATAATGGAGTTGAGGCGTATGATGTGTCATTAAAACAAAAGTTCAACATAAAAGTTGTTATGTTGTGGATGATTAGTGATTTCCCAGCTTATGGCATGTTGTCGGGATGGACGACACACGGAAAATTATCATGTCCAATTTGTAAGGATGATACAAAAGCTTTCTACTTGCAAGCTGGTAGGAAGAGGTATTAGTTTGATTATCATAGAATATTTTTACCCCACGATCATCTGTTATGAAAAAACACAGTTAATTTTGGAAGGGAAAGAACGATGTGAACAAGTATCCACCTGAGTCGTTGACGAGTTCACATGTACACCAAAGTATACAAAATTGTGGAGCACCAAAAACATCAGCATGTCATCACTGGCACAAAGAAAGAATTTTCTGGGAGCTTCCATACTGGGGCGATCTAACTCTACGGCACTGCCTTGATGTGAAGCATGAGAAGATTTTTTTAATAACATCATATATACTGTGATGAATGTTAAAGACAGATTGAAAGACACAGTCAAGTCAAGGTTAGATATGCATACATTATGTAATTGGCCTGATTTGGATGTTGATGAGCATGGAAATGCCCCATTTCCTATTTGGAGATTGCCTGGAAAATGAACTGATGCATTACTCCAATGGGAAAAAAATGAAGTAAAATTTCTAGATGGATCAGATGTAGATTTAGCAAGTTGTGCTGAGATCAAAGCTCGCAAGTTTTCTAGAATGAAAAGTCACGACTGCAATGTTTTTATGGAGCGGTTGCTTCCATTCATATTTGCAAAACTTCTTCCGCGTAACATTCACCAAGTATTATCAGGTATAATCACATAAAATGTGACTGATATATCATCACATGTTATGACATGATTATTGACTTATGTAGATGTTTTTTTTGTAGGAATTGGAGCATTTTTCTCCGATCTAAGCGGTAGATCATTAGATCAAAGTCGGGTCCTACTTTTGAAGGAGAATATTGTGATGCTTCTTGTAGTTTGGAAAAATATTCCCACCTTCTTTCTTTGATATCATGGAGCACCTACCTATCCACCTGCCATACGAAGCTGAACTAGGGGGTCCTGTCCAGTATAGGTGGATGTATCCATTCGAAAGGTATTTTAAATGTTTGAATTTCAAGGTGAAGAACAAATATCATCGAGCTGCATCAATCGTTGAATCGCACGGGAACGGCGAGGTATCTAATTTCACAGAACACTATATTCCGACACGAATTTCTATAGCTACCAAAAGAAGGTAACAATTATGATCCATACATATATATTTGGTATGGTTTAACCCTATTAATATCATACCAATATTTAATAAATTTTGTAGGGCGTCTAGATATGAGGAAGGTGAGCCACCCGTATACAGTGCACCGGTGCTGGAGATATTTACCCAAGTGGCAAATGTACTGACTTTTGGTTAGAAGACTTGGATTATAAAACCGCACACCAATATGTTTTGCGTAATTATGAGTATCTCCGACCCCTAGAAAGGTAATAATGATTTATTCGTAAATTAATTAGTATATTATCATATACTTTTTCAGCTTCAATTCTTATTGGTTTGTTGGGAAAACAGTTTGATTGACGCACAAATTCGAGAAGAACATCCAGAACTATCTGATGACGAGGTCACAACTAAAAGGGATGATGAGTTTCATAGTAGGGTCCTCCAATATGTAAGTATTCCTAATATGAATTAGCTAATTGTTATAACGCAATAGATAATTACACCATTAATATATATATAAAACACAATTTTCTAATGTGATTGTACGATCTAGTTGAAGGTACATAAAATAAGGCGAGGTCATGGCCTATGTATTTTACAAGGGGGTATTTGTTTTGCACACGTGAGCACGGAGCAAGAAGGAAAACAATGAATTATGGAGTATGTGCTTGAGGACAAAACTATTATGATGCATCAAATGAAGATAATTTCTATGGGACAGTAGAGAATATTATTGAGCTCTAATATCCTGGGATTTTGGGTTTGAAGGTCATTCTTTGTTACTGCAAATGGTATGATCCTATGTCGGGCAAAGGGACACAAAACAACGAGATCGGCGTTGTTGACGTTTTCCCATCTCGGAAATATTCAAACTACGAACCATTCATATTAGGTACAAATTTTAAGTTACCTAAAATTATTATCCATCCTTCGTACTAATCAAAAATTTAATACATAATAATGTCTCAAGCTGATCAGATTGTTTATCTTCCATATCCAAATCCAAAACGTTCTCGGAAAGTATGGCTATCGGTTTTGAAAATGAATTCAAGGAAGCGTATTCAAGGAAAGTACATCAAGGAAGAGATGGTCATTTTGCAACAAACGATTGACGAGGCAACCACGTCCATCGTAGAAGAAATCAATGTCAATTGTTTAGTTGATGGAACGAATCCAATGGAAGGTATTGCTTTCGAAATTGAAGACGAAGATCCTTTCGATGAATTCCACTATAATTTATTTGACTCTGAAGAAGACGAAGATCCTTACGATGAATAATACTTTTATGTGTGTAATGTATTAATTGGATCTATTTATATGTTTGTTAGTAAGTAATGTATTTATGGGATCTATTTATATGTTTGTAAGTGTGTAATGTATTAATGAGATATATTTATATGTTTGTGTGATGTAAAGTATACAAGCGACGTTATATATACATGTATAAATATAAGTTACAACGTCAAATACCGAATAAGTTACATTGGCACACTGGTTTAAAACATAAAACATATGCTTACACGGCTCGAGTTCGAATCTGGGACAACCATCTTTTTTTTTTGTTTTCACAAACAACATATAAATAATTAAATGATGTTCTGAGAATAAACGAAAAAATTACCATAGCACACCGGTTACAGATTTACATGAATGACATAGAGCTGCTGAGTTTGAATTGAAGAAACAACATCTTTTTAAAAAACATGTTTTTCCACCAATTTGTGACTGAATAGGGTTTAGGGATGCTTAGGTGTTGAAAAGTAGTAGTAAATTTGTGACGCATTTGTGACACTCTTTTAGGGTTCCAATTTAATTTTCCAATACCTTGAAGAGTCACAAATTCGTCATATATTTGCGACTACTTTGCCACACTTTTATGTTGCCCTATTAATGTTGCGACTGATTTGTGACACTTTAGCCACTCCCTATAACATATGTAGACATTAAAAACGAAAATGTATATCATATGTGATACATAGTTCAATTTCTATTCCACTAAACACAAAGCCAAAGTAAGAATTTGTCTAGGTTGTGAAAAAAAAAAATTATTACAAAATAGCATTACAACTACATTTTCATGAGTGTAAGTTATGAAATTACATAAGTTTCTTCTCATATTTTCAAAAACATCATATTTTTTTCAAATATCCTTTGTTAGGATTAATTTAATGGATATATACATACATTTAGGGTTTCATTTATGACTAACTAAAGGGCGTCGCAAAGTAGTCACAAATTAGCCTCTGATGAGAGACTCTTTTGAGACAAATATTTGGGCCTATTTAGAATACAATTTGGGCTAACGCTAATACAATACTAGTTCCTGAACAAACGAATCTCAAGGATTACTAAGGCAACACTTAGAGTTCCAAAGGAAACTTAAGGAAATATGTTAACTGGCATTTACCTAGATCGGATCAAAACTTGGACAGGCTTCTTTGGATCCTCGGAAACCTTCTCGGAACTGATCTAATGTGATACTTGTTGGATCCTATGCAGAAGATTAAGAAGCAAAGGTTAAATTCAAGTTAAGAACAAGAATCTAAGCTTAAGAAGGAAAAGGATCCGATCATAGGAAGCTTACCCAAAGCTTTCTCAAAAACGCTCTAGAGCTACTAGGCTGACTAACGGGCACTGGCCTTGGCACTGATCAATTGGACAGGGCTTTGCTTAGTTTTTGCTTGATACAGATCAAGAACTAATGTGGATTGCGTGATGAAAACCGATTGGACTCAAGGATTGATCGGACAGCGTAAGGCTTTCTTTGAGAGTTTAGGTGTGGTTTTGCCCTTCAAGTTGGGTCTAGGGCACTGCTTATATAGGCGCGGGAAGGAGGTGATGCAGCTAGACACCTCACTATGATGTGGAGCATGCTTCTCCACCGGACTTAACGCTGGGGCAACACGTGGTAGCAAAGAATAAGTGGAACCTAAACTAGGGACAGCAACTACTTGGACATGCAGTTGAGTCAAGGCTTCCTTAGCCTAAGGGTGGTGAAGAAGGCAGCCAGCCAGCTTAGTCACGGACACCTCATGTGTACGTCATGCAAGCTGCTTAGACACGGAGGAGCTTGGCCTAGGCTAAGGCCAAATGATGGGGTGTAAGTTTTACCCAATTATAAAACTGCAAGTGCACAGCAATCACAGTAGTATAGAAGGGATCGAATCCACAAGGACCTAGATATTGTACTACGAATCTTTTAGAAATTGTATCAAGCTAAAACAAAGTAAAGGTTTGGGGGTTTTTGAAGTCACGAAAATAACAAATAATAAGGATGAAAATCAGATTAAACAAGCGTTAGGCAAATAGGTTCATCGCAGAGATTCACAAATCATTAACGATATATCGAAATTTAGGGAAATTGTTCTAGAACTCAAATCACAAAGGTATAATCATTCCACTTTCGTGGCTCCGACTACTATGTTTTAACACCCTAATAGACTCAACTTCCGATGGTTATTACAAAGTGAAAACACGCAGAAAGCACAAGATTCGATTGTTCATAATACTCTATAACTAACCTGTTAAATTGTTATAACGCATTACTCATCAAATACTAGTTCAAGCAATATACAAGCTTTTGGAGAGTATATTAACCCATGATCTGATGCTAGTTGATTAGAAAAGCACACAGCATTAAGCTCAAGTAAAGATGAAGAACAATATATTTTCCCTAAAGGTTTCGATAAAAGCTAACAATCCATGAACTCTTTGATTTGCCAACAACCTAACGAACGAAATTACTCAAGCATGGTGCACGAAGTAAAATAAATAGATGATGAAAACATGATGAATAAACTTGAATTAAAGAGTAAGGGTTGAAGGATTCTTCTCTATATCGAGATACAAAGCGAGATCATCCACCGGAAGCTCTTGAAACTCAAATCTATGATGGAATCCCCAAGGGGACGTGGTGGCTGCTTCTCTATGATAAAAGTGTTTTAAAATTTTGGCACACCAATACAAGAGGCTAAAAACAAGTATTTATAGGTCTAGGGTCTTCTAGGGTTTAGTTTTGGGCTAAAAAGCCTTTTTGGCGAAACTGCTTCACGGCACCGGTCCATGACACCGGTCAAGATCACGTGTCCGGGGTCTGGGTCTTCATTGTCTTAATGAGGCTTGGCACCGGTCTGTGGTACTGGACCACGAGTCCGTCCGGTGCGAGGCCACTTCTGCGCCTGCTTCACTTTCGAGGCAGTTTGACATGTCTTCAGTAAAACGAGTGTATCTTCTTGCTCACAACTCCAATTGAGATATTTCCAAGTCCATTAGAGATCTGACTCAAAGACCTTGAATCTGTTAGAGTTTTATAAACCTTCCGAGTTGATTTGACTGTCCGGCCGTGGCTAACCTTTGGAGCTATCAGTTCTGTCCAACTTGATAAAGTATGATATATTGACCAATCTTTGGCTTGTGCTGTGTCATTGGCTTGTAAAACTTGTTGTGGATTGAAATATGCCTCTTTAAGCTCTTTTTGCTCCATTTTGATGACTTTCCCTGATAACAACCTAAAACTAGAAATACGAGGAAAAACTACCTCTTTGGCGTAAAACCTTATAGAAATGCTTTGAAAATACTTTAGAATAAGTATAGATAGGTAAAATATAGAGTATATCACCAAACGATCATTGTTTGTTCTGATCTTCCTGCAGGACTGGGTCTGGCCTTGACCTAAACCATGAACGGGTCATTCACTACAAGAAAACAGGTAATCTGTGACGAATTTTTGTGACAGTTATTTTCGTCACAAATGATTGCGACGGATTTGGGACAGATTTGCGACGAAATAGGAAAACGTATCAAATCCGTCGCTAATTTGTGACGGAAAACTCTAGTCGTAAAAGTGTCACAAATTAGCGACGGATTTGATACGTTTTTACATAACGTCACACATTTTGTGACGAATTAGCGACAATAACAAATCCGTTACTCATTTGTGACACGTTTGCTACTGATTAGCTACGCCCAATTATATCATTTGGGGTTTAGGGTTTTGTCTGTGACGACCAACATGCGTCACAAATGTGTCATAGATTTGTGACGATTTTGCTACTGATTTGCAACAGTAGTATTAATTTTGAGACTTTACACATAACATTCTAACCAAAATTATGTATAAATGATTTTTTTTTACACACTTATATTGGGGGCTAACACAATGGTTGTTACATTTACTAAAAAAAGTAAGTTTTAACAAATTTCCAAAATTCAACAACAAACTAACAAACACTCTTCCTTATTCACTTATCATTTCATTCAAAATGTTATTAACCCATTGTGTTTGATCATTATTTTGTTGATTAGTGTTCCAAATTTCTATATTCTCTAAGCAACACTTAAAAAATAGATGAAAAAACTAATTTCGATCACCTATGCATCCCATTTTTTGTTCAAAATGGTTAGAGTATAGGGTTTTAATTTGTGACAACTCAGAAGTATCACAAACCAGTTGCAAATTTGTTACAATTGTGTGACAAATTATTTTGTGACGCATTAGTGACGTTTATAATTTTGAGGTTTCAAATTATTTAGGCCAAGTCCGAAAATATTGTGTGCTTTTTGGCGAAAACCAGTATTTTGGTTGCAAAATAAAAACAAAAATTCTGCTTTATTCTTACTTTTTTCAGATCCCTAATCTCCCTCTCTCTCTCTCCCTCTCTCTCGTGCGGCACCTGATTCACAATCGCCGAATCTAATTCACTTCGATTCACTCTTCTCCTTTGTCTTTTCACTAATCTTCTTCTTCCTTTCTTCCTTTCGGATAAAAACCCTCGATTTCCTCTTTAATTTCTCATTCTGAGGAACCAAATTTCTTGATTTGTACGGTGAAAATCCTTCTTTTCTTTCTCTCTTCCTGTAAACAAAACTCTCCATCGAAATGAGTGGTGTTGTAGCCAACCGGGTTTCCTCTGCCGCTATCGGTGGTGGAACCGAGGCCAGAGTTGCTCGACCGAGAAGCGAAATTGGTCCTGTCACTCCTGGACTCAACGGGAAAATAGGCGACGGAATCGGCGATTCGTTCGCTTCCGCTCGATGGTGGTCATGCCAGTGACTACCATGGACCTCTCGACGAAACTAATCTTCCCGGCGATGCTTGTTTGGTCTTAACCACTGACCCCAAGCCTCGTCTCCGGTGGACGGCGGAGCTCCATGAGAGATTCGTTGACGCCGTCACGCAGCTCGGTGGTCCCCACAGTGAGTACACTGATTTACCCTGGAATGTTTCTTCTAATTCTTAATTTGAAATTTCTGGATCTTGAGATGAAATGTGTGTGTTTGAGTGTGTGAAGTATCTTTATTTTGCTCTCTTCGAATTTGAGGCCTTTCTAGTGTTTCGCTTTGTTCTTGTTAACTGGGTTTGTATTCATTCATGCTTTGGCTTAGATGATTACTAGTAGCTGCTACTTGATTTGATGAAAGTCTATTCTTACTTGTACTATATTTCTCTATGTGTTCAATTTTTTTATTCTTGAGACTTGGTAGGTTCTTAAAAGATTGTTATATACTGCAGTTTATGAATTCAAAATCATGGACAGTGTTAACTAAGTAGTGTCAGTATCATTTCTTAATCTATTGCCTTGACTTGACTCATTATCGGCCCAATAGTTATTGTAAACCGCAGAATTCCGGTGAGAATCAAACCGTAACGGAAGTTGGATAGGAGAAAGAAAGCAAAAATGGCGACGTGGATAACATTACAGCCTCCGAATTCATTTTATTTACAACTCATACCATCATCATCTCCGTCGCCGGTGACGGTGACATTCCCGTCGCATCGACGTCACCGTTGTCTATTCAAGCCATTTTGATGCGTTCCACTTCAGGAACAAGAGTGCCAGCTCGAGCAATCTCAGGTACCACCAAATGAAACTGAAAATCGGATTGTGTTTTGATTTGCTTGTTATTTTGTTTCTGATTATCTCTATACATTGTTATTCCGTTTCTAACTATATCATTTTTGTGGTTTAATTTATAGAAATGTTATACAAAGGAACATAAACATTGTTACCCAGAAGTTGGAGAAATCTATATTTCTGCCTTGAAGGTATGGATTTTGCTGCCTTGTTCTTACACTTTTTTGTTTTGTTTAACAACAAGTAGTAATGAATGGGTTTATGTGAAATGAAATCAATAAGAAGGTGTCATGTGAGTAAATGAGTGAATTCATGTTTGTTGTTCAATACAGTGAGAGCCAACTTGGAGTTGATTGGTGTTGTTTCCATGAAAGAGACATAGCTCCTAATGGCAATACACTTAAGGTACACACGAGATTGAATGATCTGATTACGTCGCCTATGAAGATATTGAATGATCCGATCTGAATAAGGTAAACACTAGCTTTTGAGATATCGTTTGTGTGTTAACAAGTGTATGTATTGGTGATTATGGTAAAATTCTCTGTTTTTCTGTGTGCTAGATCTGCAAAGTCACCTATGAAGCTCGTTAGTAAATTCCCGGATCATCCAGAAATCGAGACTTTACATGAAAATTTTGTGTATGTTTGATTACATTTCTATGAGCTTGTTCAATTGATTAGCTAGTTTGTCATCTAATCCTTGAATTACTTTCTTTTTTTTTCCTGGAATCAGACATGCTTTTGAATCATATCCTGGAATGAGACATGCTTTTGAAGTATCTCGGTACACGAGTTCGACCCGATGGAACCGTTGGAGAGTGAGTTTAATTTATTCTTTTGCATAAGGTTTTTCAGCCGTACACCTCTCCATTTTGTGCAGGCTTCTTCTCATCATCATGTTCATTTCTTAGTGATGAACAACTTCATGGAGGCTTCAGCTCTGCTCATATCTCTGTAATGAGCAGCTTCCTCTCATTTCTTATCAGGTCTGGATCCTCTTGATCTTCTCTGACCAAGCTTCAGGTCCGTACCTCTCTATTCTTTTTCTTCTTTCTTCTATCTGGTTCTTCTTGTTCTTGTCTTGTTCTTCTTGTTCTTATATTGTTCTTTGTAGTTCTTGTCTTGTTCATGTTGATCTTGTCTTGTTCTTTGTTGATGGCTCTCTCCATCTTTCTCTTCTCTTCAGTCTCTATCTTAGACTGACTTCTTCTCCTTGAACAGGCTCCAAGGATAATCAGCTCTGATACCATGTTGGATTTCTTGCATCTAACCTTTGTTTTACTCTCAAAGGTTAGTTCTCTCTATCTCTCTATCTCTTTGTTCTATTTTGTTTACTTGTTCTAGAGAGAAAAGAACAAGAAACGTTTCTCTTTAAAAATTACATTATTAACATTCATTCTTGGTTTTCTTACACAACCCACACATGCTATATAGTAGTTTCTCGACTTACTACACACCACACACTTTTCGATACCGTCAAGTAAAAAAGCTTGAGAAGTCATATATTCTCTGTAACTCTTATGCAGTTAACAACAGATGATTTGCATCAAGCGGCACAAATCGAAGAAAGAGGAATGTTAGATACAAAAGATAGGAGCTCTGAGACATGGCAGCAAGTTGCTATAAACGAGGCTGCTATGGCTGTTGTGGCAGTGAAAGTGTTTATTTCTCCTTGAACTTGAACTAGTGCTACTTGGTTAAGTCTAATGTTTCGGTTATGTAACTGTTAATTTTTTTGTACATTGTGTTAACCGTTTTCGAAATTCGGAACCATATTTTGCTTGTGAAAGTCTTTTGTTTTATTTATGTAGAATACTGCTTCTTGGTATCAGTATAATACATAGTAGAATATAGAGTATAATACCAACTAGAATGTACTATTCCGTATATCAAATATGTCGCAAATACATAGCAAATTTGTCACTCTTTTGTGACACTGTAGTAATCAATTCCGAATATGTGATGGTCTGGCTTCATTACTTCTAGGGTCGGTAAACTTCTTCGGGTGAGAATTTCTAAACCTTGTTTAATCTTCCCACGAAATAACATCTCGGTGGTTCTATCTTCTAATAACCTTAATTTGAGAAATATCTCGTCATTTCAGAAATCTAGATCGTGTCTCACCGACCCTTAAAGGTTCTTGGGAAGGAGGTCTAGATTCGGTTCGTGGATCTGGTATCTGTTCTGGTTGAGGTTTATCTGGGCAGCGAACAAACTTACGTAACATAGAGACATGGAATACGTTATGGATTCCCTTATCTGAAGGAAGATCCAACTGATAAGCCACTTCTCCTATTCTCTTAACTATGCGGTAAGGGCCTTGAGATCGCGGGTCCAACTTACTTGGCTTACCAAATTTATCATTTCCTTTTTCCGCTTCAGCTTTCATATACCCATTCATCAACTTCAAATACCACTGCTCTCTAATGTTGATTAGCGTACATCTTTTGACGGTCTTGGGCCTTTTCATATTAGCTCGAACAAGGTTAATTTTCTCCGTAGTTTCTCTTACAAACTCTGGTCCAAACTCTTGTTTTTTCTCCAATTTCAGTCCAACAGATGGGCGATCGACAAGGACGTCCGTATAATGCTTCATACGGCGACATACCAATACTAGCATGGTAACTATTATTATATGAAAACTCCATAAAAAGTACGTGGTTTTCCCATGTGTTTGCCCAGTCTAACACACACATCTGAAGTAAATCCTCGAGTGTTCTGATTGTTCTCTCGGTTTGCCCATCGGTCTCTGGATGAAATGCAACACTCATATACAAATATGTCCCTAATGCTTTTTAAAGGGCTCGCCATAATCTAGCCGTGAATCGGGGTTCATGGTCAGATACGATATTGGCTGGAACTCAATGTAACTTTATAATTTGATCCAAATATAATTTAGCCAATAACTCAATATTATCATCCAACCTCATGGGTAAAAAATGAGCACTCTTGGTTAGACGATCTATGATTACCCAAATCGCGTCGCTTCCCCGTCCGGGTGCTTTTGGTAGTCCTGATACAAAGTCCGTAGAAATCGCATCCCATTTCCATTCTGGGATTGGTAGACTTTGTAATAATTCGGTCGGTACTTGATGTTCTATCTTAACTTGTTGACATGTTTGGCACTGTGCTACCCATTTTGCTACAGATCATTTCATTCCCGGCCAATGATAATACTAATGAATATCTCGATACATCTTAGTACTTCCTGGATGGATACTAATTCGAGAATGATGTGCGATCCTGAGGATTTCTTCTCGTAAGCCTTGTCCCTTAGGCACGATAATCCTCTAATTCTGAAGCAAGGTACCATCTGCAGCCAAATGGTATCCACTTTCATCTGGTTCTCCTTGGTTGTTTAATCCCTTGATGATCTTCTTCAGCTTCTCATCTTCTTTCTGCTCATGTCAAATGCGTTGTAGTAAACTTGCTTGATCCACTGCCTATAATCCCAATGGTTCACTACTTTCTCCATCTAAGGCTGACAACCTAATCTTCTTAAATTCATCATTGAGACTCATCAAGTGTTTCTCTGCGTCAATACTTGCTCTACGGCGGCTCACGGCATCTTCCACTACGTTTGCTTTTCTTGGGTGGTAATCGATATTTAAATCATAATCCGCTATAAACTCCATCCACCTTCTATGTCTTTCGTTAAGTTCAGGATGGGTGGATAACTACTTTAAGCTTTGATGATTGGTCGTCACTTGTACTGATGCTTCATAAAGGTAAGATCTCCATATCTTAAGAGCGAATACTACTGTGGCTAACTCTAAATCATGCACTCGATAATTCTCCTCGTTTTTCCTTAACTGTCTAGATGCATAAGCAATTACTTCCTTGCCTTGCATTAACACAGCTCCTAATCCCGTTCCACAAGCATCGGTAAAGACTGTAAATGGTTGATTTGGCTTAGGTAAGGCTAAGACCGGTGTTGTGGTCAAAGCCTTCTTCAACTGATTGAATGACAAATTTTCGGTAATACCCAGCTAATCCTAGAAAGCTCTGTATTTTCGTGGCGTTGGTCGGTTGTGGCCAGTCTTGTACTGCAACAATCTTTTTTGGGACGACCAAAACTCCCCGTTCCGATATCTGATGCCCTAGGAATCCTATCTCTCATTTCCAAAAGCTATATTTGCTAAACTTTGCAAAAAGCTTCTGACTTCTTAATCGTTCTAACACTTTAGAATAGATAAGGATATCAATGAAAATGATAACAAACTCATCTAAGTAATCCCAGAATACTTCGTTCACTAACCGCATAAATGCAGCTGGTGCATTGGTTAGGCCAAACGGCATGACCACAAACTCATTATGGCCATAACGTGTCCTAAATGCAGTCTTCACGACATCCATCTCTGTAAAGGGAATTTGATGATAGCCTGATGTTAAATCAATTTTTGAAAACCAACTTGCTCCTTACAACTGGTCCAGCAATTAATCAATCCTTGATAATGGGTACTTGTTCTTGATAGTAACATTGTTGATTCCACGATAATTTATACATTGTCGCATGCTACCATCTTTCTTCTTAACAAATAAAACTGGAGCTCCCCATGGTGAAGAACTCGGTCGAATAAATCCTTTCTCCATTAAATCTTCTAATTGTTTTTTTAATTATGCTAACTCTGCAGGGGCCATACGATAAGGCGCCTTAACTATGGGAACCGCTCCTTAATCCAACGAAATGGTAAAGGGATTGTTAGGAGATGGTGGTAATCCTTCCAATGGTTTGAACACATCATCGTAACTACAAACTACAGGTATTTCCTCAAGGTTCTTGTCTTCTTCGGTGCTACTAATCATACTCAAAGTCACGAGATAAACTTCACCATCCTTAAGGTCACTTTCTGCTCTAAATGCCGTTATAAAAGTTATTCCGATGTTGGGGTTGTTCCCATGATAGGTTATGGAAGGTTTTTTGGTTCGCTCAAAGGTTATCTTTCCTCGACCACAATCGATGAGTGCCCTATATGCCATTAGCCAGTCCATTCCTAAAATGACTTGATATTCTTTTAATGGAACGACTAATAAATTTGCGAAGAAGATATGGTCTCCAATAATAATTGGCACTCCCATATAACATTTATCGGCATGAAGGATTTGGTTACCGGGTGCTCTAACACGGATTGAAACTTTTGCTATCGTAAAAGTTCCTTGGAATTTTGATACAACATCAGGTGATACAAAACTATGCGTTGCACCCGAGTCAAACAGAACGTGGGTGGGTACATCACACACATGTAACGTTCTTAGATATGCAAATAAACTTTTGTTTAAACTTCTTATATATATATATTAAACATTCATCACCAAAAGATTCACACATACTTACATCACAAAAGATATTAAAGATAGAACCCTTATTTACCTGAAATAGGACCTTTAGAAGGTCGAACGGGTTTGAGTTTATCTAGGGAATACATGCGTCCCATAATCGCTTGTCGTTTAGTGTGTGGTTTAATCTCTAGTGGAGTCTCTATCTTTACCTCAAGCTCCCACTCCATAGCTCGTACTCCCGCTTGTTGATTCGTCTAGTCTGTAGGATGTGTAACTGGACAAGAAGTCGCATAGTGTCCAGGTTGGTTACATGTGTAGCAAACAACATGAGCCCGTGCAGGCCATGTCGTTTGTCCTTCACTTGGACAAGCTCTAGCGTAATGGCCTCGGCCACCACACTTAAAGCATTCGGGTAGTTGGTCCATCGTAAGTGTTTCTCTACCGGCAGCCCCTCTACCCCGTCCTCGGCCAGAGGTCTGCCCACGACCTTGACCTTCTCCATGACCAAAAGTCTGACCTTGACCTTGGTTGCGTCCTCGTCTCTGTGTCCAATTATCCTATCGGCCCACTTGATTTCTTGGCCCCGGTTGTTGTTGTTGTGCTGGTGATTGTTGTAACTTTCGGTATTGTTGTTCTTTTTGTTCTTCAGCGGCTTGCTCAACTCTAATCCCTTCTTCAACATCAACTGCTCATTCTACGAGCTCAAAAAGACTGTAATACTGATTCACAACGAGTCTACTCATGATCTATGAGTCTCAATCCCCGCAAAAACTTCCTGATGACCACTGGTTCATCACCTAACCCGTAATGTGCGTATTGTCGAAGTCGAGTAAACTCAACTTCGTAGTCTCGCACACTACTTTGTCCTTGTACAAAATTCTAAAACTTTGCTTCCATCTGATCCCTTGCTTCGGGTGGAAAGTACTTCCTTTCGAACTCCCTCCTAAAGATGTCCCATGTAATCTTTGTGCTCATATACTGAATCTTGACGCCATCCCACCAATTACTAACATCCTTCATCAAGTAATGAACAGCTACATTGGTCTGGAAATCCTTTGGACAGCAAGTAGTGCCGAAATTCTTCTTGATATGCTTTAACCATGAATTGGCTTCGGATGGTTCTTTATCTCAAAAGAATTTTCGTGTTCCCAAGTTCTGCATCATCATCACCATTTTAAGGAAATCCGGTGGTGATAGTGGTGGATCTTGGCGTCCTTGAGAAGTTCTTCGATTCCTCATGCGTCTTACTATTTGTCTAAGCTCTCTTATCACGCTATCTTCAGTGTTCCTTACTTTGGATCTTGTCCTTCTCGGTCCTGTTCCCTCATGATTGGGTCGCTTAGAACGACTTCGAATCCGTTCATGCCCCGAATCCTCTAGTGGTGCTTCTAACTCTGGATATCTTCTACGGGAAGTAACTAATGGGGATCGTGATGGCGACTATGATGGTGGTGATGGTGGCGGTGATAGTCTACCATTGAATCCTGATCTACTCGGTCCCTCAAAACTTGTATCATCCTGATGATATCACTTGGATGGTAACGACCCCGATGATTTGGTGGACAACCATCCAGCGTGACCATGATGTGATCCTTCAGGTCCGGGGTCACTAAGATCTCGAAGTCCTAACTTCGGCATTGAGTGTGGAGAGGTCTCGTCTATCTAATCTGGATACTCCACCAACGGCTCTGGGACATACTCTTGAATGTCTGAAATATCCTCTGATGGATCCGTATCGATCGACGTATACGAATCCTCTGGCTCAGGTGGAGGAAGACCAAGATATTGTCTCGGATACCCTAGATATGGCTATCTGTGCCCTCTCGGTGTTCCCCATAATCTCGTATCAGGCCAGTCACGGTGTGTCGGTACAGACATCTGCATCAAAGAATCTTGTAAGTCATATCCCAATTTAAAACATAATATAGCACAAGAACATAATCGGTTTATCTTACTTGCTTTTGCGACAGTTTTGACTCGATAAAACATTTGAAAACCAAGTCTCATTTGAGCATCGTAAAACGAAAGCTCTGATACCACTTTTGTAAAGCCCCCGATCAGGATCTAAACAGAGACGCCACTGAGGAACACTTAAGTGCCTGATCAGAAGTTCTCGGAACACATCCAAAATCCCTAGACTAGACACTTAAACATCCGTCCCTATTGAATACAACCCAAGGCTTGCCAACCCGAGCTATTTAAGATAGTTGGATCATTTAGACATGACTAAGTATCGTATGAAACCTGAGTCATTTAAAACCTTTTATTTATACTTAGGATTTTAAAAGATTACAAATTATATTCGATCCCGAGTCTAACATTCCAAAATGTTCATATACATATTAAACATTAATAATTTACGAAAGCAAGGGAAATCTACCACTGATTTATCCTATTGTTCCTTGTTGTGCTCCCAATTTTCTACCCGCTAAGGGATACCTGCAAAACAAGTTGAGTCGTGAGCACTAATTGCTCAGTGAGTCTAGGCTCCCCTAAACATTCAATATATAATTTCCAAACCAAACCCAAAATAATAATCAACACTCAAATGCATGCATAAATGATTATGAACGGTTTATGATATGCATTTATCGTTTTAAAATTCCATAAGGCCTAACGCGTTGTCAATTCTCATCACGTGTAACCAAAGACATCGTTTGGTCCCTTGCCACAAAGGCTAAAAACTTAGGATCTTTTAACAACTATGCATTGATCGCTATGCAGTACAAAGCCTTAGACTGCAATCCCGTCTCTTTGTGTCTTCGTGAACTATATAACCATTACTCCATAGTAGATGGCTAAGTCATGGATCACAGGAATGACATACCGTGCACTTAACAAGTTTATGATTTACCAATAACCATTATGCATATAAACTTGTAAATAAAAACGCTTAGGTTCATTCTCAACACTTAGCCATTTTACAAATGAATTATATGAACCTCCATTCGGAATAAATAAACAAGCAAACACTCATCGCTAAGACTCACCTTAAAAGATGAAGTATGCGAATCGACTTAAGCTTTACTTTTAGATTTCCGCCTTAGATTCGAGCTTGTTCCTGAACAAACTAATCTCAAGGATTACTAAGGCAACACTTAGAGTTTCAATGGAAACTTAAGGAAATATGTTAACTGGTTTTTACCTAGATCGGATCATAACTTGGATAGGCTTCTTCGGATCCTTGGGAACCTTCTCGGAACTAATCCAACGTGATTGATATATCATGGCTTTTACCCATTTTAGACCATGATATAAGTCCAATATCTAGAGACTTTGGTGTGTTTTGTTTGTGTTCTAGACGTTTGGACCATAAAAGATGTTTACTGGGAGTTTTGAAGCATTACGGAAGATGACATCGAATTGATCAAGTGAAGATTCGAATTTAGATTTTGGGGTCGACACCATCTCTGGTTGTCGATCGACACCCTGTTCGCACAAGAAAAGTTTGATTTCGGAAGTTTGTCGTTTTTGCCCAGAAGTTTCAGATGTTTACTTTAATGTCCTATGACGGTTTAGAAGTCTTATAAATACGTTTTTATAGCCATTGTTTAGGCTTACGCTTAATTTTACTTAGTTTCAGAGATATCTATCAATAAAATATAATGGTTTCTTCTTTGATTATGTATGAGTAGTTACCTTGATAAGTTTAGGGTTATTCAAAGGTGTTTGATGAATTGCTAGATCTGATTTAATTATTAGGAATAATATCTTTAGAAGTTTTTCATCTGGATTTATGTTTAATGTTGATTCTAGCTTCATAACCTAGAATCTGATCTTAGGATAATTTTGAGACACGAAAGTATGATTAATTGCCTTAACTAATGTTAGATGAGCATAATTCCTTTTCACAAAGAAATTTGGTTTAAGGTTTTGTGAACAATTCAACTTGAACGTTAATGCTTCTTTACATTGTTAGGATTCGCAACGAAAGTTGGTTTTGTAGATTTAGAAATAGATAATCTCTACAGCTAAAGTTGATTGATTTTATATTCGTGTTCATGTTTAAGAGCTGCGCTTAATATTCCTATCTTTTATTTATCTGCAATTCTGATTCGCCTACGATTTCCTTGTGCCTAACTTTTATTTTAATTGATTTCACAACCGTTTCACTGCCTGCTTTAATTACTTGTTTTTACATCCATCATATTCTGCTTAGTGATTCGAGCATATTAATCTATTGTGTTTCTGATTCCATGTGGATTCGATCCCTAAATACTTCATCTGATCTTTTAATTTGAGAAAGTAGCTCTAGGATTAATTTGAGCATATCAATGATACTTGTTGGATCCTATGCAAAAGATCAAGAAGCTAAAGTTAAACTCAAGTTAAGAACAAGAATCTAAGCCTAAGAAGGAAAAGGATCCGATCATAGGAAGCTTACCCAAAGCTTTCTCAAAAACGCTCTAGAGCTACTAGGCTGGCTAACGGGCACTGGCCTTGGCACTGATCAATTGGACAGGGCTTTGCTTAGTTTTTGCTTGATAACAGATCAAGAACTAACGTGGGTTGCGCGATGAAAACCGATTGGGCTCAAGGATTGATCGGACAGCGTAAGGCTTTCTTTGAGAGTTAGGTGTGTTTCTGCCCTTCAAGCTGGGTCTAGGGCACTGCTTATATAGGTGCGGGAAGGAGGTGATGCAGCTAGACACCTCACTATGATGTGGAGTATGCTGCTCCACCGGACTTAACGCTGGGGCGACACGTGGCATCAAGGATAAATGGAACCTAAACTCGAGACAGCAGCTACTTGGACATGCAGCTGAGTCAAGGCTTCCTTAGTATAAGGGTGGTGAAGCAGGTAGCCAGCTAACTTAGTCACGGACAGGCAGGCAAGCAGGCACCTTAGTCACGGACACCTCATGCTTACGTCATGCAAGCTGCTTAGTCACGGAGGTGTTTGGCCTAGACTAAGGCCAAACAATCATTGTTTGTTCTGATCTTCCCGTGGGGCTGGGTCTGGCCTCGGCCTAGACCATGAACGGGTCATTACACCGATAGACAAACAAGAAAGATATTTCTGAACATTCGCGGTAATATTTCTTTCTATTCTAGTGTTCAGTTGCTTTTCTTAATTCACTCATTGGATATTTTAATTAACTACTTATTTTCATATGTAGAGCAAGTACAGTTGGGATATTGGTATCATTGAGGTTGTGAAGGGTCACTTTATTCAGATTGCAGTAAAGAGGATGAGAAGAATTGTGAGACCAATATGGATCGGTGAGAAGTTGTGGGAACAAATGTGTGCTTACTGAGCCATTCGAGAGGCTCAGGACAAGAGCATAACGGCTTCCAACTTGAGAAACTTGAATCATAATGGACGTGGACATAACAAGCACAGATCAGGCCAGTTTTTTTTCCTCACCATTCAACAATATGGTAAGCACATATCAGTCCTTATATGTTTGTACTTTTTATAATTTCCTTATCTTTCAAACTATTCTACATAATGTGTCTTACCTATTCTGACAGGAGCAAAAACCACAGCAACCAGTCTCTTGGGGTGAAGTCTTTTTGAAACTCACACATTGTCGGATGGGAGCTTCATTGATCTAAAAGCTAAGGAGGTTGCTACAATTTACGCAAACTCTCTGAAAGAGGTTTTGCAACAGGCTGGAGAAATGGAAGAATATTCAGACAAATCCTCTCAAAGGAATCTCACAATTGAAGAAAAGAATGAGATCTTCTTGAAGGTATGCTTCCTCTTCTGTTTCTGTTTATTATGTTTCAATCCTGTCTTCCTTGAGTTATGTTGATTATGTTTATAATTGCTTGTATTTTGTTGTCGTAGTCCACTGAGTTTGATCCTAAGGGTACTCCTTATGGAGTGCGTCAGCTTTCACACATGACCAACAAAGGAAAAAGGAAGATAAGCTATGGTGAAACTTCTTCACCAGGCCTGATAGAGGTGCAGAAAGAGCTTAAGGTAGCACGGAAAAGAATCTCTGAGCAAGATCAGGCGAATAAGCGACATGATCAGAAGAATGCTCGTCTTACTAAAGAGCTAAAGGCAAGTCAGAAGCGGATCACTGACCTCAAGAATAAGATGTTCACGTTCATGGATAACAAAGAACCAACAGTTCAAGATGCTTCACAAGTGATTCCAATACCGAACGCTATACCATCTGCACATGACGCTGGACCTCCACTCGAAGGCACCACCGAAGCAAACCTCCCAATCTCTTAGATTCTTTCTCAAACTCTAAAACTTTGCATCTTTATCTTCTTTTTTTAACTTGACAACATCTTTTTTCAAGCTAAGTGCTTGATTTGTATATAATGGTTGTGGTTTCATCTTTCGATTTGTATAATGGTTATGCTTTTGATTTGAATGGTTTTTGGTAGGTTTTTCATTTGATTTTGGGCATTTGAAAACAACATAAAACGACACAAAATTGTAACAAAATTATGACTGAAAAGTGACTAAAAACACCAACAACCAAAACAAAGGCGTTGTAAGTTATAGGCTAATTAATGACACTTTTATGACTACATTGTAACTACAGACCATTAATAACACATACGACAGCGTCGTTAAACATTAGCGTCTTTACGACTACCCAGAAAGACACAAAGTTGTCACCAAATAGCGACTACATCTAGCGAGATAGAATAGTCGCACATTAACGACGTCAAAAAGTTTTCATAAATCAGTGGCAAATAAAAGGCGTCGCTAATGCTTCGCTTATTTGCAACTCCTCAAGAGCGTCTCATATTAGTTGTTAATTACCGACTGATTCTTCCAGACACAACGGAGTCGCAATTTGGTGACGCCATAAATTAGCGATGAATGTTTTGCGACGCCGTGTCTTCGTCGCTAAGTAGTCACAAATTGGTTATTTGTGACTGATTTGTGACTTTTTTCGGAGTCACTAGTGGGCTATTTTCTAGTAGTGATCTCTCCAAACATAGGCTCTCTCGTCTATTTCGTTTTAGAGGCACATGCAGACCTTTAACGAGCTTAAGGGATCATTTGGATGCCTTTTCTGTTACATTTAAAATGCGAAGACTTGACGGAATTCCCCGGTTATATATGCCATGGATTATTTAGTATATTTGGAAAGCAAAGAATTATATTATGTTTAATGCGGTTGAAAAATCCCTAGCATAATCCTTTCCATGGCTAAGACAGAAGCTGTCGAGTTGTTTTTGGCCCATGTCACAACACAACGCAGAACCGTGGAACTGAGTGGCGAACCTCCCTCGTCACAAAGCACACCTACGTTCACTTGCTTTGTGGATGGATATATCTTGAAAGTCAAAGGATTGTACTAGAGGAGTCAGATGGGTTTTGGCAATTATAAAATGAAACCACTGACCTTATGGGTCTCCAAGGAAATCACAGGAGCCTCTCTTCGTTTCATATTAAATTACATAGACTAATTTGGGTCATGCAATATTTGGTTCAAAAGATAAATAAGTATGATGGCACAATCACACAATTAGCATGGTTTTCAACTCAATATTCAAGGAATCCTTCTATGAATTCGACCTTAATTGCAAGCAACGAAAAACTAATAAGAGAGCATATTTGCTTACGAGGATCGCGAGTACATGAAATACATCTTTTCGTTTATTAACACGTATGTGTCTTTATTGCTTTTAGGGTTCAACAATGTATTTATTTAATTGATAATAAAGTGTGTTAATGACCAAAACAAAAAAAAACAAAAAAACAAAAAAAAAACAGAAAAATGAATGGACGAAACAAAATATGTAAATGGTAATATGGCATAATAAGATCTAGCTGTTGAATTTAACTCCAGTAAAACCTCTGTAAATTAATAATGTTGGGACTTTAAAAATTTATTAATTTAGAGAGCTATTAATATTAATTTATAGAGAGTTTTTCTATTCCATATTGTGTAAAAAAAAAAAACTTTTATCTAAAATGAAAAAGTTATATTAAAATTCATACAAATTTTTCTACAAATTCTTTATCCAAATATTTATGTATTTTAATGTTTACATATTTGTCTTACCCTCAAATTATACTTATAATAGAATAGATGTGAATAGTCTACTTGATTACATACTCCAAATTTTAGAGGGTAGAAAACATTACGGTTGTCATTCAATAAAGTTAAATACATGATAATAATATGGGAAATTACAAGCATGCCATCTTTGAAAATATTTTTTCAAACATAGCACCCTTGAAAATTTATTGCAAACATATCACTTTTTATAAAAAAAAAAAAAAAATCATTTTTCCTCTCTCTCTCTCTCTCTCTCTCTCTCTCTCTCTCTCTCTCTCTCTCTCTCTCTCTCTCTCTCTCTCTCTCTCTCTCTCTCTCTCTCTCTCTCTCTCTCTCTCTCACTCACACACACACAAAACTCAAACCCTAAAGCCTACCCTAAAAGCTATACCGTAAATATAAAATAGTTAACCCAAACCCAAAAAATTTTTAAAATGGCATTTTTGCAAAGATTTTTAAACGATGGCATAACTGTAAAGTGGTATGCCAAGAGAGGCATATCATGAAAATTCTCATAATAATACCCAAAGTAGTTACGTGTAAAGAAAAATTTATCGTGTCTAAAACTCTTATAATTTTGGGATGCGAATCGAGATAATAACATTATAAGTTTTTGATGGAAAAAAAAATGGTTACCACGAGAGTCCAATTTTAAAAAGAAACAAAAAAAATGAAAGTTTCAATAAATTGTTTTAGTATATATACATATATATATGTGTATAAAATTCATGATTATTAATCTCTACTATTATTGGGACCATATTTTACATAAGAGTTTTAAAAATATTATTATCTTTTCATTTTATCTAATTTTGTTAATTTTTACATTGGTCCGACGCGGGACGGGAAAAATTATTAATTTATGGTGATTATTAATTTATTAAGTATTAATTTATAGAGGTTCTACTGTAATTTTTAAAATATTTATTAGAAACATTGATAAATAAACAAAATTGAAAAATTTATATATACATATATATCGGTTGGTAGATAAACTTTATTAGAAACATTAATAAATAAATAAAATTGAAAAATTCTTATTATACTCCACCTTAAAATAGATGTCTCCAGAAATACAGTGATAATCAACAGCTATATATATATAACTTTGGACTATGTTATTTAAAACTTTTTATTTTATGTTTGTGAGTGATACCGGTTAAGTCAACTAATTTCATAGGTACACGCAAGCTAATGGGGCGCATATACACTTAAACATCTTGATTTAAATAACCAGGTCCTTCAAGGCCACTAATTTTAAATCACAAACCAAAAGTTTTAAACTGTGCATTATGGAGATTTGATATTGCGTGATGATGATGACATAACGATATTTACCAACACAAGCCATCATGCTTTTAAATTTGTAAAAATGTCCCCGAATTTAAGAGATACTTTACTTTGTGTCATACTATCCACATCACCAGTAACAAACTAACAATTCTCTACATGAGTCACATATCCATTATTGGGATCCGCGTAATGGCAAATTTGTGATTTAGCCATAGATGAGAGGGTTTTATTAGAAGTAGTTACACCACAATTATTACGCCAAAACAAATCCTCCTCCCGTTCCGTTAAATCACCGTCATTAACAGACACGTGTCAGTCGATCTACTCAACACCGTTCCCATCCAAATAACGGCGCCTTCAGTTTCCCGTCAAAGATTCCCCGTCACTGTAACGGGACCACTCCAACACGCTATTTTCTCTATCACAAAAGCCTCTCAAAACTCAATCGTCACCGTTAAAATACATCATCATCTTCTTCTTCTTCTTCCTCGTCCTCTCATCGCTTTAATCATATCTCTCTCTCTCTCTCTCAGAGAATTTTGCGTCACGAACACGCAAAGCAGAAGAAGAATCGAAGATGGTGAGAAAATGCAGAAAAGCTAAAGGAATGGTTGAATCTGGAATCGGAGCTTCGTCTACTTATATGCAGCTTCGTAGCCGGAGAATTGTTTACGCTACCGTCGATTACAAATCGGAAAACCGTAGCTCCGTCGCGGATAACGGAGTTTCGTCGTCGTCTTGTTGCGCGAGCAACGAGAACTCAGTAACAACGAGAAATAGTAAAAACGCCCTTGTCGATGAATTTGTAGATCTGGAGGTGAGAAATTGAGAAATAAAGGATCTTTATTTTAAATTTGGAGATTCTATAAATTTTTGTAACTGTAGATGTCATAAATACCTACACAGAATTTTTTATTTAATGTTTTTTGTTTTTTTTATGAAATTCATGAGGTCATATTTACTGCTCTAGATCTTCGGTATTTTTTATTTGAAAAAAATTGAATCTCTTTTAATTGTTATTGCAGGAGGAAAGAGATGAAACGTCGACGTATCGGCGGTAAGAGTGAAACTGAAATCATTTTGAAATTTGAAGATTTTATTATTTCCCCGGTTTTTTCTCTGTTTATTTATTTCACTCTCTCCTCATAATAATTTTAGGAGTAGGAAGAGAAAACTATTCGAAAATCTCAGAGACAAAGAACCCACCAAATCCATGGAGAATCCTTCACCGGAAATATCATCGGATTGTTGTTGCAGCGGGAGAATAACTTCATCGGCGACGGAGGAGAAGGCGAAATTGACGACGGAGCAACCAACGGAAACAGAAATTGAAGATTTTTTCGCCAAAGCAGAGAAACAGCACCAGACAAAATTCACGAAGAAGTAAATTATTAAAAGTTTTAAATTTAATCCATAATATTTGTTTTCTTTATAGCTAAAAGAGTGTTTTGATTTTGTGATTAGGTACAATTTCGATTTCGAGAAAGAGAAGCCATTAGAAGGACGTTACGAATGGGTTAAATTATCTGAGTGATAAAGAAGAGGAATATGATGAAGAAGTGTACGTTTATTTAACTTTTAATTTTAACTTTCAGAGGATAAAATCCAGTTTAATTGTTTTTTTTTTTTTAATTGTGGAAAGATTTGTAACAGAATGTTTTCTAAGTACGAAAAAAATGCACAGAAAAGAGATAACTTTTTCTGGTTTCTAGACAGATTTTGTTTTCTGCAAAAAGTGAAAAAAGAATGAAAAGAAGCCCAGAAAAGTCGTGTCTCTTTGCTCAAACTCTTCCTTCTTCTTCTCCAGTACAGTTTTGTTTTGTGCACAATAAATTTTTTTTGGATTAAACCTCTACTCATTTTTGTCCTCTCATTTTTTATGTTCTTCCCCCCAAAAAAAAAATTTCAAAAAGATTTAGAAGTTCTCTTTTGTTTAGTGAATGTCTAATTGTAATCTTAAAGATAAATATAAAATAAAATTTTATATTTAGATTATGAATGGAGACAGATATGAGAATGACTCGATGGGAACGTATGAAATAATATCAATTTTTTTCATTAATTTGTACTATTCTTCCCACTCAACTAAGCAACTCTCATTCCGTTTGCGTCGCACCGTCTTCATTCGGAACCTTAGGAGGTGTATTGGATGTGGTATTTCAGTAGATTTGGTGATATTTCTAAAATTCTCTGTTATTCAACCAGTGATTTTAAAATCCGTTTTCAAATCCTGTATTATTGAACATGGAATTTATGTCAAATACATCAAAATAATATACAATCACATGTTATTCAACCCGTGATTTGTTAAACTCATATCAAATCCCCTGTTATTCAAAATTCAACAATGTTTTCTAAAAAAAAGATTTCAAGTGATTTAAGATTCATTTCTAGTAATAAATTAGGCTTAACAAATCACACCTCTAAGGGTGTGATTTGAACAAAACATAAAAAAAATATCTCCACCACGGTAACCATAACTCTCCGCATATCTCAAAACATAAAAAAATACATTTGTTTGCATTCAATCCGTATTCTCTTTTTTCTCTTATTGATCTAGGGTTCTTCACTTCCACCACGGTAAGTGTTCTTCTTATTATGATTTCTCTATTAATTAGCGATTAGATTTCTATCATTATAATATTCATGAGTTTGTGTTTCTATATTTCGAAATAATATTCATAATAAAAGTTTGTTTTGGTTTTCGTTGGGTTTTCGATTACTTTGTTTTGTTGGGTTTTAGATATTGTTCTATAGTTTTCTTTATTTTCGTTTCTAGTTTATATGAACTACAACGAAGTAAAACTAGAAATGATGTGAAAAAATAAATAATCTCTTGAATATGAGAGTATTATGAATAAGAGGAATATCAAATCACTACAAATCCTCTAAAAATCAAAGCAAAACACACAAAAAAATTTGCTATTTTTTAATTATTTAAAACTCAAAATCACAACAAATCCTCAAAATCCTCCTAAATCCCATCAAATCACACTCCACCAAATCCATTAATATACAACATCCAATACACCCCTTTAGTCTACTAATCGGCATTTTTACTATTCCTTTTATGTACTAAACCGTACCAACCATAACAACTATTTCTTTTTTAACCAACACCATATATTAGGCAAATGAGAATTTCAATATGATATAACTTTACTGCTTCATCAATCTTCCATAACACGAAACTATGGTTGAAAGTTTAAACTAAAACCAAAACAGAAGTATGGTTGAAAGCTGAAACTTCTTAAAATTTGTAAGAATGTATTTTGGTCATACACTTAGGAACTTAGTATTTAGTGACCTAATGGTTAGGGGAATTTGAGATAATATATATATTGAATCCCATTATTCCAAATTATGCATCATGGACCATTTTGTATTAGACCAAATGTCCGGAGACTAGAAAACAAAACTATCATCATGGACCATTTGGGCAAATTATCATACCAAATTACCCACCCAAATGAATTTTGACTTTATATCTCCTCCTTGTTAAGAGTTACATTGGCAATGAAAATATTTGAGGATGAACAAATTATATTGAAAATTGTAATTACCAAATAACAAAAGGGCACCCGAAATTATAAAAAATGCAATTTAATTCATTATTATGTAATGTACCAATATTTGATTCACTAAATAGTAAGGCAAAATAAACATTTTGATCTATAGTTTGTTCTTTTTTTTAATCGTCTAGATTTATGAATTACTACAAATTATGAGAACTATTACAGGGACGATTACTCAACGGACAATTTAGCCTAAACCTGCGGGACTACTCCGAACGGCTCTCTTTGCTCCACGCTGAAAATCTCCTGTAAATATTGCCTCTATTAATTTGCATTCCCCGGGACTCGAACTTCATACATGTAAGTGTAGAAGCATTAATGAACTTTTTAGTCAAACCACTGGACCAAAGGGGCTTCCACATAGTTTGTTCTTTGGTATGTCATTTTTTAATTATTAGCATATCTATTGTCATCAAACGCAGATAAAAAGGGATGTTTAATTTATATATCAAGTAGATTTTATGGGTATATAATACTAAGACCACGTTCAACAAGGATCTTTTATCAAGTATCTAATAATTAAAAAATAAAATAAAATAAAGAAACATAAGAGAGAGAAGGAAACTGTAACTTTTTTTTTTGTCATCTAACTTTGAATTTAACAGCCAAACGGCAAATTACGATCAGAGTTACAACTTAAAACAGCTTGAACAAGGATAACAACCATCCCTACTAAACCATCCCTAATAAGAGGAATATCAAATCACTACAAATCCTCTAAAAAATAAAAGCAAAACACACAAAAAGATTTGCTATTTTTTAATTATTTAAAACTCAAAATCACAACAAATCCTCAAAATCCTCCTAAATCCCATCAAATCACACTCCACCAAATCCATTAATATACAACATCCAATACACCCCTTTAGTCTACTAATCGGCATTTTTACTATTCCTTTTATGTACTAAACCGTACCAACCATAACAACTATTTCTTTTTTAACCAACACCATATATTAGGCAAATGAGAATTTCAATATGATATAACTTTACTGCTTCATCAATCTTCCATAACACGAAACTATGGTTGAAAGTTTAAACTAAAACCAAAACAGAAGTATGGTTGAAAGCTGAAACTTCTTAAAATTTGTAAGAATGTATTTTGGTCATACACTTAGGAACTTAGTATTTAGTGACCTAATGGTTAGGGGAATTTGAGATAATATATATATTGAATCCCATTATTCCAAATTATGCATCATGGACCATTTTGTATTAGACCAAATGTCCGGAGACTAGAAAACAAAACTCTCATCATGGACCATTTGGGCAAATTATCATACCAAATTACCCACCCAAATGAATTTTGACTTTATATCTCCTCCTTGTTAAGAGTTACATTGGCAATGAAAATATTTGAGGATGAACAAATTATATTGAAAATTGTAATTACCAAATAACAAAAGGGCACCCGAAATTATAAAAAATGCAATTTAATTCATTATTATGTAATGTACCAATATTTGATTCACTAAATAGTAAGGCAAAATAAACATTTTGATCTATAGTTTGTTCTTTTTTTTAATCGTCTAGATTTATGAATTACTACAAATTATGAGAACTATTACAGGGACGATTACTCAACGGACAATTTAGCCTAAACCTGCGAGACTACTCCGAACGGCTCTCTTTGCTCCACGCTGAAAATCTCCTGTAAATATTGCCTCTATTAATTTGCATTCCCCGGGACTCGAACTTCATACATGTAAGTGTAGAAGCATTAATGAACTTTTTAGTCAAACCACTGGACCAAAAGAGGCTTCCACATAGTTTGTTCTTTGGTATGTCATTTTTTAATTATTAGCATATCTATTGTCATCAAACGCAGATAAAAAGGGATGTTTAATTTATATATCAAGTAGATTTTATGGGTATATAATACTAAGACCACGTTCAACAAGGATCTTTTATCAAGTATCTAATAATTAAAAAATAAAATAAAATAAAGAAACATAAGAGAGAGAAGGAAACTGTAACTATAGTATGCACGCGAAGAAACGTCTGTCAAATTTTAAAGAGATTTATATGCCATGTGGCTATTTCTAACTGATTAATATTAAAATGAATAACTAAACAAAAGTAAAACTATTAAAATAATATTTGGAGAGACTTACCAGATTGTTCAACCGTTGAACGTGCTCTAACAGTATCCAAAAGTTGTGGCACCAAAAAGAGTTAGAGTTTTCTTATAGATGGTTACAAAGCAAATAATTATGACAAAATATGGAAAGACATCGGCGTCATCTTGGTGATACAAAGATATGTCAGGTTTGCAAAGGGGGGAAGAGACAATCTTACATGTGTTACGAGACTGTCCCGCAATGGTTGGTTTATGGGAACGGATCATTCCTCAAAGGCGAGTACATTCTTTCTTTGCACAATCTTTGTTTGCGTGAATTTATGCAAATTTGGGACGTCGAAAGGAACCCGTGGTCGACTTTGTTTCTGATGGTTTTGTGGTTGGGGTAGAAATACAGATGTGGAAATGTTTTTGCTTGTAATTTGGTCTGACTTGGCATCTTTGTAGAGTGTTTTCTTATGCTGATGTGATGTGGTTGGCCTAAAAATCTCCAAAGAACTACTTTTAGTTAGCATGTTTTCTACAGAGAAACTTTCCAAATGGTTAGGGTTTGCAAGTTTACGTTTCAGGTGATTTAAATGCAAGTCAATTCTTAAATTAAAAGTCAACCTAAATATTACCTTCCAAAGATTTAGATCCAAAAATAACTATGCCTGAAATTGAACAAAACTATTAGGCTATCTTATGTTTCTTAAATGAACTGGTATGGATTATACAAGATTCATTTCAGAATTCCGAAAATTTCAATTTAAAATTTTGAGAACCGAAGCTTTATGGTTATTATGCGGGTTGACTTTTACTTTAAGAATTGACATGCGTTTAAATTATCTAAAAGATAAACTCGCAAATCCTAACCACTTGAAAGGCTTATTTGCATACCTTAGGATAATGATTAGGAATATTTCTTTTGTTCTTGTATACAAAATGAATTTTTTTTTCTTTGTCAACCATGTTGGAGCAAATCAGTCCGAGAATAAAGGAGATGGAGTTTGAAGAAGTCGTGTCTTAGTGGTGTTGGTGTTGAGTCAATAAATTGGCAGAGTCTTAAGTTAGTGTTTTAGTGGTTTGATTGAGTCTTGTAGAAGTTGTTAGTTGCTCTGTTTTTGTGGAGTAATTTTAGGAATTCGTTTATGTCGTAAGGCTATATAAGCCATATTCTGGTTTTGGAATTAATTAGAGAAGTTTTCTTTCAGAATTCAATATCTCAAAGCTTTGTTTACGATTACAAATTGGTATCAGAGCTTACTATTGAATAATTTGAAAACAAAAGAGCGAAAGAAAGAAGCCGCAGCTTCAATTGAGAGTGAGGAGTTATGGGAGACGATAAGATGAAGTTACCACAGTTCGATGGACATTGGAATCATTGGAGTGAGGTCATGGAGAATTTCTTTCGAGCCAAAGGATTGTGGAGAGTGATCGAGAGCGGTTTCGAGGAGCCACCAGTCACAACAGTTTTAACACCAGAGCAAAGGAAGGAACTTGATGACGCCAAAACAAATGATCACAAGGTCAAACATTATCTTTATCAATTCATCGATAGGGTAACGTTTGAACAGATCTTAGATAGGAGAACGCCTAAGATAATATGGGACTCGATGAAAAGGAAATTTGGAGGAAACGCTCGAGTGAAGAAATCAATGTTGCAAAAACTTAGGAGAGATTTTGAGTTGTTGGAGATGAAAGAGTCTGAGAAAATGGAAGAGTATTTCACTCGTGTCTTGACCATTACAAATCAAATGAGAAGTAATGGAGGATTCAAAAGTGGTGGAGAAGATTCTCAGAACGTTGAGTGAAAAATTCATGTATGTGGTTGTTTGAATCAAAGTGTCAAAGGAAATTGAAAACATCCCGTTGGATGAGCTACAAAGCTCATTGACGGTTCATGAACGGAAGTTCAAGACGACGGAAAAGAGGATGATCAGGTGTTAAACATCTCATTTGGAAGAGACATGGGAGGTCGTGGAAAAGGTTTTAATGGAAGAGGAAGGGGTTGTGGCCGAGGAAGAACATCTTTCAACAAGAGCACAATTGAATGTTACCACTGCCATCGACTTGGACATTGCCTGTATGAGTGCCCAAAGAAAGAAGGAGAAGCAAATTATGCTGTTATTGAAGAGAATGAAGATATGCTACTGATGGCATATATCGAGGAAGAAGAGGGTAGTGAAGAACCTGAGATGGAAGAGAAGGTTGAATTGTTGTTAATGGCGTACACTGGAGAACAAGAGAAGATGAGAAGAAGATCATGGTTCCTGGACTCAGGTTTCTCAAACCATATGATCGGAGATGTAAGCTTGTTCTCAACCATGGATAACAACTACAAACATTCGGTCAAGCTTGGTAACAATAAGAGGATGGAGGTCATTGGTAAAGGAAATGTGAGATTGATGCTGAATGGAGATGGGTGCATATTAAGCGATGTATATTATGTACCTGAGCTCAAAAATAATCTCTTGAGTTTGGGTCAACTCCAGGAAAAAGATTGACAATCATCTTTCAAAAGGGGATATGCAAGATTTATCATGAAGAGATAGGTCTCTTAGCTGAAAGTAAGATGAGTATGAGCAGAATGTTTCTGTTATTTGACGAGACTAGCGATGAAGACAGAGCATGGCAACAACAACAATGTTTGCAAACAACATTAGAAGACACACCAAAACTATGGCATGAGCATTACGGCCATCTAAGTCATCATGGTATGAAGACATTGCAAAGCAAAAACATGGTACATGGACTCCTTGTTTTTGATACACAAGTATGCACATGCTCAGACTGTCTAGTTGAGAAGCAGCCTCGAAATCCCATTCCAAAGAAAAGTACGTGGAGAGTAAAAGAAGTCCTTGAGCTTGTGCACTCCGACATTTGTGGCCCTATCAGTCCCGCGTCCAACAGTGGAAAGAAGTATATTCTATGCTTCATTGATGATTACAGTAGAAAAGCATGGGTATACTTCTTGAAGGAGAAGTCTGAAGCATTTAACCACTTTAAGATGTTCAAAAGTAAAGTGGAAACTGATACGAGAAAGACGATCAAGTGCTTAAGAACTGAGGAGGGGAGTACACTTCTCATGAGTTCGCAAACTACTGCAAAGAGCAAGGGAATCGAAGGTAGTTAACTACGGCTTACACTCCGCAACAGAACAGGATTACAGAGAGGAAGAATCGAACGGTTATGAACAAGGTTAGGTCGATGCTTTGAGCGAGGAAGGTACCTAAATTTCTTTGGCCAGAATCAGTGAATTGCACATTCCATATTCTTAATCGATGTCCCACAGTTACCGTAAAAAAATGTTATACCACAAGAAGCGTAGAATGGAGTAAAGCCGAGTGTGGAATACTTTCGAGTTTAGGGGAGTCTAGCTCATGTACAAATTCCTGACGAAAAAGAGGTAAACTTGATGATAAGAGCACAACATGTGTTTTTTTTTTGTTTTTTTCAAAAGTATCCAAGGGATACAGGCTGTATAATCCAAAGACCAAGAAAATCATGACAAGTCGAGATGTGGTATTTGAAGAAACAAAAAGCTGGTCTTGGGAAGAAGATCAAAACTCTCTCATCAATGTCGAATTGACTTGGACCGATGATGATGCGTCATGGGAAGAGAGTGAAACCGAGGAGGATGGTGACGAAGGAGATTCAAGTAATGAATCTGACAGAGGAAATTCAAGTGGAGATTCTAATATCGGAGATCAACCTTGTTGGAACTAATTTTGAATAAACAAATGGCCATTAATTTGAGTATTTGGTTTATGAAAAATTGAGTTAAAAGTTTGAATGAGAAATTGATTTGAGCCATATTGGAAAAGCCCCAAATGGTGTGGAATGAAGTGTGCATGTAAAAAGTCTCACATCTCTTACGGGAAATTTTTTTATGTGGTATATAAGGAGTTTAAGATATACCTACGTTCAAAGCATAACACCCACACATGGAGAGACACAAGGATACCACGTGCGCACCACCACCACCACCAAACCGAGCTGGGCCGGGCTCGGGCTCGGGCTTGGGCTCGGGCTTGGGCTTGGGCAATTGGACCAAAGTTCCATTAAGATTATTCTTTTTGGGAAATTTTTTTATTAAAAATTTAACCGAATGATCACAACCCTCCGGTTCATGATAACCGAACAATTGCGACTCAAATCGATAATCGCAACCCGTGGGTTCTATAAAACTTGGGCGCCATCATCATCTTTAAACAACCTTTCTCTGCGAATTTTTGTAACCCAGAAAAACTTCGATCCTCCACAAAGTAAGTCTCGAGAGTATTCATAGATATCTGTTCATCAGATTACGATTTTGAGTGTTACGAAATCGTTTTTACTTACGGTTTTATCATGTGATTCGTAATCGTATCAAACCGTCTCACTACGGGCAATTTTTCGAATTAAGGAAATAAAGCAATCTCAACTCCGTGTTCGTTTTATTATCGAGAATTTCTTCTTCTTCTTAATTCGTATTCATATTTCATTCGGATTTCTCAATTCGGTTTTCGCGGTTCTTACAATCTTAATTTAAAAAATTCGTTCTTCCCTTATCGCTTAGTCAGATTGAAAATTTGCCAAAATTCGTTCGCGATTCATTTAACGTTTCCGCAAAATCGTTTTCTAAAAAGTTTTTTTTCTTTCTTTCAAAATCATTAACAAAGTTTGCGATTTGTTCTTACATTTCCGCGAAACGTTTCAGAAGTTTACAAGGATTTGCGATTAATTTTTTAAAAAAAAATTTCCGCCGATCATTTTTCTTTTACGAACGTATTAACGTTACCACTTACTTCATTATGTTTTCGCGAACGCTTTTTATAAGAGAGTTTGCAAAACAATTATCACATTCTGTTTTTCTGTTAACAGATGACAACTGATGGTGATGATGTCGATATGACTAGGAAACTTCATCTGATGGACAAACTCATACGCATGTGGAATCGGTAGCCTGAGATTTGTTCGGAGTTTGTCTCCAGACGGCGAGTTTTTCCCAAGACAACTATCTCGGGATGTCTCAGTTACCCACAGCCATGGCGCACGGGTTAATGCCAGAAAAATTTGACGACAAAGGCATTAAAACATGGCAAAACAAGATGCTCTTCTACATGAGTAACTTAAATTGTGAGAAGTTTATGAAGGAGGATCCATCGATCGTTCCATTCGGAAACAAAGATGTTCACCTTCTTGTTGTTGTTGATGCATGGAAACATGCAGACTTTGCGTGTAGAGGTTGGATCTTAGGCCGCCTCATTGATCCACTGTATCAAGTATACAATCAGAAAGCACGAACCTCTAAGGAACTCTGGATGGCCTTGGAGAAGAAGTGATATATCATGGTTTTTACCCAGTTTAGACCATGATATAAGTCTTTTTATATAGAGTCTTTGTAGTGTTTTGCTTGTGTTTTATAGTCTTTGCAGGTACAAAGATGTTTGGACTTAATTGGTGTTTACTGGAGCGCTTTGGAGCAATGAGGAAATGAGCAGTCAAAGTCACAAGTTCGGATTGAAGAATTTAAGGCAGTGTCGATCGACACAGAGCATAGCATCGATCGACAAGAAGAAATTAATCGTGTCGATCGACATAGAGGAATGGTGTCGCTCGACACCACTGTTCCAGCGACCAGAATTTCAGAATCGGAAGATTTCCTTTTTGCGCCAGAAAGCCCAGATGTTTGCAATTGGGCCCATGACCGTCCTTGTACTCTATAAATACGCTTTTAAACCATTGTTTAGGCTTCGTGCTTTATTTCACTGATTTCTTAGACATATCTCTTAATAAAACCATGTTTTCTTCTTTGATTATGTCTGAGTAATTTCCCTGTTAGGTTTAGGGTTATTCAAAGGTGTTTGATGTTTTGCTAGATCTGATTTGATTGCTTAGGATAATATCATTAGAATGTTCTTCATCTTGGCTTGAGTTTATTGCTGATTTTAGATTAATGACCTGAAATCTGATCTTAGGATATTTAATAGAAACGACAGTTTTATTGATTTCCTGATCTAGTCTTTGATGAGCAAAATTCCTATTCGCAAAGACATTTGGTTTAGGATTTTGTGAACAATTGAACTTGAATTTATTGCTTGTTTAGATTCATAGGATTCGCAACGACAGTTGGCTTTCTAGGTTTTATTCATAGATAATCTTTGCAGTGACAGCTGATTGATTTTATATTCGTGTTCATGTTCAGGAACTGTGCTTTAATATTCCTATCAATTGATTATCTGCAATTTTGATTCACTAGAGATTTCTCTATGCCTAGCGTTTTTCTTTATTGGAATCACCACCATTTGAACTGCTTTGTTTACTTGTTTTTGCATTCTTATTATTCTGCTTAGCATAATCTAAAAGTTTTAAATCTATTGTGCAATCTGATTTCCTGTGGATAATTTGAGCATATCATATTTTGGCGTCGTTGCCGGGGAGTCAACGCCATTTGATTTTTATCATTAGGATTTTGTCTAAGTATTTTTTTTTGTTTTTATTTTGCTAGTTTCTTGTCTCTTTTTGTTTTGCGTTTCAGGTACATGCCCGATACTAGAAGCAACAAGGAAAAAGATCTAGTTGAACACGGTCTTCAAGAGCTTGCACGTTTAGAGCGTGAGAACAGAAGAGTAGCAAGGATGGCTCCTCAAGGACATATCGTACTGAGACTGGGAGAAGATGGAGTTCTGCATGATCCGGCAGGACTGAGATACAATGAAGAAGGACTAAGGATCGATGACAATGGCAATCTAATCGTTGAAGAGAATCAGGCGAATCTGGAGCAGCCTATCGAGCGACGCGATGAACCTGTCACTTGACGCGACCAAATTGTGGGTGTCGATCGACACGCTGCTAGTGTCGATCGACACCAAGGCCAGAATCAGCCGATTTTGTTGGGGAATAATCAGAACTCTGCGCCAAGACGGACACTTGCAGATTACAACCGTCTAGAGCTGTTTTACGCTAATAGGTCTGCCATCCGTCCACCTTCATTCCAAAGGAATGACTTTGAGCTTAAACCGGCGTTCTTCTCACAAGTTGCTCCAGGCCCATTCTGCGGTCTACTCATGAGAACCCGATGGATCATATTGAGAGGTTTGAGGATCTAGCCTCTGCTATCAAAGCGAATGGAGTTTCTGAGGACTACCTTTTCTGCAAGCTTTTCCCTTATTCTCTTCAAGGGGAAGCTATGTATTGGCTAAGGACACTCCCACCAGGATTGCTTACTGATATACCCGGTATCTTACCACTTTTACTATCCGTTTTCCCTATTTTATATACTATTTAAATAAGTTTTTCTATCAAAAGATGTAGTTTTCTCGTATATTTGGTTTTGAAGAGTCATATAGGTTAAATCATCAAAAATGGCGTAAAATGGAGCAAAATGAGTATTCTTCATCCTACAACAACATACCAAGGTCAAATGATCCTATCTAACTCACCCAAGTTGAAGAGTTCACAATTTCCCAAGTTAGATAGAAGTTAACCAGCAGAGGCCTAGCTACGACCGGACAAGCAAACCAACTTGGACGGCGATGTAATTTCACATGGAGATAGCCCTTTTAGTCAAATTTCCAATGGAGTTGTAATTCTATTAAATAAAGTTGTAGTTTGGAAGTTATTCAAGTTTTACTAAAGGTATGTCATTCTGCCTAGAAGAAGAATCAAGTCCAAGATGGGCCTAAGCACTGAACCAACCCATGGTCCGGCTCATTTACTTGAATCCACGCACAAGTAGATGATTTTGAACCAGACCCCGGACCAAGTCACTTGACCGGTGTGACCGATCGGTGCCGTGGCCACTTCTGCGCACTTATCGACAAAAAGACGTTTTTGCCCAAACTGAAACCCTAAGAGTTCCACCGACCCAAGACCTCTTCCTACACCTATATATACTTGCTTTTAGCCTCTTGAGAGAAGGAGAGCAGCTCTACGCACCACAAATAAATAATTCACATGTATTTTTGTTATTCTCTTTAGATCTTCATCTTTATCCTTTGTAAAAGAGCGATGAAGGCCATGGTGTTCTTCTCAAGCTTTGTGCTTAGAGATCCACCTATGTCGAGCCCTTACTTAGCACGAATCTACTGTTTTATCAATTTCTCTAGTTGCTCCATGTTTCATAACATGTAGAGTAGTTGTATGTTTGATAATAAGTTCTTTTAAAGTTCTTTTGCTTGCATCTTCTACATATTTATTGAGTTTGTTTCTAGCATGATTCTCTATATTTATTTATGCTCAAGGCGTGATCTAGACTAGCTACCTAGTGACCGATTATAGATCGGTGTCGATTCCAAAAGCTTTTGCACCGATCGGATCTAGTATTTGATAGGTTAGGCGTCTTAACAATTCGAAAGGTTAGTTAAGGAGTTTAATGAACAATCAAATCTCATTCTTACAGCGTGATTCCACCTTGAAATAACCAAGTGAAAACTGAGTCTATGGGGTAGGAGTTATAGGTTTCGGAGCCTCGAAAGGGGAATGATTCTACCATAGTGATTTGAGTTCTAGAACACTAGTTGCATCTCTTTAAAAACCGTGTAGTCTTTGTTGCATTAGTTCCTTTTAATTTCTTCTTATCTTGCGTGTTTTGATTTATCTATCCCTTTATTTTATTGCATATCTATTTTATTATAAACCCCAAAATATGTTTGCTCTTAGCGTATTTTGCATCATATAGATTTATAGCGTAACAACATAGTCTCCTGTGGATCGACCCCTAAGTACTACAATTGTCATCTGTGCACTTGCAGATTAGAGGTTTATAAATTTAAAACTCTTTTGCATAGCCCTAATCCGGTTGCATCACTTACAAACTGGATGGACACAAAGAATGTTTTCTTAAGCAATTTCTTTGATGATGCAAAATCCGAGGACCTTAGAGCACGAATTTCAACTTTCAAGCAAGGAGATGTTGAAGCATTTAAGGTTGCGTGGTACAGATTCAAGGGCTATCTGAGAGACTGTCCACATCACGGTTTAAACGAGGTTCAGCTCTTTAATATCTTCTACAGAGGGATTGCGCTGCAATATTCTATGACTTTGGATGCTGCGAGCAATAGAAACTTCAATACAAACTCGTCAGAGTCTGCTTTGAGATTGATCGAGAATCTTGCTAATAGCAAAAGTGCTAAGGATATGAACTACCAGAGGAGCCAGCAGAAGCAAGACATCGGTGGTAACCAGCTCGCTGAAGTCACCAAGAAGCTCGATTCAATGCATAATCTTCTAGCTGGAAAGAAGACGGTTAGCTTTGCGCAAGAGGTTGAGACTGCAGACGAGGATGTTAATTACATCAACCAGAATGGATTTCAGAAATTCAACAGTCAGCAGGGCTATGGAGCGTCTTATCAGAAGCCATTTCAGAGTGGCAGCAACTATCAAAAGAACTATGGTTCTTCGTCTTACAAGCCTCCTGAGCAGAAGAGCAAGATGGAAGATATGTTTGAGCAGATCTTAGAGGGACAACAGAAGTTGACAGTGAACATCAACCAGAAGATTGATGATGTTTATCAGGACTTAAATGGTAAATTCGAAGCATTGAGCTATCATGTAAAGAAGCTAGACGTTCAGGTCGCTCAAACTGCAGAATCTGTCAAGAGACAAGAGGGAATTCTGCCTGCAAAGACTGATAACAACCCCAAGCGATCTTGTAATGTCATTCTAACTGAAGAGGAGGGGTATTTTGATGAATTCAAAGCGATTTTCGGAACTGCAGAGCACCCGTCGAGCGACGAGGAAGTCGTGTCGCTCGACGCGACAAAATATCAAGTATCGACCGACACTGAAGGAGGGTGTCGCTCGACACCCCCTGGAGATCACGATTCTGAGTTTATAAAGCAAGTGTCGATCGACACTAAGGAGAGTGTCGCTCGACACCAGAACCAGACGTGTGCAAAAATCGCTTATTCTTCAGTTCAAGCAGAGGAGAATGTCCACAAGCCTCAAGTCCCATTCCCCAGAGCTGAGAGGAAATCCAAGAAGGAGATTGAGGAGGAAATTTGCAAGAGGATGATTGAGAAAGTCATGGTTGAGATGCCTCTTGTGGATGCAGTTAAACTTTCTCATGCGCTTAGAAGATATGTCAAGCGACTTGCAGCAAATGGAGTCAGTCCAGAGGAAGGAGCAATACTGACCCGAGACATTAGAGCAATTCTACTGAACATGATTCCTATTTCGAAAAAGAAAAAAAAAAAGAGGAGGTTATCTCTGAAGAAGTGAGCGCAATGATCCAGAGCATAATTTCGGTGAAGTTTCCGGATCTAGGCAATTTTGTGCTTAATTGCTCAATTTCAACAGGGTAGTTTCCTCATTCTCTTTGTGATTTAGGATCGGGACTTAATGCCATTATATGTTGCTTTTAAACTTGGTATGACTGATTTGAGGGCCACTAGGATGTCTCTTCTCTTAGTTGATCGATCCAGGAGATTCCCAAAAGGAATTCTAGAGGATGTCCCAATCAGGATTCAGGATTGCATCATTCCTGCAGACTTTGTAGTCTTGGAATACGACGATGAACCTGAAGACCCTTTGCTCCTAGGAAGATCATTCTTAGCTACTGTTGGCACGCAAATAGACGTGAGGAAAGGGAAGATCAAATTGATCTAGAAGACGTGATCATGGACTTTGACATGGAAAATACAAGAAAAAAGTCCACCATTGATGGTCAGACTTTTTCTGTTGAGATTTTAGAGGTTGACGACTCTAAGGAGTTAGATGCCAGCTCTTCATCTGTTGCTGAACAGATCCTTCCACTTATCCCAGCCCACGATCCTCCCAAAAAGCAAAGGTACGCGCTTCCTGAGCCTAAATCTCCTGATTTCATTAAAGAAGATTTTAAAGATGAAAAAGCTGTTACACGCTCATGCAAGCCTCGAGTTTCTCGTGCAAGTCTTGGTATTTCTTTAAATGATTTTGCAGGAATTCCTAAGGAGCGAAAAAGGACTTCTAGGCTGTTCGCAAAAATGCGAATAATTGTTCCTCAAGCGCTAAAAGAGAAAGGCGATGCAGTCGTTCAAGAGATGTTGCGGAAAATGCAAAAACTCTTTCCTGGAATCATTCCCTGGAAGAGTACAGATCCTCCGGACGTCTGAATTCGTCAACACAGTCAAGCTAACAGACTAAAAACAAGCGCTAAGTGGGAGGCAACCCACTTGTGAGTTTAAAATTTATGTTTTATTTTATGGTTTTTTACAGTTTTACGTTTGGTTTTTTTTTTTTTTGGTTTTGATTTTCAGGAATTCGAACGTTTAAATGCAAAGAAGAATGATCTTCAGATGCTGGTGTCGAGCGACACCATGAGGAGCATCGCTCGACACCAGAGAAAAACATGTGTCGATCGACAAAGGACATCAGTCGCTCGACGCAACAAATTTACTAGTATCGATCGACACTGAGGTAGTGTCGCTCGACACTACCCTCAGGTATGAATTCTTGCTTGCTTTTTCATTCGTTTTGTTTTCTATCTATTTCTTTCACCGATCTTAGGCTTTATAACACTGGGGACAGTGTCGTTTAAGTCTGGGGGAGGTAGTTGCTAACTATTGTGTTTTATTTTGAGTTTTTGAGTCAGTTTTTAAAACAATTCGGGTCGAAACTCCCTTTTCCACTTGATTTGAACAGCACTCAATGACCATTTCCAATGAAAGTTGGCTGGTTTTACTGAGGTGGGTAACTGGAAGTGGATCGGTTTAACAGAGCGAGTTTAGATTTCTGGAGAACGCCAGAAAGACGTTGCAGACCCCGCCCTTAATGAACTCTAATTTCTTATCTTGGGCGTTGAATATCGCAAGACTTGATTCAGCTTCCAAACACTTCAAAGCGAGGACAGATGACCCTGTCTCCACAAGAACACTAGTAGTGAGCGTTGATCTAGTGAGTCATAGAGATGCCAAGGATCTAATAAAAAATTCTACAGAAAAGTGCAAGTCCAAAATCAGAAAAATCTTGAAGAAAAAGTTCAAAAATGGGCAATGCATCTCAAATGATATCCTTAATTGGATACAGTTTCAGAGGGAAGAGAGAGGGTGAAACGCAGGAAAGTATTCAAGGAAGCGAAAGAATCTAGAAGGTCCAGCGATCGATATTCCCTCGATGAGACCGCACATAAATAATGAAAGGGATTTGCGACTGAAAGTCTGAGATTGTCTAAAGGATTTGGAATCAATATGGAGAACTGCTAAACTTTTAGGGAAACATCAAAGTATCACCAGATGACTTTGCAAGGTATGTGGTTCCTAAAGGAGTGAGAACACTGTTTTGCTTAGGGACAAGCAAAAAGCTAAGTTTCAAGACTTCAACATGGTGGACTCCAAGCCCATCATGGAACAAGTTGATGCATTAAGTTTGCTGTGTCATGAGATAGCGGGAGAGGGAATGCAAATCTAGGAGATCTTCACTGTCAATTGTTTCATTGAGAAACTTCCCCCGAGTTGGCTAAGCTTCAAGAACTATCTCAAGCACAAAAAGAAGCATATGTCACTCTCAGATGTAATCACGAGGCTCCAAATAGAAGACAGGAACTGTGCTAATTTCTCTCCTCCAGAGGAACATAATGTCAATTTGGCTGAACACAAGGGCAAGGGTAAAGGGAAATGGATATCTCTGCAAAAGTGCATAAAACCGACATCCTCAACAAACTTTAAGAGGGTTGCAAAACCAGGACAGAAGTTCAAAGGAAAGTGCCACAAGTGTGGTAAGATAGGCCACTAATCTGATGTATGCAGGAGCCAACCCAAGGGTAACAGAAATGCTAAAGCTAACCTCACTGAAGAGGATATGTGTGCTGTCGTAAATAAAGTGAACATGGTCGATGACAACCCAATGGAATGGTAGTATGACACAGCTGCAACCACCCACATCTGCACTGATAAGTCGATGTTCACCATTTATCAAAATATCAAATCGGAGGAGCAACTGTTCATGAGAAACACGGCTTTCTCGAATATTGAAGGTCGCGGCAAAATGGTTCTGAAGCTGACTTCGGGACGTGAACTCACACTCAACTATGTGAAACATGTGCCGGGCATGAGGAAGAATTTGGTTTCGGGAACTCTCTTGAGAAAGGCAGGATTCGGTGTCAACTTCGAAGCTGACAAATTGATCCTTAGAAAGAATGGGATGTATTTGGGAAAGAGTTATGAGAAAGGAGGACTTGTCAAGTTGTGTGTTTCGACAATCCTTCGTACTGATAAGATTAAGAATGCTAATGTTGTAATTGCTGACAATTCATCTAATAATAATTATGTTGCTTATTTGGTTGAGTCTTTTAATATTTGGCATGAACGTTTAGGACATGTCAACTATAAATCTATGCAAAGATTAATGAATTTGAACCTAATTCCGAAATGCAAAGTAAACAAGGACAAATGTGAAGTGTGCGTACAGGCCAAACTCACAAAAACTCCTTCTCCCCAAGTTCAAAGAACCACAGAACCTCTTAGTTTAATACACACAGATTTATGCAATCTGAAATTTATATAAACTAGAGGCGGTGAAAAGTATTTTGTGACATTTATCGATGATCATACAAAATATTGTTATGTATACTTTCTACGTAGCAAAGATGAAGCCTTGTCAATATTCAAAGAGTATAAGCTTGAAGTTGAAAACCAACTAGGTAAAACTATTAAAGTAGTTTGAAGTGACAGAGGAAGCGAGTATGATGGTCCGTTTAATGACTTTTGTCAACAACATGGCATCATACATCAAACCCAGCTCCCTATTCCCCCGAATCTAACGTAGTTACAGAATAGAAAACCCGAACTCTCAAAGAGATGATGAATGCAATGTTGCAGGAATCTGGATTACCCCAGTCAATGTGGGGGGAAGCTTTGCTTACTACGAACTATATTCTCAACAAAATACCACATAAAGTTACTGTTAAAATGCCATATGAACTTTGGAACGGTGTTTTACCTTTGTATAAATATCTCAAAGTGTGGGGGTGCCTTGCTAAAGTCGAAATACCACCTCCAAAAAGGGTCACAATTGGACCTAAAACAATGGACTGTATTTTCATAGGATATGCACACAACAGTAGTGCTTATCGGTTTCTAGTTCACAAATTAGACATACCCGATATTCATGTGAATACAGTAATGGAATCACGAAATGCGTCTTTCTTTGAACACATTTTCCCTTGTAAAGAAAAACACCGTCAGCAGAGGACATTTGAACAACTGGAAACAAGCTTCTCAACAAATGAGGCAAGCACTTCCAGAACTTCAACACATGATGTGGAAGACGTAGAAGATGAACTTCGACGCAGCAAAAGAGCTCGTAACGAAAAATCTTTTGGTGATGATTTTATGATGGTGATTCTCACAGAAAATGCACCAAAAACTTACTCAGAAGCCATGTCTACACCAGACACACCCTATTGGAAGGAAGCGATTAATAGTGAGATCGATTCTGTATTGCAACATCATACATATTAGATTACCGATCTACCCGAAGGGTCTAAAACACTAGGGAGTAAATGGATTTTCACAACAAAAATGAAAACCGATGGTTCTGTGGATAAGTATAAAGCCAGGCTTGTGGCTCAAGGATTCCAAAAAAAATAAGGTCTCGATTTCTTTGACACATATTCTCCAGTGATGCGTATAACCTCCATCAGACTTTTGGTTGGTATCGCGGCATTAAGAAGCCTAGAAATACATCAGATGGATGTCAAAACCACTTTTCTACATGGAGATTTAGAAGAAGAGATCTATATGAAACAACCTGAAGGATTTGTTATCCCCGGACAAGAACACAAAGTCTGCAGACTTGTCAAGTCATTGTACGGACTGAAGTAAGCTCCAAAACAATGGCATGAAAATTTTGATAATGTGATGATGTCAAATGGTTTTAGCATTAACGAATGTGATAAATGCATATACATCAAATGTACCCCACACGGATATGTTTTGTTTTGTCTGTATGTTGATGACATGGTCATTATTGACAACACTAATGACATGATTAATCAAATAAAGAATTTACTTCATAGTAAATTTGAAATGAAAGATATGGGATTGGCAGATGTCATTCTTGGTATTAAGATTCACCGACATGCTGGAAGAATTATCTTATCACAATCACATTATGCTCAAAAGATATTTGATAGATTCAAAAACTATTCAAGTGGGACTTCAAAAACTCCAGTTGACCCTCATATTCACGTGACTAAAAACTCAGGTGATGCAGTTTATCAGGTGGAGTATGCACGAGTAATCAGAAGTCTGATGTACTTGACAAATTATACTAGTCCCGACCTAGCACAAGTAGTAAATATACTAAGTCGCTATACTAGTAATCCAGGACATAAACATTGAAAAGCGATAACTAGAGTTTTGAATTACCTACGTTTTACCAAAAATTATGGACTACACTATGGTACAAAACCAGCAGTTTTGGAAGGATAAAGTGACGCAAACTGGATTGCGGACTCCAAAAACTCAAAATCCACAAGTGGATATGTCTTTACACTTAGAGGTTCAGCAGTGTCCTGGAAGTCTACCAAACTAACCGTGATAGCCACATCGACCATGGAATCTGAGTTTGTCGCTTTAGACAAAACTGCTCAAGAAGCAGAGTGGCTTCAAAAAAATTTGGAAGATATCCCTATGTGGGAGAAACCAGTGCCAGCTTTACGTGTACATTGTGTTAGCCAATCGGCTATCTCTCGGGCACTGAATAATCATTATAATGACAAGTATTGTCACATACGACGACAACATAAAACCATTAGAAACTTGATCTCCACCGGAGTACTCACGATAGATTATATCAAATCTGCTGATAACCTAGCTGATCCGTTCACTAAAAGTTTGGCTAGAGATCAAGTAGTTAAATCATCAAGAGGAATGGGTTTAAAAGCCTATGAATAAAGTTGAAGTTTGATGGACACCCAAGAAATAGGTTTAAAGGGACAACAAATTCAAACTTAAACTGAAAGAACATTGTGAGATTCATACCTCTACCCAGTTCCTAGGATGACATACAGTGTTACATCGGTATGGAATAAGGATAAGCTCTTGGATTTTAATGATTCCTTAGCCTTATCATAGATAGTATTACAGAATACTTCTAACGATAAGCTAATGAAGATCACCTAGTGAGTGTGAAATAGGGTTGTTTCTAGGAGAATGAAAGAAAGGCTATATTCTCCAAGTTTACTCATGAAAACCAGGCAAGTTCACGGCCAAAATGAACACAATAGATAACAAGGTTCTATGAGAAAATGAATATGTGTTATAGTTGTTGTCTAGGTTTACATCGAAATCCGGGTAGTTCAAGACATCATGTCCACCTCCTGGCCAAGTAAATCTGATAGCTACTAACTACGAGTGGTTCAAAGCTGAAAATTTGCTATCAACTCAGATACAGTAATTTTTCGTTATACTCTCGAAAGTCTGTATGTCTGTCTACTCATATAAGTTAGTCTAATCAGTAGAGTCTTAGAGTTTATCGAGTCGTCATATATTTAGAGGTCATTTCTATTCATGTGGGGGACTGTTGGAAGTAATTTTGAATAAACAAATGGGCCATTAATTTAGGTATTTGGTTTATGAAAAATTGAGTTAAAGTTTGAATGAGAAATTGATTAGGGTCATATTGGAAAAGCCTCAAATGGTGTGGAATGAAGTGTGCATGTAAAAAGTCTCACATCCCTTAGGGGAAAATTTTTCATGTGGTATATAAGGAGTTTAAGATATACCTATGTTCAAAGCATAACACCCACATATGGAGCGACACAAGAATACCACACGCGCACCACCACCACCGAACCGGGCCGGGCTCGGGCTTGGGTTTGGGCTAGGGCTTGGGCTTGGGCTTGGACTTGGGCTTGGGCAATTGGACCAAAGGTCCATTAAGATTATTCTTTTTGGAAAATTTTTTTATTAAAAATTTAACCGAATAATCGCAACCCTTCGGTTCATGATAACCGAACAATTGCGACTCAAATCAATAATCGCAACCCGTTGGTTCTATAAAACTTGCGCGCCATCATCATCTTCAAACAACCTTTCTCTGTGAATTTTTATAACCCAGAAAAAACTTCGTTCCTCCACAAAATAAGTCTCGAGAGTATTCATAGATATCGGTTCGTCAGATTTCGATTTTGAGTGTTGCGAAATTGTTTACTTACGGTTTTATCTTGGGATTCGTAATCGTATCAAACCATCTCACTACGGGGGATTTTTCGAATTAAAAAAAGAGAGCAATCTCGACTCCGTGTTTGTTTTATTATCGAGAATTTCTTCTTCTTCTTAATTTGTATTCACATTTCATTCGGATTTTTCAATTCGATTTTCGCTGTTCCTACAAACGTGAGATTGTACTAGAGCTAGTCGAAGTGAGGCAAAAGCGAGTTACGAGACCTCCGAGTTATCTTACTGACTATGTTACCAGAGATGGAGAAACAAGTGAGGAAGATGAAGTGAATATGGTGGAATTCAATTCATCGGATCCTACAACTTTCGAAGAGGCTGGAAAAAGTTTGAAATGGAGAGAAGCTATGAACGATGAGATTAATTTGATCATAAAAAATCAGACCTGGGACCTTACGGAATTACCAGAAGGAGCGAAGTGTATCGGAGTAAAATGGATTTACAAGACCAAGCTGAATGAACACGGAGAAGTGAACAAATTCAAGGCGCGTCTCGTAGCGAAGGGTTATTCTCAAGAGCACGGTATCGATTATACAGAAGTGTATGCTTCCGTTTCTCGAATGGATACGGTGAGAACCGTCCTAGCTATGGCAGCGCAAAATGGCTGGGACATCTATCAATTAGATGTAAAATCGGCTTTTCTCCATGGAGTTCTTCTTGAAGATGTCTACATACAACAACCGAAGGGATATGTGGTAAAAGGATGTGAAGACAAATTCTATAAGCTGCATAAGGCGTTGTATGGGTTAAAACAGGCTCCGAGGGCCTGGTTTAGTCTAATTGAGGAACACTTTCGCCGGGGGGGTTTTCGGAAGTCTCAGAATGAAGAAACACTATTCCTCAAAAGAAACAAACAAGGTAATACTCTCTGTTTGTAAGCGTTTATGTAGACGATCTTATTTACACAGGAGATGATGTCTCAATGATGAGGGACTTCAAGATGTCAATGCAAAAATGAGGTTTTTCTTGGGAATTGAGGTATTACAGACGCCGGAAGGAATTCACATCTCGCAATCAAAGTATGCATTGGAAGTTCTTAGGCGTTTTGAGATGGAGAATTGTAATGCCGTGTTCAATCCGATGGTGCCAGGAAGTAAACTCGACATGGATGAGGGAGGGAAACGAGTTTATGATACTTTCTATAAGCAGATAATAGGAAGTCTCATGTATATCACAACGACAAGGCCTGATCTGCAATTTGTTGTAAGTCTCCTAGTTAAGGATGGTGTGATCCGACTTGAGCATTGCGGTTCGCAGGAACAAGAGAATAAAGGAGATGGAGTTTGAAGAAGTCGTGTCTTAGTGGTGTTGGTGTTGAGTCAATAAATTGGCGGAGTCTTAAGTTAGTATTTTAGTGGTTTGATTGAGTCTTGTAGAAGTTGTTAGTTGCTCTGTTTTTATGCAGTAATTTTAGGAATTCGTTTATGTTGTTGGTTTTGGAATTAATTAGAGAAGTTTTCTTTCAGAATTCAATATCTCAAAGCTTTGTTTACGATTACAAACCACACGTCAACCACTCGAACCGTGTGACCGACACTGGGAAATAAAAGTACAAAATAGAATGCAGCTGGTAAAATTCTAGTGTTTTCTATTATGTTTAATAGAGGTAATTGGTAAGAAAATAAAATCTCTTATTCAATCAGTTGCCAACAAAGTTCTAATGAACGCAGAGTTTCTTTCACCTCTAAGAAAATATGAGATCATCAAATGTGATTCTGTGGTATATAATATGCACATTACTCCAACTAAAACATGAATTTTTTTGGCTTCTGTCACTGCAACTCACCAACAGGTGCTTCGTTGAGCCATAGGAAATGGATAAAATCGTACAGCTTCGCGCTAACACTAACCTGTATAAACCAAGAAAGAAACATTAACACACAGTTCCGAGAACCTTGAAACATGGTAGGTCATAGAAGAGAGAATTAAAACCTTATAAGGAGTTGGGTTTAGTCTCCTCATATGATCAGGTCGCATGTTCTCAAGCTGTTCGATGCAACGGTCTCTTATTTCATTCAATGGCGGTAATTCTTCTCTTGCTTCATCTTCATCACGCAGGGAGAGTGAGAGAGAGAGAGAGAAACAACAGTCAGTTAAAAAGCAATTTCCATAGCTTTATTTACAGTGATGGAAAATCTTTTACCTGCGTTTCCACGCCAATAACATTTGAGGAGCTCTTCGACACGCTGTGGCACTACATATGCTCTTTTAGATTCGTTAAAAGGATGACGACATAGTAAACGCTCACCGACCTTTAAAAATTAAAAGTATACCATGTAAAAAAGATGCAATAGTAAGATGATGAGATTAAATATATATTGAGAGTCACAAATCTTTTTACCTTTGGAGGTGGTTCGTTCTCTCCAGTCATTATATCCACAAGAGGGTAACCTTCTTTTCCGTATAATCTGTAACTTCTCTTTTTACACGGTATTGATACCTAAGCAACTCAGAATGATAATCAAAATAAGTGCAATGTAAACATTAAATGATCAGAAATCCGAGAGAGGGAGAGACGGAATTTTAACCTTGGTAACATCTTCGGAAAGTTTAATCCGAGGCTGATTGTTTATCTCCACAAGTTTGAAAACGCAACCTAAGGCAGCTTGTGCATAGCAAGTGACTAAATAGGTCCCGATACCGAAAGCATCCACCTCATGTCCCTACCGAGATTAAATAAACACATTTGCTTGATAAGAAATCAATCTTATGGGGGGCCACTTGAGAGTGAGGTCAGGGTACCTGTTTATTTAAAGCATCGATCGTCTCTTCATTAAGATCATTACTAGCGGTGACGATCATCTTCCCAAAACCGGGCACCTTTAGTTCTCTCTCTACTGTGCAGAAGAAATTCCTGACCTCTGTAGATAAATATGCTAAGTCACCTGAATCCAGTCTAATACCTAACGCTTTATATCTGCACAGCACAACAAACATCAACTCAATCTCAGATTCCATCAAGATGCAGCCACTGATGTCGAAAGATGAGGTAATGATAGGAGATTCTTACACACCCAAAGTCATTGAGTGCTAAAGCAACTGCACAGAAGTTAGGGATTCCACTCTTCATCACCTGAAATACCGTTTGCAACACTAATTACTCTGAAATATGAGCAACAATGTATTATAAACCTTGGCACGGATGAGCGATTTCGGTGTTTTATACTCACATCGTAAGTATCTACAAGGGCGAGAAAGGATTTGGGGAATGCAAGTGCATATGAAGTAAAAGCTGCTAACTCGCTTTGATTTGTCTCGGAGAAATAGCCACATAGAGAAGGTGAATACTGCTCATCAAGGAAACAAAAAATAAAATAAACCAAATCGCAACAAGAAAATAGGTAGAGATAGAGCAAAAATATATATATCACTAGCAAACCTGAATTTTTGTTAACCATGACTGAACTAGACTGACAAAATCCTCGCACGTGGTTTTCCCATCAGAACTGTGAAGCACTTTGTCAACAATCTCATCAGTACTCTGCAAACCAAAGTTAAGGATATTTTATCAAAATTGCTAATGATACTATATCAGAGCTTTAGCTATTGCGTTACTAGTTAGGGAGGTTACACGGAGATTTTTGGTGAAGTGAACTGACCATGAATGAGCTAACAAAAGCATGGGAGTGCGTTCCACGAAGAGGTATACCAAAAAGTTTTCCAGCTGCTACATTACTGCCATTGGCAGATACCCAACAACAGAAAACATATGATTTCTAAAACTCACTGTTTACAGAAGAAATAACAAAAATTAAAACAGTTACCAAGACTTGCCTCGTTGCGTCAAAACCTCCAAGGTAGCAATATTTCGATGCGCTTATTGCACCATCTGGTCCCTAAGATTACCAAAACTAAGAACATGACACAAACGTGGAAAGATTTGAAGTTCAAACAAGAGATAGAATAAAGAAAGAAACCTGAGCTCTTCGAGCACCAAACTCGAGCAGAATCTTAGATTTTCCGGCAACAAAGCGGTGTCTTGCTGCATTAGTAGCTACCAAAGATGCAAAATTGACAAGATTGAGGAAAGGAGTTTCCAACAATTGAACAACCTATGGAATATATAACAATTAAACCATTGTTTAACCTTGTAAAGAAGTAAAATGAGAGAAAAGGAGACTCACACCAACAGGTCCTTCAACTCTCATGAGAGGTACTTTAGGGAAAACAACTGATCCTTCAGGAATCGCATACACTTCAACACCAGAACAATCAAGTCCTCTAAGATAATCGCAGAAAGCTTCCTAATTTGAATCACCCAGATTACAAAAAAAACTACATAACAATCAATCGCAAAACAAAAAAAAAAAACAAGGTTTTGATACCTCAGATCCAGGTAAACAATCACGGACGAAATCGATTTCTTCATCGGATAATTTGAAATTAGCGAGGAACTTAATACACTCTTCTAACCCAGCAAACACAGTATACTCACCACCAAATGGATTCTTACGGAAATACAAATCAAAGCTGGGGAAAACAAAACAGATCATTCAAAGGAGATGATTCAAAACCAGGAATCAAAAGCAGTAAGAGATTTGTTACACGGATCGTTCGTTGTGTTTGCCAGCTTTCCAATAAGCGTAAGCCATGGTGAATTGGTAAAGATCGTTGAGGAGAGGAGTGACCATGGGGTTGGTGGGTCCGTCGATGGCCCGACCCAATTGTTTTCCATTCTCCATTGTTTTTCGTTTCCAAATTGTGTAGAACAGAAATTGGATTCAGCTACGTATGTGTGTGTGTGTGTGTGTGATTCGAGAAGAGAGTGAAAGTGGTCAAAGAGAGAAAAGAGACGATAGCCACATAAAACTCTTTTTTCTGATTTTGACCTAGTCTGACCTTTAATTGGCTATTTAATTGTCAAAATGATGTAAATCAACGGTATTAATTATTTCTCTTTTAGCAAGTCAAACGATTTTGTGACAATATATTTCAAATTTGTTGCTATATATTCTGAATTTTGGTACAATGTCGTAATACAAATCAAGGCACAAAAGTCGTAATACAATGATACTAATCAATAATACATAATGTATATTACTTGAATTTCTTGCATCCTAAGCACCAACCAAAAAAGAATGAAAGAGAAACACAAGTCTTGTATCATAGAATGAAAAAGAAATAACTTTTCTTTAGACCCAGCAAAATGCATGGATTCATGTAAAACAAAAAGGGATTAACCCAAAAAAATATGGTTTTTTTTCTTCTGTTTTTTGTGTGTGGGTTCAGTGTTGGCTGCTGCAACTAAGCAAGCTTCTTGGGTCTACCAACAGAAGGTGTAACATTCTCATCTCTCTTAGAACCTGAAGCTTCCGGTTTTTTGGCCCAAGCCGGAGCTCTATCTGGCTCATACCGGTAATCATAAAACAGTTCTTCTCCAGCCAGTATCCTCTCTTTTGCAAAAATCCCCACCCTGTGATCTCCAGCTACCATAATGACCTTAAACATATACAGAATCTCCAGTCACAATTTTGACCTACCATACGAAAACCGTGACTTTAACAATTTTCGGATTTTACCTTTGCGTAACAGTTTGGTTCAGGGGAATGGTTGGCAAATTTCAGCTTGTCTCCTTTCCTGTAAGCATCTAGCACAAACTGCAGCAAATCCAAAAATGTTAATGGATTATGGCAGAATTGAATATGAAGACAAGCTAGGCATATAGAGTGGGAACATGTGTGAGATGAGACGTACCTGGTCGTTTAGATTGAAGAGAAAAGACGAGTTCTCACGGTCATATATCTTCCCGCGTTTATCTGCTTCCTTATGTGAGATCAGCTCTCCTGTATATTCCCCAAGGTATTCATGTTTGCTTACGCTGTTCTGTAAGAAGGAACAAGTTTGTTCTTAAGGCAAGCCCAAACTTTAAACATAGTTCCATATTTATAGGACTTTAATCCTACTTAACAAATCTTGCATCTATTTTACCTTTAAGAAAGCTCCCCAACCAGAAACATCAGATATTCCAAGTAAAACCTGAATTTAACCCAAAAACAAAAAAAAAAAAAAACAGAGGAGCAAACTTAGCACTTTTTCATGTTTAATCATTGTATGATTTTTATGCGATTGCAGAGCAATAGATACATAGTTAACAAAGCTAACTATTTACCCTTTGTTGTTGTTTTAGGAGTAATTTCATATTCCTGCACTCGTAGTTATCGCCTCTTTGGTTAGGAACACCGAGGGAACCATCCCCGCCACTGCATATTCAAATTCATTCAGATTCAGTTTAGTGCAGCTGGAATTATTAGAACGAATTCTTGATCCTTTCTAAGTGACCAATTAGTACAACAAACCAAACATTTGCATCGCCAATAGACTTACATGACCCAGCAGTTCCTACAAACATCTGGATCGCATTCCCGATCTGCAGCAAAGCATGGACATTGACGGCTTCGACACTGACTTTTGGCACAATGACAACCTCTAAACCTATTCTTGCAGCTCTTTGGGCAACTACACAGAAAATAAATTTTGTTGGTAATGAGATTTAAGGCTAGAAAATACAGGTGTGACTGATCATAGATTACATTACCCGCAATACTTCTCGCAGCAAGTCCCGTTTAACAAACAAGTACATTCCTTCCCGCAAGAAATTTTGCAGTTGCATGGATTAAACTGACGACAAGGCTGGTCTTTCTTATCAGTAGATCTTTTCCTAATTGAATGATATGCAGCGGACTTCCAAGTATACTTCAAGCGACGCACTTTGCCTCTTCTACGTAGAAATCTTGACCTTCTCCTCACTTGGTTACTAGCCTGGTTAATCCAGATACTAAAGCTTCAGTTCCAAGGAGTAATAATCCATTATCTTAGGAATGTGTATACAATAAGAAACAGTATTATACCAAATTTCCATTGATATCGAACTTGGAAGAGCCATCGGGATTCAATGCATCACCTCCAAAGTAGGAAGCTTTATTTTCCGGGCAAGTCATGTATTGGAAGACCTCCCGACACGACTTGAAACCACTCATAAGGTTTTTAGCAATCAAGCAGCTGCTACGAAACAAGGAATTGATATGATTATATCGCACAGATTCAAATCATGAAGCAGAATGATAAACTAGCAGCAGATGAATGCATATATTACTTACCTATTCATTCCAAATATCTCAACACCTTTTTGGAAAAGGCTTTTCTCAAGAGGTCTCCACAATTTACTCTGAGTCAATCCTCCTCGACATATATTTTCACCCACAAACTCATCCTTCCTTAAACTTTCATCGCTACACGGTGCACCAAGCTCAGAAGCAACCTCATTTGACTGACAATCAGGATTGCCATCCTTCACAGAATTCTTGGAGTCTTGTACAGGAGTGTCATTCTTTCTTGACTTCCCCGAGTTACCAGATTTTACATGCTTCTGAGAAGAGGAAGTAGCATCTTCATTTTCTTTATGTTTTGCATCGCTTGGTGAACGACTTCCACTGGCAATGGAATCACTATCTGAGGCTTCTGTCTTCTTTTGCCTCTTATGAGTCCTGCGAGGAGCTCGCTCAGTGGTTCGGTGGTTGTTTCTCTTACGACCTCCTCGTTTCCCACTAGCTTTCACCTTTGATGATGATGCAACTTTCTCGGAATTAGTATCCTGCTGAACTCCGTTCTCTGTGTCACTTGTTTCTGGCGTGCCCTTTTTATTAGATGAAGCACTTTCGCTACGGAAGGTCTTTGGTTTTCTCCTATTAAGTTTGCTGGAGAACTTCTGGGATGTGGTCTTAGTTCCCGCAACATCTGATGAAGTGCCAGTTTTATCTTCAATGGTGCCGTATCCCGGAATTCTTTCAGACTTGAGAAGCTGAAAAACAATTCTTTTTGTCAAGTCAGTCTTTCTAGGAGATGAGCTTAGCTAAGTGAATAACACAATTTTTACCGTTTTATAGCAGTTTGCGCCACATGTTACATTTTCATCTACAGGAGGAGTCCATGGAGCTGGTTTCTCGGCCTATAAATTCACAACATCAAAATCAGTAACAATACAGTTATTATAAGATTTATCAGTAGGCACTAACTCACAGGAAATATAAGATCCTGTGAACACCCATGCAGCCGGCAATCAAATACCTGCATAGACACATAACAAAGTAAAAAGAAGTCAGTTGTTGCTAAAACATCAAAGAATAACCATCAGAGAATCAAGCCTGAGAAATCAAATGGACTTACAAGGCATCTACGGCAGAACAGGTTATCAAACGAATCTAATGCTCCTTCCATATCTTTGTTGAGAAGGGAGCTCTCTGCTTGATTATCACCACTCTCAGATACTTCTTTTTCCTTCATAAGCACTTCATATCTTGCCTGTATAAGATGTTCGGTGTTCATATCTCTGCAAAAAGCCAATTGGGAAAGGGCTGGAACAAAACTAATTGGATGTCCTTAAACAAGATGCATCACTCACTCTGTAGACAAATCCTACAATTGAATTTCTAGATTCTAAAAGAAAATAGGACATGATAGTTCATGCGGGTAATATACTGAGAAAATGTTGCTATTACCTTGATTTCACTTGAACTTCTGGACAAGAAATTTGCCAGTTCCTCCAAGACAGAGTCTGAAAGACCTAGTTGCTTAAGGGTCATACTGAAAAATTGAAGGGAAATTTAGTCCAAGAATATGCGTGAGGACGAAACAGCATAAAAATGAACAGCATAAACAATGAACATATTATTTATTCATATAACCAACCGAATAATAAAATCTTCAGACTCCACAAACTCTCTCTTTTCATCTTCCTCGTCAATCGCCTCCTCTTCACTATCACTGCAAATGAGTGCTTCCCCGCCAGTTTGATCATAATAAATTCTCCTTCGACCCACTACAGACTGATCTTCAGTCATTCTTTGATTCCTGCATCATTTTAAAAGCAATTTAAATGTTGAGATACACTGCAAGGGCTAACATTTCAAGTAGAATACGTTCAAGTACTCTTGCGAGGTTAATATCAGCATACCTATCCAGAAAAACCCATGTGGTATAAGGTGACAAACGTTTCATATCAGGTATTTTAATCGGACGCAAGGAAATTTTAACAGGCACACTAGATCCTTGACCCATCGTTGAGTTAGCATTTCCATCTTCTACAAAACTATGGTTATTCCTATCTGCATCATTTCCATCGATTCCGCTTTTCATACCGGGCGTATCTCTTTGCCTCCTAACGAAGAGATCACTACCGTCATTACAGCTACCTCCTCTGTCTATGGAAGACCTCATAAAGCTATGAGTAATGGCACACAATTTTTTCTCGTTTTCATCAATCCTTTTCTGGTGAAAACGAATCAACAATTTCTAGCTAATTAGATACAGAAACACAAAACGTTACAATAAAACTAAACCAATAACCAATACTAACCTTTATCGATATACATCGATCCGCTGCGAGTTTCTTCTTAAGCGAATCGATTACAGCTGATACTTCCTTTGAAGCTAGAGCTCTCTCATCCGTCTCAGATGTCTACAAAGGTGACACAGAAATCTGATTAAGCCGAATCTTACAATCTAACAATCATTTGCAGCAAAATGGTTTTCTCACTAATGTGAAGCAATCTAACAACCCTTAAAAAAAACTTCGTAGCTCAATGCAGTAATCTCTAGATCCATGAACAAGCAAGTAGAAGCAAAAACAAGTCGTTTAGATTTCGTTATCTTCCTCAATCGCACAAAGAAGAGTTAGATTTCGAGAAATTCAGAGACGGATTGAGAGATTTATGAAGGAGTGAGAGATAAACGCACCGTGGAGTCCTTGTGCGGCTCCGATCTGGTCGCCGAAGAAGTAGGCGAAGAAGCTCCCGACGCCATTGTCAAGGAACCAGATCGGAACCGAAGAAAATGCGGGTCTGGGTCAAGATCCGAGTCGTGAATCGGAAATGTCGGAGGAGAGGAGGGATTTGGCGGGTCGTATAAACCCTAAAAATTATCTTCAATTTTTTTTTTGTTTTTTTTTTTTTTTATCTTCTTCAATTCTGATTGGAAAAAAAAATCTTATACGTTACTTAAAAAAGAAGATTCAACAGTTGTTAGGAATTGGGAAGCGTGAAATTGTTACTAATTAAAAATTAAAATAAAATAAAGTTGGTGGGAATGGCAGACCGATTTGAATTATCTACTGTACATTGAGAAATGTGTTTCGCCGGTGAAAGTCTCCGGCGACGGCGACGGAATCGAGGAATCTGCTTGTTTCTATATTTCCACTAATGATTAAACGAGCGTTGCTGGGCTCGGGTTTTATGGGCTCTGAAACCCTAATTTCTGGGCTTTTTTTTTATTTTCTCAGCTTTTCGAAATTCTCTCGCTTGCGTTTTCTCATCGGAAGAGTAACAGTAACAGTACGGCGATCGGAGATGCATTACGGCGCGGTGGTTAACGGACGACGATGTGGACTGATTCATCGGTTTGGCAGAAACTTCGCCGCGAGATCCTTTAACTCTTCTTCTTCTTCTTCTTCGTTATCTGGTGATTGTATTCTCCTCCTCTTTACGATTCACATTTTCGCCATTTTCACTTGGGAAGTGGATCCAAACTTGTGTAAACTGAAGTTAACGAGTGTTGAATCTGTGGATTTTCGTTTTTGCAGATCATGAATGTTTCATCAAGGACATAGCCAAAGCTACGCCGCCTAAGCATCTGACTCACCTGCTCAGTATATTCAAAGCTAGAGGTACATCAATCTTGGTTTATGGACTTGGTTGATCGTGTTTTTGCGGCTGGTTTTTATCGAACTAATTTGTGAGTAATTTGAGGAATTGGTGACTTTGCTTCTGATGTATCAGGTAAATCCATTGTTTCTCCTGGTGCCAAGCAAGGCTTATTGCCTCTCATTGTTCCATTGGTGAGAATCAGCCCGGGTATGATTGGGGACGAGTACATTCGTGTTGATCTGAGTTTGAAATATTGACCAGTGGTCTTATAAGTTAGAGCTTTGATTTAGTGTTTCCTTTTTCAGGTTCTTCCATTGCTCTACTACGGTGGCCAACAGCTCGTCCTAGGTCAGACGCGTCTTTCTATTGTTATATCGTCTTCTTTATCTTGTGTTTCTTCGTTTTATATCGTATCATTGTTCCTGGTGTTTACAGTATGGAGATGCCTGTGGTGGAAGTTCAGAAACATGGGGTTTGGTATTTAGCCAATAATGTAATGTGTCTTTGTATCATTACTGATGAGTTGATTTAGGGTCATTTCTGTGTACCATTCTCATATCTGACTTCATTGGCCAACATTCAGGTTGATGAGTTCATTCACAGAATATTGGTGGAAGAAGATGTTTCTAAACCCGAAGAATCCAGTCAAGAAATCTTTGACGCTGCTGGTGAAGCTGGGAAGAAGCTTTACAGTAAGGGTGACTTTGCTACATCAGGACTAAAGGATTTAGATGCCTATCTTCTAAGAAAGGTACGCATATATTGAAGCTAGACATGTCTGACTCTTTTCGGCACATGGAAGTCAAGATAATGTATCAGATTTGTTTTATTCAGGTTGGTCTGTTTCCGGACTCTCTAGAACGCAAAGTTATTCGACATATTGAGAATGGTGATCATGTAAGGCTAGTAACAACATCTATCCTGTTGCGGTCGACTTGTTTTCTCTTTCTTACCTATCTTCATATGCTATTTCAAGGTTTCAGCTTTGGTGGCTTCTGAGTTTTATACAAAGAGAGGAAACTTCCCCGGATCTGCCCGACCTTTTGCTTTCAACGCAAAGGTTTTGCTGAAGTTCGTATGATCTTCTCTCCCTTGTTAATATATCCACGGGTAGAGTTATTAATTTTTATTAAAAATCTAAGACCTGTAACTTTGTAGACTTGGGCGTAGCCTAGAAGCAAAAGACGCGGCTAGGGGTGCTCTGAAATCTTCTTGGTGGACCTTAGGTTGCAAATACGAGGTACAGTTGCTTAAATAACGTTTCGGTAATTGAAAAGAGAAGGAAACAATTGTTGGACATATGAAATGGCTGCACAGGAAATTGCTCGAATAGCAGAGTGGGGAGATGAGCAAATCTCTCAGTACAAAGAGAGAGTTACGGGAGAAGGAAGACAACGAGATATAGACAGGGGAAAGCCACGGGCTCAGGTTTGTATTAGTATTCGTATTCTCATATCATGTTTTGGGTACAATGGCTTGAAGCAAAACCTGTAATGGTCAGGCATCTTTGGACGAAGCTGCGTTCTTACTGGATCTAGCTTCGCTTGAAGGGACTTGGGACGACTCACTGGATCGGGTTGCTCAGTGCTATAAGGAAGCTGGATTTAACGACATCGCCAACTTTGTTCTGCACAGAGATTGAGAAAGTCTATCTTGATGGTCATCAACAACACTGATGTTTTCTTTATACTTGAGATGACATGAAATCTAATGATCTTTTCATTCAGACTCAACGTTTGAGGTTACATAAACCCTGGTAAAGATTAGATTCATTGAGTCAAAGGTTACTGATTGTATCTTTTCTGAGACTAGAAGTGAAATGAAATAGAATGATCATCTCATTGGGTAATCTAAGTGGGATTTATTATATATATTATATCTACTGCCAAAAATTCTAACGAAAAGTTGACAGTTTAGTTTTGCGTAGTATGATTAACATAAAAAGGAACATGATTAAGGTATTAGATTATAGTCTAGATGAAACCATCTTCTTAGGTGGCAAATGGATTAGGAAACTTCTTGCTCTTCTCTTTCTGTTTTCTCCCTAATAGCTTTCCCCAGAAGCTCTTAACTCCGCCGCCCTTCTTCTGAGGAACAACGGCGAAGCTGTTTTTTTTGGTACCTTTGCTTTTGTCTGAGAGTAGAATATGTTCCAATGCCTCAATGGTTTCATTGTAAACAGAACTGCCTCCTTTTCCGTTTTTCTCTGTTGCTTGAGTTTTCTGATCTTGTGTTTCTCCAGTGTCATGATCTTCTGCTTTCATCTGATCCAAAAGAGATGATCTCTGGCTGGTTAATCTCTTCTCTTGTGAAGGTTGTGCACCAGCTAGGTTGTTTGATTTGTCGGTAAGGTCAGGCATGAGTTTGTCTGAAAGTAAAGCTGTTTCCTTTGAGTTAGTCAATGCCTTGAGCTGCTTTCCCAGGTTCATTATCGTCTCTTGACATTCAGCTAACTTTTCTGAAGCAGCAGTGATTTCCAGTTCCTGAACCATCAAACACAGACGAAAACAGATTGGAGCTGTTCTCTGACTTATTTATAACGTAAGAATTTGACATTGTGCTGCTAACTTACAGTTCGCATGTTTTGTTTTTCGTCCAGCTTGAGCTCGTTCACTGAAGCACTGCAACACGAAACCCATTGGTTGCATCAGAGATAAATATATGATTGATCGATGTATAATATTGCAGAAATGAAGTCTTCAAGCATTCACATTTACCTTGCTGTCTTGTCCTTTGCCTCTTTGGCCGTTTTGTTTGATAACTTGTGATCCTTGAGAGCCGAAAAGGAAATATCGTCTGCCTTAAGCTTATCTGCTTCTGAAACCTGACCAAACGTTCCAATATCAACTTCGCTTCCACTCCGTGACTCATCCCACTCGAACTGCTTCTTAATCTCTTCTCTCATGCTCGAAACATCTTGAAGAGAAAAACAGTGGTTCACCATCCATTCCATCACAGAGCTCAACTCTTCTGCAAATTTCTTCATGTCTGTTTTCCTGTCTAATAGGTCGTAACAAGTATGAAGAAATCGCTGCAGTACACTACTTAGCTCTGAGGCTTTCCATTGCAAGACACGAGCAGTGTAACCTGGAAGGCCTTCTGATTCTCCGTGTGACACATGCCTCTCATCTTTGAAACTGACTCCCTCGGTAATTTCAATGATTCTTCGAATCGATTTGCTAACATCACACTCCATATCTGCTGTATCCTTCACAATGAGAGTCTTGGTCTGAGATAGATTCACCGAGTCATGATGGTTTACACTTGACAAAGCTTTTCTGATATCTTCAAGTACTTCATCAGTGTTTCTGTGCGCGATCCGCTTATGCTCCATTATCGCATTCAGGACGATATGAAGAGATTGAGGTAATTTGTTCACTTGGGAAGATGCGCCAGGATTTAATGAATAATCTGTTTCTGGAGTTTTCGTTAGCTCTGATAAATTTTCATTAGATTCATTCTCTACCGGACCAGTAGCTGAAATGGAATCAGAAGAACAAATAGGAGAACTTCCAGGTCGGTTATCGATAGTACTTGTAACCATTGCAAGCTTCTCCATTTCTGCAAAATCATCCATTAGTTTCCAGGAATCGGCACAGCTAACTTTATCATCATTGTCAAACTCTGATACTGATGCAACAGAGACTTCGTGTGACACATTGCTACTCCGGCTTGGCTCAATGTTTGTACCTTTAGAAGATTCTTCAAGATGAGACTCGCATTCTAGTAGTTTCGATGCTGTTCGAGAATACATATTTCTCGAGAACTGAAGCTCGTTGACTTTCTTATTTAATGCATCCCTCAGAGTGTTGTTCTCTTCTTCCAATAAGCATATTTGCTCAGTGAGGTTATTGATCTTTTCGGCATCAATCATTGGGCTTCCGTTGACTCTTCTCATTCCCAACATCTCTACCTCATTCCTCATTTTGGACATAGCAGCGGGTCCGGGTAACCGTTTCCTGACAAGTATCCGTAACCTTTGACACTCTGCTTCTAGTTTTGCAACTTTCTTCACATTCTCTAAGTGCAGTTTATGTGACGCTTCAGTTGTTCGACGACTAAACTCTCTCTCTTCATTCCGTAGCTCAAGCTCTTTCTCCAACACTCGGACTTCATATCTCAGCGAAATGTTTTCTTTTTCCTTCGACTCTAAACTATTCACCAAAGCATTGAAATCAGCTTCGACACGATCCCTCTCTCTGTTTAAATCTTCGACGGTTTTATTCTTTGCTAACAAAGCCTTTGAGAGTTGAGTGTTCTCGCCTTCCGCTTCTGCAAGCCTCTTACCGGTATCTGCCAATTCTGTCTTTAAAACAATCAATCTCCGTTCGTACTCGTGTGATGATTTTGTCAACGCATCATGCATCCTTCGCTCCTGCTCGTCCCGTACAAAGCGAAGCTGCTGCATACATTCTTTTAGACCAGCATCCGTGTTACTCGACCTCTCGTTGCTAACGTTTTTCTCATTCAAAGCTTTCTTGAGAGATGCCGATTCAGCTATTGCCTTCTCCCAACCTGTTAGCACAAACGGGAAGCTACTTGAAAGGACGAATAAGGTCTAAAGATCGATTGAGCACAGATTAAGATTCAGTACAAGTTACCAATGGTTGCTTCTTGTGCCTCAGTCTTATGCTTATTGTTCTCGGCCTCGACAGTGGTAAGCTTATCATTTAGACTTTTAAGGCGATTTTCTAGCTCGATCTTTTCCCCAACAAGCTTCTCAATCTAATTTTAACAACAATTAAGCTCATAATCTTTAGCTATTTACACAAGATTCACAAAATCATTGGTGTTCCAAATTACATTACATATCTTTGCAAATCAAACATATCTATAAGATACATAAATGATCAAAGAAACATACATAAATGATCAAAGATAATCCAATTTTCCAACCTTATAATAAAACAAAATGTGATCAATGATTAATATTTACTTACCTCTACATTGGAAGAAATGCCATTGCTTTGGACAATGGTTTTCTCCATTGATTTCTTCTTCCAACGCCATGCTTTATGGTCCATTTAATCACTCCCAAAAGCCACACAACTAATCATATTACAAATAAAGCAAAAAGCTTTAAAATTTCATTTGCATAAACCAAAACCAGCCCTTCTGAAGGAAAACAAAGATCAGATTTTTTTTGTTTGATTTCTCTGATCCCACATTTCTCAAATGGACCCACATAAAGTTAGATTGAGAAGCTTGTTAATAAATCAAGATTAAGATTGAAGAGCAAAACATAAAGTTAAAAACTCATTGTATTAAAAAAATTCCCAAATTAGAATAACAAATTTCCCTAAATGAATAACAGAGAAAGCTTGAGGTAGCTCAATCAATGGCTTCTACATGCACTACACACTAAAAACAAAAGAGATGATAAAGTTGAAGACTTTAAGAGAAACCCATGACGAATCTCAAACAAAAACCAATAAAGTTTGATTTTTTCTTTAGCCACATTAAGAAGATTTGGAGAAAAAGCCAAAGAAACAAACCAAAAAACAAAAAGACAAAAAAATTCTCACCTTATTGAGCAAAATCTAGTCTCATCATACTCAGATCAGGAACAACAATGGAGATTAGAAAACAGAGATTCTTAGCTAAAAAAAAGCGAGTGAAGAGGACAAAGAAATGAAAAGGGAGTGTTTGGCAAAGTTAAGATTACTCGAAAACAACTTTAGAATGAGAGTGTAGAGAGAGAAGATGTGTCGGGTAGGATCTGATTGAAATGGGCAATGTACGCTTAATGTACGTTGGATCGTACGAGATTCGATTAAATCGCTAATATTAATATTACCACAAAAAACAAAACGCTAAATTTGTATTTGAAGGTAAACACGTTTATGAATTTCATGGACCTCGGAATTCTAATATTTTAAAAATACTTTAGCAGGTAGTAGTTTATTAGTTTTCTTTTTACAACAAATGGACCTCGGAGTAGTTCTTTTTCAAAGATTGATTAATAATTAGTACGAATGATTATTGCTTAATGAATAATTAATGGAGTTAAGTGTGCACTCTAATCAACTTTAAGAGTGCTTTTGTTTTTGTAGTTTATCTTAGCTAGGGGTGAGCATTCGGATCTTTGGTCGGATTTGGTACGGATTTTTCCGATTTTCGAATTTTTGGATTTCGGATTAGAGCTTACTTATACCATTCGGGTATATTTATATATTGAATCGGGATCAGTTCAGATCCTTTCGGGTTCGGATCAGATTTGCTACTGATTTTGAGATCCAAAACTCATCCAAAGTTCTATCGGATTCGGTTTTATCCGAAACCAAACAAAAATATAAAATCAATAATGACATTAAAAGAATGCCTAAATATATAAAAAAAGGCACAAATTCAAATTTAAGACCAAAATGACTCTTATTAAATGAATAAGGTTCAAACTTGAATGTAAAAGACGTGAAAAAATAAAACTGAAAAACAATGTGATAAGGAAGGGGGTAGATCATAGCAAAATCTCAGCAATATACTCATCATCGACAAAGGTAAGTTAGATCTAGTATTTATTTTATTTACACATGAAGATACGGGTAGATATAAATAGAAATATTTACTCTCAAAGACACTTTCTCACAAACATATTACATATAGAGATACTTTAATGAGAAGGTATACTTTCTATGTGGTTAAAATCATTTATACCCTTAACTTTTCAACCTATTTACTTATACAACTAAAACACAAAAACTAAAACAAAATAACAACTCTCTCTTCTTCTCCGTTGTATCTTTTCTTTGCTTTTCTCTGTGTTTTAAATTTTTGTCTCATATCCTTTCACTTTAATCTGAATCAAATCAAATTTTTGTCTCATATCCTTTCACTATGCGCTCTCGGAGAAACTCAACGAATCAACTATCTCTAATCAAATCTAGGTTTCGTAGAGTACCAAAACCACCGCGAAAATGGTGTTCTTCATTAGACAATTCAACGGAGGACCGAGTAGATCCGGAACCTAGAAAACAAATTCCACCTCCGCCTCTGCATGTGCTACTGCTTCTTTAACCATTGCCTTCTCTGTCGGTTTCCAAAGATCATCTTCCATTAGTGTGCTTGTTGATTGGTGAGGAATCGGAATTTGGAGTGGAGAAACTAAAGCCCAAATTAAAACATTCTTTGGGATTATGATATAGCGAGGAATCGTAAGCAGGAGTGGAAAAAATTAAAGTGGAAGACGAAGAAGATCGAAGAAGATGGACAAACTATAAACAATGGTCACGATTTTGTGGTTACGATATTGATGGTCACTTATGAATGGTCATGTGTTGATGGTAATCACCTCGTCAATTATTGTTTTAGGCTTTTATAACTGGTGAAATAGAATTAGCAACTGAAGAAGTTCTCTATTGCAAATTTTAAAGGCATTAAAAGTTTTAAGCATGTTTGCGTAGATAAATTAGAGTTAGGTTATGTGTACATCATCATGGATTAGTTTGTCTACAAATAGAAATTATTTGTACAACGTATCATGTACAATTTACCATGGACAAAATATTGGGAACAACATACTTACCATGATCAAAGTGTCGTGGATACTTTAACGTGGTCAACGTAGTAATAATCTTGTTCAAAGATGTAAATTCTCTGATTTCTCTCACGAAGACTTGAATCCACCTTCATTGTGGAAACCACTAACCATAAAACATTGACCACTAATCACTCCTACAAATATGCATTGACATAACCATAAAACACTAACCATAAAAAAGTGACCACGAAAAAAAAAAATTATACACCTTAAGAACCCAACATTCTATAGCATTTACCACAAAATTATATAACAACAATACAAAGAAAGTAGAGGAGATTCAGAAAATCGTGTTATTATAACTTTGCATATACCGATTTCTTAGCTTGTCGCTACACATAACATCATTTAAAGCATCCATGGAAACATCACTTATGAACTATTCTTCTAAACTAATATTGTAATTTTTTCCCAGTTAATGGACAAACATAGATTTTGATTAGTGCTTCTTTTCCTACTATTTACTTTCTTCTTCAACGAATGTTTAATTTGCTTGGAGCTCGAAATGCTTTTTTCTTAAAAGTATTGATTTTGGTTTCTTCTCATCCTCACAATCTTCAAAATTCTTTCTCTTTTCTTACCGTTGATCGAACACCATTCAAAACCTATTAGAAACCCAGAAATTTACAAAGACAAAATGAGAAAAACATGTGTCTAAATCTCACTAATTCCCAGAAACAATTTACAATCCAAAATTTATGTGATTACAATCACTAAGAACTCGGATTGTGTGAAATCGAAACCGCTTTAATGGAAGAAGAAGATGAAAATTGAAAACTACTCTCGCAAAGCATCACGAATCAATCAAGAGGGCTTGACATGGCGATGAATCAGAGATCAAACAAACCAAATCCAACCGAATTGTAGAATCCGAGATCTCGATTCGTATTGCTCTCGCCTTCTCTGGTATAAATTATCAGTTAATGGTTAATCATAATTTTTTGTATAAAAGAATACAGAAACTCAAGGTTTCAAGGCAGGGAAGAAGTAGAAGGTGAAATAACAGAGTTGCCATAGTTATTTTGTAGAAGAAGAAAGCGGTTCTTTCGTTCAGATCTGCAAAGGTATTTTTGTCATTAAGTTTTTAAAACAGTAGAAAAAGTATAGGTAGGAGGAAAAGTATGTTTTTTGTAGTAGAATTCTTGAAAAGTACTTATACATGTAAATAACCCATATAAATATTTGTATATATTTGGTTTGTTCGGTTATTGCTTCGGTTATCATATATATCCAAAACCGAACCGAAATTTATAGTCAAAAAAATTGAAAACTATTTGGTTATATAACAATAACTAATATAGATCTAAACCGTTTAATTTAGGACATGTTCGATTTCGGATTTTAGTTCGGTTAACTTGCCCACCCCTAGACTTAGCGTATCTTTATCTTACGAGTTAAGAGGTTGGTTTCTTTTAAAATAGAAATTGACTCGAACTAGTTATGATTAGCTTCTTAAATAAAATATTTATTGAGATTTACTTTTTCTTTTTGTCTTAAATCAATCCAACAACAAAATAGTAGTTGTCACATAATTCGTATCGTATCACACGAATTGATTATCGGTGGTGGATTATAAATCTTAGGCTCCAAATGGTGGAAAAAATAGAATTGCACCGATGGAAAAATTATTGAGTGGAAGAAGAAAGTGAAAAACAAAATTTTGTTCTACTTGTTATTCTCTTATTTTGTAGAGGAATCTACCAATTTTGTTCATTCTTTCAGTTTTTGTTGGGGAACAAATAGAATAATTGTTTTTCACTTTTCAGCCTAAATGGTACTAATTTTAGAAGAATAGTTAAATCTACTTTTCAACCTAAATGGTAACACTTTGGAAAAATACCCAATTCCACCAAATTTTGTTCCTCTAAACGTGCAACCATTTGCACCCTTAATCCAATAACTGATAATTTTTTGTTTGGACATTATTGGACATACGACTATTGTGATTAATTTTCTTATCATTTTTTACATAATTTAACGTTAATAACATTTCTTACGTCTCATTTTAGCAATAATCATTTATTTACTAAGTGCAAAGTGGTCTATTAGTTTTGAGACTTGAAAAAGAATTTTTAAACCCGTTCAATTCCATTTCAGAAGGGTAATTTATGTCGTAAATGTGATATTATCAACGACTGGTCCCGGACACCAAAAAAATTATGGATCAATGATTCGGAATTCCAATGGTTTATCAAAAAATAAAACAAAAAACAATTATTTATTTCACGGTTATATAAAAATATAGTTATCCATTTCCATTTGTTCACTAAATAATTAACCCGTTCGTTTAAAAATTACTGATGTTCTAGAAAAAAACTTATTTCACAAATTTTGTTTTTACATTTTCTGTTATCATCTTCTTGTTTTTCCATTTATATTTTAATTAAAAATATTGTTTTATGAATGGCCATCACTCTGCTTATTACAGAAGAAGCCTTCACTCATTAACAAGTTTACGCCTTCTTTGAGTTTACATTCCCTTGATTTCCAATTAAAACAATTTGGTAATTTAATCAATTCATTAACAAGCTTACGCCTTCTTTGTTTAGAAAGTACTTCAAATTATGGGACCAATTGTAGATGTAATTAAGCAGCTAAATTTTAGGTAATCAGTCTATTTATATGAATAATATTACTCCAGAACTTGCTTTCAATCTCTAAAATGGCCATCACTCATCAGTCGCAATTAGTGTCACTTCAGTCTACATTACTATTAATTAAATTTTCTTACCAAATTATTTTGTTACTTCTCATTCAGAGCTTTTATTAATGTGCCCTGCTAAATACGGTTACAACCAGATTATGAATTGTAAGAACAAAATTGAAAGAGAAATAAGTGGAAAAAATATCAAAAATTTAATATTTATAAATTGGGTGTAGAGAAGCAAAACTAAACATTACGAGGTGTAAAATTAGGGTATTTAAAATAGAATTGTGAGTGTGTTCAATACTTTAAATTTCAAATAACTCAGGTTTTAGATTCGTTTTTTCCAATACAATTTTTTCGGTTGTATAAGTTTGGAGACATATTAATAAAGGGAAATGAAAGCTGAATCTAGCATGGATCAGTTGAAATATTTTGGAATGCTTTCCAGGAGCGGATCCAGAAATTAATTTTATTGGGAGCACAATTTTTTCAATAAACTTACTAAAAAAAGTAGCTATAATTTTTATTTTTGATGAAACTTTACGAAAGTTTATGTTATTCTAATACCAATTCTAAAACGTTTTGAGAAATACTTGTAAAAAGTTCCTTCTTTTTTTTAAATATTTTATTGTATATTTTTTTAGTCTTAAGAAAAATATTTAAAACTGTTATATTTATCATTTTCTGCATAAAGTCTAATATATGTGTAACACAAAAATAACATTGATTTTGTCTCAAAGAAAATCATTGTAATTATAAAAACTAAACGAAAAAAAATTTGTGAAAGGAGGAAGAATATCAAATGAAAACTATGAAAAAAAGAAATAACAAAAATAAAAAATCCTAATTAAATTAGAACAATGCCAACATACAAATAAAGAACCTACTTAAGAAAAAACGGAAAGAGAGCTTGCCATTAACAAAAAAAGTAATTAATGAGGGCATTATGAGATTTGAACTTAGAACCAACAGGGCACTTCATCAATTCAATCACTAAATTACTAATTATTTCACATTATTACATATAATTTTTTTTTTGTGTGAAAATTATAGTGGGGCCACGTGCCACCCCTGTCTTCTTCTTACGTCCGCCCCTGCTGCTTTCAATTTCTAGCCAAATATAGTGGGGGCACGTACCTTTGCGTTTCTTTTAATCTAGCTTGGATACTCGTAATATTTTTAATATAACTCATTCGATTAAATTCCCGACCAAAAAACTATATAAGCTTATTAATATAAAATGTATTCTATGTAAGAAACCACAAATAGAAGTTATGACACTTGGTCATACATTTTTAAGTTAGAAGATAGTTTGGAAAAGCATTAAACATATGAATAAAAGTAGGTAAGTTCACTGCGTACATGCACCATCACACCGAGATCGAGTCACACTCCCTACAAATATAATGATTAAGCTAATAAGCCAGCCAGTTGTGGCTCAATGTTGATCAAAAAAAAAAAAATTGATAACTATCATGTGTGTAAGAAGGATCCAAGTAAATTGTTAGGGCATGTATAATAGAGACACTGCCATAAGTGTCTAAAAACTTTTTAGAATTAAATATATTAAATTTAGGATCTTTGGGTGTCTAAGATCTTTTTTCCGGTTTTAGACACCCAAAGATCCTAAATTTAATATATTTAATTCTAAAAAGTTTTTAGACACTTATGTCAGTGTCTCCGTTATACATACCCTTAAGGGTGATAAGATACGTCACTACTAGAAAGAAAGCTATAGCCTTGGCCACTGCGTACGTCCTCCGCGATTCTCACGACCACGGCTTCTGCATTCTCTAACCGTGTTAAAAAAAGAAATGAAAGCATTTCATGTACATTTATTTGTAAATTTAACCGGTCTATCACGAAATAATCGTTGGAATAATAGCGTCATTAGATCCATCATGTTAAACAATATTTGACTCATCATCTGATTCTGAGGATTTTGAAGGTTCACATTGCTTAGTACCATGGGTCTTCACAATCAATTTTTCATTAAACAACATATATATATATATATATATATATTGCCTAGGGCTGAGTTATCTATAACAATATGTCAATATGTAAAATTGGAGAAAAAGCCATATTCATTTACGTAGCATTCATAATAGAGTCAGAATGCGAAGATGGAAAGTGTCAAGAAGTAAAAAAAACATCCTTAATGGAATAAGATTTATGTGGTTGTTGAAGCATCCTTTGTTAAAGTTCTATTTATTACGATAGCTTCTATGACAGTTGAAACAATGAATTGAGTGGTTGTACTAAGAGTAACAGCAGAGAACTTGAAATAGCCTTTATTGGTTAATGAAGTATGATTTCTCTTTGTCAAGTATGCTTTTGTTTAGCCAAAATACTTTAAAGGCAAAGTATAATCTAAATTAGAAGTAAAAAGGTAATTCAAATTCAAATATTTGTTTGTAAAGATCCTAATCTAAATCCAATATTAATTTAGTTGACTGAAGAAAAAACTTAAAAGGTAATGACCTTACATAGATTAGTAGACCCAGGTACGGTCGAGCCAATATATGAGTTTGGTCCCAATCAACATCCACTTTCTAAAAATGGAAGTTGGAACAAATTTATGATTTGCCCCATCATCATCAATAGAGAAATTACTCACAAACAGAAATTAAATGTTTTAAAGTGATTAAAGGAGGAGATCATCCTCTAAAACAACACTTCGTTGGAGCTTAAAGAAATATGAGTAAGTGCTTATATTGTCCGGAATATGTTAGGACGAAATTAAAGAAATTCATGGCTTAAAAATGTGAAGCAAAATCTTCTACGTGAATGTTGCCAGCAATACATGAAGAACTTGACCATTAGGATGGTATCGAGAATAGACTGTTTGTGAGTCAATCCACAAAAGAATGCCTTAAAAGCAAAAACACGTCACTTCCACTCCTCCAATGTATTGCAAGGAAGATACGAAAGAATAAAAAGTTTGGAGTTTGTGATAAAGAGGCTAGGTGGTTATATGATAGAGAGAGAAAACCACCAATGGATATAGCTATGAACTTATGAAGCCATGAATAGAGTCAATCATCTAACATATTCGATGGTCTAGAACGGCAATAAACCATCGATAAGCCAATAACACTAATCTTGCAGCTGATTGATGTCTAGTGTTATCTTGTGTTCTTTCGACTTACAATGTTCAAATATTAGCAAAAAAAAACAATAAGATAACTAAATAATAACCAATCATGAAAAGACTTGCACAAACTTGCAATAAATTATAAATAAATCCAACAAAAAAAACCATTCTCCTTAAGTTAACCCAAAAAAGTAAAGAGGTCAAAACAGGACCAATCATAACCAGCAAAGGTCTAAGAAAAGCAAATCAATTCCCGCAAAAATTTGTCAATCAGATAGAGAAATAGATAGAGAGTCAAAGAGAGTAAGAGTAAAACTTCTCATAAGTGATCATTGATGGAAAATGAAGCCAAGAGATCACTTGGGCTTCCACTTTTGCCTTCACTCACCTGCGTTGGCTGATTCACATTCCTCAACACATCCAACGCCTCTGATACTTTGGCATTTAGAGCCTCCGGTGACTCGAGCAGATGCAAAACCTCAGTCTGGTCCATCTCAAGTAACATACCCGTCACTTTGGCAGCGTTCTCGTGCTCTATCTGATCCACTAATGGGTATAGACTCTCACCTAGAATCTACACAACCCAAAAAAACAAAAACAGTAAGTTGACTGAGACTCGGTTTGAAAGACTTATTCATCGAGGGAGAGACTTACTGTTCTCTGCTGAGAAGCCGGGGCACTAGCTAGGGAAGAAGCCAATGCACCAACGGGCATGGGCTGACCAAAAGGCATTCCATTATAAGCAACTGGAACCATTCCTCCAGGCATTGGACCGTCGGGCATGTTTCTACCACCAGGAGGGTAACGGTACCCACGTCCTCTCGGCATCATCTAGAGAAATTAAGAGCTTATAGAATCATCTTGACACATTTAAGACGGTTTTTTTTTAATCAAAGCAGTGAACTAACCTGTGGCTGCTGCATGAAAGCCATTGGCTGCTGAGGCTGGTGGCGCATGGGTCCATCACCTGACCGTCTCCCACCTGGTCGTGGACCTTGCTGACCTGGCTGCATCATCGGGCTGAAATAATTCGGCCCCATTCCAGGAACCAACTGAGGCTGATATCCAAATCCAGGCTATCACAGGTTTAAGAAAATCAAGTGACTGGTTAGAGATCTCTCCTTACGAAATTTAAAAAACACATATCGAGAAGACTGTATCGTTTATCCAACAGAACAAGTCTGCCACCAATCAAGCCATGTTACATAGCAGTGAAACAAATCTCAGCTTAGAAAAAGAGAAGTAGTACCTGGTGAGGAATGATTGGAGGCCCTTGACCGTAAAAAAATTGTTGTCCAAGACCTGGAGCACCACCCGGGAATATTGGCATACGAGGACCCATACCGGCCATAAAGGCAGGTCTCATTTGAGAAAACTGTGCCTAAAACAAGACCGTAAGGGATTTACGATGACGGACCAAACAAAAGTAAATGCACACAGGTTGTTTATTTGGTAGGGGGAATGTACTACCTGCAGCTTAGCCCTTCTATCTTCTTTCCTTTGAGCAAGAGCAACATACAACGGTTTTCCACCAACCATTTTACCATTCATTTCATTCAGCTGCACAAAACAACGAAACCAAACGCATCAAACGAAGAATAGAAACTCAAAACAGTTTCTAGTATTGTCTTGACCCAAGGTCATTTATATTACCACTTTAGAAGCTTCATTGGCATCTGAAAAGGCAACAAATCCTGATCCTTTGCTGATACCACTAGGGTCACGCATAACCTATTTGTATTAAAATCAATCACGCATAAGCTTCACTGGCATCTCTCACAGTTAGTGATTTGCATGTACGAAACAACAATACTGACCTTGCAGGAAGTAATTGTACCAAATTCAGCAAACAACTCGCGCAACTTGTCATCCGTGACAGTTTCGTCAAGGTTTTTAACATACAAATTCAACCCATCAAACTGGCTTCCCGACTCCCTTGAGCTTTGTTCATATCTTCGACTCAACTCAAGTTCCCTCTCAGATTTCTTCAAAGCTTTACCAACATACCACTCCTTGTCATCAAACTTCTTTCCATTGAGAGCCTCAACAGCACGGCCGGCGTCTTCCGGATTCTCAAAGTTGACAAATCCAAAACACCTCGATTTCCCATCTCCGTCTCTCATAACAACAGTGCTTGATATATTACCGTACTGACCAAAAGTTGTCTTCAACTCATCATCCGTAACGGTTTCCGAAAGATTCTTCACGTAAACATTCGTAAACTTCATCTTATCAGCAGCCGACTCTCTATCCTCTTTCTTGAGAAACGGTCCAACGAAAATCTGCTTATCGTTCAGCACTTTACCGTTGAGCTTCTCAATCGCATTCTTAGCCGAATCCTCACTCTCAAACTGCACAAATCCGTAACCTTTAGACTGACCCAAATGATCAGTGGCAATCTTACAGGACACGATATTCCCACACTCGGAAAAGGCCTCGTGTAGCGTCTTGTTATCAACCGACTTGTCCAAATTCTTGACAAGGTAAAACACAAAACCCACATCAAGAATCTAGCAAAAAACAAATGACTTGCTATTGCAAAAAAAACCAAAACTTTACCTTGACAAATAAATTCCCAATCCCACTTCTACGAGCAGATGAATCACGTGAAGAGTAAGTAATCCTAATCATCTTCCCATTGATATAACTGTAATTAAGCTTCTTCATTGCCTTTTCAGCTATCATTTCCAAAAACCAAAACAGATTTCACCAAAAACGATAACAAAATCCCTAAATTGAAATCAGTCAGATTCGAAATTACCATCATCGGCATTACTGTAATTGACATAGCCATAACCAAGAGACTGATTAGAAGCAGCGTCGCGACAAACACGAACCGATACAACGACGGGAGAAACTTCATTGAAATAATCATAGAGCTGAGAATCAGTCACATTGGTTTCCAGATCTCCGACGTAGAGCGAGGAAAGAGCACCGTGATTCACTCCGTCCGCCGCCGGAGGAGGAGGAGGAGAGGACGAATTCGAAGGAGGAGCTTGAATTTGCGCCATTGTTGGGGATTTTTATTTTTTTTAAAGGGATAGGTAAAATAGAACGATTGGAGAAGACGAAGTCGGAGATTTGTGGGCAGCACGGCGATACCGCAGCGGAAAAGTGAGAGAGGAAAGTTGAGTTTATATACTTGGTCAAGTCTCTCTAATGCTTTGCTTGAAAACCCTAGACAATGGTTAAAAAAAAACACATTTATCTTTTGTATTTTTTTAACGGTTTAAGATAAATATGAGAAATAGTCTGAGTTTCTTATCAGCCGTCCGATTCTTTGTTTTGATGGGTCCCATGATAACCTCACGTGACATTCTCGTGATTCGCATGATTCTTTCTCGCGTTTGTTTGCTCCGCGCCGGTTTATCACGAATTCGTTTCCGGTTAGCTTAAATCTCGATCTGATTGGGTTTTTGACCGGTTTGGGGATTTTTTTAGATCATGTGTGTTTTTCTTGTATTCGTTCCTGTTTTCGATTCTTTCAATGATTGCGAGTAAAGGTTCGGACTTTTCCTAAATGGTAGAATTTGGTAAGACAAATTTCGCTGAGCCAATGCGATGATACTTCTGTTTTGGTTTTGTTTAATTTAGTGAATTAAAATTGAGATATTTAGAGTTTTTGGTGTTTAATCCTGTAAGTATGTTGTGATTGTTGATGATTAAGAAGGACAAGTTTGAATTTGGTGTTATGAATCTGATACACTGGAGTTATAAGCTAATCTTTTAGCTATCTCTTCCTCTTTTCCAGTGTGGAAATTGTTTGTTTAGTATTCACTTTTAGGCTCCGGTTATGCAATCATGTGCTTGTGGCTTTTTGAACTAAAGTAATATTACTCGTTTTCAAGTTATACAACTGACCCGTGAGGCTTCCTTTACAAGGGTTTAAGACTGTTCGGTGGAATGCTCATGAGAAATGTTTTCTGGCAGCAGGTTAAGCTTGTTAACTTGTTGGCTTTGAGTTCAATATCAGCCAAATGAGGCTAACTATAGTGAACGTAAATGGTTTATTTGTTTTTAATAACTCGAATGCTAGCGATGAAGTCCAATAACAAGGCTACTTGATACATGTTGGGGTTGCGTAAACCTTGTGTCTCATTCGTTGTGAAATGAAAAACCAAAGCTACTTGACACATACCTGAAATCTTATTGCTTGTTTTTTGCTTCATTAATAGACGACTGTCAAAGAAGTCTCTCTGTGCCTATTAACATTTGCTTTTCAAGATTCTCTTCATCTAACCCATACTTTTGATAAACAAATAAAGCTTCCCTCTTTCCTTGGTTAGTTTATCCACCAAAGTACTCTCTTTTACGGTACTGCTTTCTTACTTTGGTTCAACCAAAATATCTTTTATGCTTTGCTGCTCTAGTCTCTCCGTACAATCAGGGCCGGCCCTGAGATAATATGGGCCACAAGCCTAATAAATTTTTGGGCCGAATTTATGTTGGGAAAAAAAATTATTGCTAGTGTGTAGCATATAAGACTCGAGCTATGTACCTAATACTACATATATTGAAGAATCAACCACTACACTATAATGTGGCCGAAAATTTATATTATACGATTTCGGACCGCAAGCCAATGCTTGGCCTGCTTGGGCCCAAGGCCGGACCTGCGTACAGTGGACCCTACTAGTAAGGTGTATCTTGTTAAGCTACCATTTCCATTCAGCTTTTCCCTGTTTTCTATTTGTTTTTTTTCAAACAAATGTGACATGAATGATTTTGTTTCTTCTTTTTTTATTGAACTTCATTTGGGTTAATCACAAGTAAAAAAAGAAAGTACTCATGCTAAATGACGATATATTAGTCATTTTTTTTTTTGTCAACTATTAGTCATTTATTTGCAAGAATATAAAATTCCAAGTATGTTTGTTCATTTATTGCGCGTTTTGTTTAAAATTAAACATAGTTTTCGTGTGTATGTGTATCTATATTTTAAACGAAAACATCCTATATGTTATTTGAGAAGCATTTTGGGAGCACTTTGCTTAGGTGTCATCACCACAATTTTTCTCCTCTTTATTTTTATTCATTTATTTCATTCTCTTATACTCATTACCAAACACATTTAATTCCAAATATACTTATTTTGATTACTATAACTCTAATTGTCAAACACATTGAATCTTCCTAAACTTGCCAAAATTAAAATGTTTTGAAATTTTCAACTTGCCAAAATTAAAATATTTCGAAATTATAGATTTAAATCATAGAATTAAATGTGAACACAAATTTAACATATATACCAAAAAAATTGATTTAAAATAAAATAAAACTATTAATTATCTTTTGAAAATATATGAGCATGTAAAAATATGTTTTTACATGTGTTGTTTTGTTTGACAAGTAGATGTTTTTAATTTTTCATAAATGTACTTTCGTACAAATAAAAATATAATTATTAATGAAATTTGTTGGTTTAATTATTTCACGGGTGGAATACATTTGTATGCAAAATAATTGCAAAATTCATATATATAAATTAGGTCTTAGGTTATGTATAATTATTCTTCATAATCTTTTTTTTTTTAACTAAAACTATTGATTTTATTCGATAATCATTTTATCCTGCGTATAACGCGGTTTATTTTCTAGTACTGCTTAAATTAATATCACGTTTTTCATTTAAATCCCGTTATCAAAAAAACGCATAATTTATTTATGGTTTTGTCAAATGCGTTTTGTTTGCCAATTTTGAAATGTTGCAATTTTTTAATTTGATTATCTACCAAATAAGTCTTCAAAACCCCCCAAGAAAGAAAATAATTGCAACCTTCGGAGAAGACATTACGAGTGGTGTGGATTAGGTCCTGCAACTTCAGGATGGGACTACTGATTTGCTGGGACTACAAGGAAACCACCGAAGCCTCTCTCCCCTTCATACAAAATTACATGGCCTCCTATGGGCTATGCAGTTTACGTAAAAAGCGACGTTTTTGCTCCACATTCATTACGGACTCTAAAGACTTAGTGAAGATGGTGGATGCGCCACATGAGTGGCCCGGCTTTGAGCCAGAGTTGCGTGAATTGGCAATTCTTCGAGAGTCTTTTCCCGAGTTCGACCTCATCTACCGGTAACGGGAGAATAATACGAGAGCGGATTTGTTAGCAAGGAATGCACGCACGCGAAACAAGATTTTCTCCTTTATTAGCACTTCTATCCCCTATTGGTTTGCTGATACAAACAATGTATTTGTTTAACTAATTGTGAAGTGTGTTTGTGACAAAAAAAAAAATGATGATGCATACGAATATATATCACTTGTGAATAGTTACGAATATATATACGAATTTTGGAATGAAGGAAACTGATAAACTGAAATTTCACTTTCAAACTGAGGCTTGTGGCCCAGTGGTAAAGGGGTTGCAGTTGTAACTACCGCCACCCGGGTTCGAGTCTCGGCCACCGGGGAATTAACATTTGGGCATCGCCGGCGACACAGATTAGCCTCTTGGGCCTAGATAGCCTTTGGGGAAACTGTGTATAATTCAAAAAAAAAAAAAAAAAAAAAATTCACTTTCGGTATTACAGTACTTTTTTTGTGAACTATTCATGTTTTTTTTGGGATCACACAAAGCATGTCTGCCCAAAAACAACTTTGTCCTGTGTTTGTGGTCACAAGTCTTGCGTCAATCTTTTAGTCTTCACAAATCACTCGTTATATAAACCGTTCCTCGCTTTTTACGATTACACAAGAAACCAATAGAAAGAATCTTGCCGACCAAATTCTGTAAAAATATAACCTAATGGGAGTTAAGATTAAATTATGGGTGTAACTCATAGTTAAGTCAAAAATGATATCAATCATGAAGTAAATTTCTTTTTTTTTTTCAGTTTGAGTTTGAATTATAATGTGTTATTGTTGATGTACAAATTTAAGTTGTCTCCTCTGTATAATTGGTAATTCAAAAATTAACTCAACATCATCAAAATTCTCATTTATTAGAGATGAGTTGCTAATTTTTTTACTATACATTTTGTCAGATGACACTTTAATTTAGATTACAAATTAAATAAGATTAGTCATAGTATGAGTGATTTATAAGTCAAAAATTATGCTGTAAATTTATAAGTTCTATTTGAATGATTCCAACAAAATATGAGTAACATTAGAGATGAGATTACAAATATGATATAGAAAGTATCCAATTAGTTTTCTTGTTTTTATTTAATGAAAAGTTATTTTTTTTGTTAAATTTACAATAAAGTTATTTTTATTTAATTTAATCTATTTTTATTATTTAATTTGTAATAAAATGTTATTATTACTAGTTAAATTTTTTTTTAATAACACATACTGCAACTTATACATCAAAATAACTACAGTCAGTTATATCGATAAAAATGTTAACTTATATTTTCACAGCAAACTCACCTCGTAAATATGTAGTTTCCACCACATTATTTTACTGCAAATATACATCGAATTATAACACTTACTCCAACTCAATTTGATATTACATGCTACCAATTGGAGCCGTAATTTGCCCCACATAAATTTAAATCTGAAATATTTGTAAGAGATGACACTTATTTATAAACTCATTAGTTTTTTAGCATTTTATGAGTTTTCTTGTTTCATATAACACTTTCTATTGTAAATTACCTAAAATACCCCTATATCACATTAACCAAATATTCTTCCACTCTCTTATTTTCTCTCCCCCTACATGACTGAAATGTTTTTTATTATTTTTTATTTTTTCGTAAATACTACATCTCTTTTTCTTTATCTACTTATATATTCATATTTTATTTTAGAAAAAAAATTCATTTTTACTTTTCATTATAATTTATTTTTCTTTAGATTTTGATACCCATTTTCAATATATTTTATTAATTATATCAGTATAAAGAACAATACAATAAACCATATTAATATATGTAATGTATACACTTATATATATGCTATGTACATGTACAATAAATTTTGCTAGTAATATACATATTTGTATACGTGTATGTGTATATCTACGTGTACGTATATATATGTATATATGTTTTATATGTGTACATATGTTTCCACCAATGTGTACATGTATGTGTATATGTACACATGTTTTACATGTACGTGTATGCGTATATGTATACATATGCTTTATGTGTACGTGTATATGTACGTATATACATTTTTGTGTACGTGTATGCGTTTATGTTTTGTGTACGTGTATATGTACGTGTATGTGTTTATGCTATGTACATAACATTTTTGTGTATGTGTGTGCGTTTATGCTATATACATAGCATATACGTGTACAATAAATCTACGTATATACATATTTGTGTATATGTATGTGTATATCTATGTGTACGTATGTATGTGTATGTATGTATATGTATTTTATATGTACATATGTTTTTATCTATGTGTACGTGTATGTGTATATGTACATATGTTTTACATGTACGTGTATGTGTATATGTATACATATGCTATATGTATATATATTTTTGTGTACATATATGCGTTTATGTTTTGTGTGTACGTGTATATGTACGTGTATGTATATGTGTATATGTATGTGTATTTGTGTACATGTATGCGTATGTATGTACATATATACTCACATACCCTATACGTACACATATATATATACATATATATTATTTTAACTGTGTAAAAATATGGCAATATGAATTTTGAAAGACTGAGAATAAAAAACTGAGTTTGAAAATAGGGTTAATTTGTTAAATAACAAAAAAAAAATTATATATCAAAAACTAACTAAAAACCCTAGATCACTAAGATGATGCCCCATATGAAGCTTTTGATTAGTTTTTGAAATATAGTTTTTTTATTTGTTATTCACCTAATTATCCCTTGAAAATATAAACAAATATTTTTTTCACCAAAGCATTTGAAAGAAAAATAGAAAACAAAGGTGAAAAGAAAAAAAATTAAAAGAAATGTAATGAGGAAGAGAGGATGACGTGTGGAGGAGTGGGAAAAAAAAGTAATGGCATGATGGTAATATCTTGAGAGGAAGAGGGCAAAGATACGGTGAACAATACTCAAAAGTGTCAAAATGACACCGGTTTTCAGAATGTGTGAAAAATGCAACTGGTTTTATAGGAAGTGTTAGAATGGCAAATACTCTCTTTAAATCCTCAAAAACCCATCAAATCATTATTAGTGGTTACGATAATATTAGAGCTTTAGTTGTTAAGGGGACAGACAAAGTTGTAACAACCTCCACAATTGTGTTCTTCTTTCAACTCTCTTCTTACTTTTTAACACATCAAGTATTTATCCCTAACCTCCGACTAAATAGTATTATTTCCCCGGTTTAAGATATTTTTTTTTGAATCTTCTGCCTTATTATGAGGTAACAGAATAGTCGATTCCACAACAACTCAAAAATATTATAATATTATGTTTTCAATCTTACTTTTAACCAAAATAATAAAGTATAGATTTTTGTTACTATTTGGTGCAGAACTATACATCACTATTGAGTGCCTAAACCGCAAAAAAAAAGAAAAAAAAAATAGTATTCTAGTACTAGTTATATGCATTAGTACATACATCAATGATGCTGAATAACAGTTAAAATATTTGTTTTCTTAAACAAGAAATTGTGCACTTATATATTCTTTTTGAACTAGAAATCATATCAAGTTAATCTAGCCATTTTCTCGTCACTAAAATTCGAATTCGAGATCTTTTAAACTCTCGGATGACCAGTACACACTATCTCGAATCTAAATAGAATTTCTTTAACTCTTTTTCGAAATTAAACCCTAACTTTTCGTTACGATCAAAAATTGTTAGGGCATGAATTAAAAGTTGTGAACGGCTTTTCTCTACATAACAAAGCATACTGAACACAAGTAGCAACGTTATAGACAAAAAAGACATGATTATCATGATTAATACTAAAAGGATAATAAAAAAAAAAAGATGCGCATGTTAGCGAAACACGGCGCATCATAAGAGAGAAACATTCTCCTCATACAACTATTTTTTTTTTTTTTTCTTATAATAATAATATTTTCTCTCGTCTATCTCCTCTTCACCCACTCGTCGTTGTCCTCCGAATTTTCCGGGTCGGGTAATTTATTCAAATCGACCCGTTCTAATGACGCGTTACAGCTCTTAATTCCATCACGATTCTCTTCATCGGATTTCACAACCACCGCCGCATCAACCTGAGCACCAACCTCCGCCGCCTTTCTCCTTATATACGCCGCCGACATATCTCCTTCACCGGTGAGTCCGGCCAAAAGCTCCGGAAAATTAAGCCGAGCTGAAGGACCACGGAGGTAAAATACGGCAGTGTCGTAAGCTCTCGCCGCCGCTTCAGGCGTAGAGTATGAACCTAACCAGATCCTCGAGCGTTTGTTCGGTTCTCTGATTTCCGCAACCCATTTTCCCCATTTTCGCATCCGAATTCCTTTGTAGGGTTTCTGATCTCTCTTCCTCGTCCCAATCCCCATCGCCGCCGCTGTAACCGTCGCCGCCGCCGTTACGTTCGTTCCCGTCTCCATAATCGAAAAATGGAAAAAATAAAAATAGGAGTTGCTTAGAGAATCATTGATTTGGTTTTTGAGAAAGAAAGATCTGAAGGGAATATTGACGGCGAAAAACGGTTACATGCGGAGAGGAGAGTTTAAAGACGTGAGGAGAAGAAAATAAAAGGAAGTTTGGGAATTCACCGACACTAGACAAAATTTATTAAAAAATCTTTCTGATTTTATTTTGTTTGCTTCTAATATATTTTCATACAAACAATCTCTTCCTTCCTCTCGCTCCTATATATATATAAATGTGTTTTTTTTAGCAATTCCACTATTACTGATTGTTTATGTTATTTTGTTTTATATATAATTTTTTTTCTTTGTTCTTTTGTAAGCATTATTATATGTTTGTAATGTGTTTTTTTTAATCGTCTAGATTTATGAATTATTACAAATTATGAGAATTATTATACGAACGATTATGCAACAGACAATTTTTAGCCTTAACATGCGGAAATACTCTGAATGACTCTTTTTCCACCACGCTGAAAATATCATGTAAATATTACCTCCATTAATTTGTGTTCCCCGAGTCTCAAACTCTATACATGTAAATGTAGAAATATTAATAAACTTTTTAGTCAAACCACTGTACTAAAGGGTTTCCACAATGTTTTGTGTAGTGGTTTCTACTTTTTTGTTTTGTTTTCTATACGTATGTATAACTAGAATGAAAAAATATATTTTATTTTTTATACGTATATATTTTCTTAAAACACCATTGTTTTGTAGATTTTTAAAAATGATTTACCCCTTCTTTTGGGCATCCATACTTGTTGTTTGCTCCATTTCTTTATGTGATATTATGTTCTTGTTGTTCGACCGTTAGTTACATTTTTTGAATGAAATTTCAGACGGTTAAAAAAAAATTATTTATATCTTGAAAAAAAAACATAACATTTATGATTTTAAAACAGAAAGGAAAAACAACATAATTGGCATTTAACAAATAATTGAAGAAATATTTAGAGAATTTAGAAATTTGGTAACCGATATTCTTTATAATGCTATAACACTAATACACTGAATAATATCATCAAAATTTGACAGTTAAACGTTTTTGGATACAAGTAATATGGGATAATTGTTCAATAATACTAAAAAAAATTATAATTGTGAAACTAACCATTTGTGCCTTATGTGGCAAAATCTAAACCATTAGATTTATGATTTTTTGCTAGAATTTGAATTATAATTTTTTTTTTGCTATACAACGAATCAGCCCAAGTAATATTAAGATGGGTGACTTTCTAAAAAAAATTCGGTGTTATACATTTTTTTTCATTTTGATGATAATGATGATATGTAATTAGATGGAACCAACTATTTTACCAATATAATTATACATGTCCATCACGATTATCAAGGAGTAATTTTTGTAAGATAAATACATATGTAATGTAGTCATCTATTTTGTGAACCATGGTCAAAGTACAGTCATGTTAAAGCATCTCCATCATATAAAAGGAGAAGATTTCATGTTCTCTAAGGGCTGCCACCTCATCAAAATAATCAGAAAAATAATTTTAGATTTAATCCTCCAATCAACTACCTCCTTTAAGACATGTCATCAAAACAATTTTGTCTCTCAGTCGACATATTGATGCACTATTTGATATTATTTTCTCTTACATTAAATTACAATTTAATTTTGTCTCTCAACTTAGCCCAAATCTAGATAAGAGACCTCTCTTTTTCCATGCGACCACTAACCTCTCCACAACGCCGACGCTTCAACAACCATAAACTCGACGACTCAACTTCTCAGTACACCGTTACAGAGGCTTCAAAACGCCAACACGATTTGCTTCCTTCGAAGTTACACGATTCGGTCCTACTTCCCTCCCTCTTTAAAGCTCCATCATCGCCACAAGCCGATCATGTATATATAGCACCACTCAAATCTTCTTAACCTAAAAAATAGATAGTTTTTGATTCTCTATGGTCCATGTTCTGAAACCAATTGAGATTATAAGTGAATGATGCTAAAGGCTTTAGTCATAGAGAAGACCCTACTCCTTGACCAACCACGCATGTACTCTATTCTAGATTCAAATTATTATTCAAAAAAGTTTTGAGGATAATAATTTCTAACTTTTGATTGATTCGTAATAGCTTTCAAGGTCTCTTTTTCTTTGAAGGAAGATGGATTTGATCTAATACTCTTGATTTACTTACTGTCGGGGCTATACTCAAGTCTGTGTTCTTACCATCCAACTCATCGGTAAGTACAAACAATCACAGAAATATTTGGTTCATAGCATGTTTGTGTATTATATGTGTTAGCTTTCTTAAAAAAGTGTGCTAATGTCATGTTTTACTGCTTCCATATGTTGCATCGACCCAAACATGCAAAGAAACCCCTCGATTGGTGTATATAAGCGAATCATACCTTATTTGGACTTTTTGATGGTTTGTAGCACAACTTTGACGTTGGTGACTCGGACAAAACATAACCATCGATCAAAGATTCCTGATGAAAAGGTTATTGTCCTATGGCGTTCAGGTATTCTTCTTCTTATAAAGGCCATAACAAATTTGTCTCTGCTCTGGAAATCAATTTGTATCATAGACATGCTTATGGGTGTCAGTGTTTTCGTTTTTAGTGTTAAATGTTCTACTGCAACACTGTGCTTACGTGTTCACAAATCTTAGTTTTAACCTTAGGAATTGTTTTTCTTTCTCCTCGATATGTAATTTAGATGAGTTTGGTTTATCTAATAGCTAAAGTAAGTTATTTTCTTCTTTCATTTGATCGCGTTTATTATATTTCATGGCTCAATCGCTGGCTACTGCAGCAAGGCGAGTTGCTGGGTTCGTTAGAGGAGATGATGTACTTTACACGATTTTCACTGCCCATCACAAAATAGTTTGCTCTAGAATTATTTATATCGGGTCTGATACTCGAGGTGTCTTCGACACTCATCTCCGAGACATGATGGATCTCCTCCGCCGATGTTCTTTTGACCAGTGATGCTCCCTAAAAGAGTATGCATAGAGTTTTAATAATTTATAAACCCTAATATGCAAGTGCACAGTTGACAATTATAATACTTAGGGGTCGATCCACATGAAACTATGTTGTTATGTTACAAACCTATATGATGCATAATAAGTTTAGAGAAAATATATTTGTTTTGGGGTTTTTGATGAAACAAAAGCAAGAAGATAAATAAAAGGATAGACAAATCAAAACATGCAAGACAAAATAAATCTAAAGAACATATGCAACCTATAAGACACCGATTTTAAAGAGATGGAAACTAGTGTTCTAGAACTCAAATCATAGGTAGAATCTTTCCACTTTCGTGGTATCGATCCCTATGTTTTCTACCCTAATAGACTCAACTTTTGATGTTTATTACAAGGTGAACTCACGCAGTAAGATTGAGATTCGATTGCTCACTAAACTTCTTAACTAACCTTTCAAATTGTTAAGACGTCCAGCCTATCAAACACTAGATCCGGCGATATAAAAGCTTTTGAAGAATATATCAACCTTAGATCGATCACTAGTTAGCTACTCTTGATCAAGCTTTGAGCATAAATAGAGATAGGTAATCAATCTAGAACAAAACTCAATAAAAAGTGTAAGCTATGCAACATAAAACTTTTAAAATAACTTTAAATCTAACATACAACTATTCTAACATGTTATTGAACTTGTAGCAGCTACAATAGAGGATAAAACACAGTATATTCATGACTCCATAGAAGGGCTAGGATGATTCTTCTCTTAGACTGAAGGTTGAGAAGATATCAATCATTCATCGCTCCTTAACAAGACGTTAATGAAAAACAAGGAGGAAAACGAATTACATGTTTTATTAATGATTTGTGTAATACTTAGAGCTGCTTACCTTCTAAAAGGAGGCTAAAAGAAAGTATATATAGGTACTTAAAGAGGTTCTAGGTCAGCAAAAATTCTAGGGTTTCACTACGGGCGAAAACGTCTTTTGTCGAAAACAGCTTAAAAAGGATCGTGACACCGGACGAAGATAACAGACCAATCACGTGTTCGGGGAGTAGCCCAAATGTGTCTCTTTAGTCTTATCAATGCTCACGTGCACCGGTCCATGAGCTTGATCGGTGTCTTGACTCATTTTGCACTAACTTCATCTTCGAGATAGTTTGACATATCTTCAGTAAATCATAAATATCTTCCATACTAAAAATCCATTGGATGTAATTCTAACTCCATTGAAAATATGACTCAAAGGGATATAGCCATATAAACTTTCATCTCATTCTAAGTATATTTGATCCTCCGTCCGTGGCTAATTTTCAGACGTATATCTTTTGTCCAACTTGAGAAAATGTGATATCTTGGTGATTTGAGACTTGGATTGGCTCTTTTGACTTTGATAAGTTGTTGTAGAATGTAGAATACTCATTTTGCTCTTTTTTGCATCCTTTTTAATAATTTAACCTGCATGACTCTTAAAAACCACATATACAAGAAAACTACTTCTTTTGATAGAAAAGCTTTTTAAATAGCATATAAAATATATAAAAATAGATAGTATAAGTGGTAAAATATGAGATATATCAACCACTACTCCTCTTCCTAAGCCAATTCTCCTCCTCCTTGTTTATCAAAAGTACTCATATCTCCTCGTCTTTTGTAGGAGCCTTTTGTCGCCGGCGAGATCTTTTCCCAACGTCTTGGTATCTCTTGTTCGCTTCTCTCCATAACTTATGATTCTGTTTTGATGGTTAGAATCTCACTTATCTCATTGCAAGCTTCATCAAAACTGATCTGCGAGGCGGATCCTCATATGCCAATGGTGCCTCCAGACCCATAAATACCACCAGGTCTGCCACCTCCTTCCTAACTCTCAAATGCCAGCTTAACAACCATGTTGGATCCAACATCTTCTCCTCAATCCTCAACCATCGTCGATGTCAACCCTTTCTCAACACCTCGACCTTTCAGCAGATCATACACTCCAACCGTCTAATATTTGTCTTCAATTGTCTTTCTCATCGTTAAGCTTTACCGCTAAACCCCTAGGTTGGGTGAAGAACTGGGCATTGACCAAACCTTCTTCAATGTAAACTCTTGTTAGCCCATCAAGCTTCTTAGGTTTTTATTGGGCCATTATAAACCTTGGTCTATCATGAACTCTGGCCTCTTCAAAGCTTATAGTGTCTTTATGCCTCAAACCAATGCCTCTAAGGCCCAATGGTGCAAAACATGTTGTTACCAATCATTTAAGAGCGATTGGACAAGTAGTAATCATTTTTCTGGTAAATCAATTTATTTCCATCTATCACATTTTCAACAAAATCCTCCTTTTGGGGAGAGATCAAATCCATCATTATTCTCTTCTTTGAAGAGTTTATCCTCACCAACTTTCTCCTCTTTTGTGCGATCAATTTCATCTCTTTCGTCTATTTCAGAGAGAATCTTTCCACCAATCTTATCTTTTATAGATGATGTCTTGAAACGCTTGGACTTAAAGGTATTGTGAGCTAAAAGTTTTGTTTGTTTGCTGATAACGACAATAGAACTAGCCATTTTAAAACAATTATTAGTTATTACCTATGAGTATGACCTCTTATTGTTTCATTATCTTGCTTTATATTTTGTAAGTGTTTTAGTTTAGGATTCCTTGGTTACGAATTCTTGTCTTGTTTATATTGTAACCACGCATTGAGATTGATATAAAACAATTTTGACCAAAAAAGGACAAATTCGTATTCTAAATCTAGAGATCCTAAATTATTAATCATACATTAGGTCAAAAGCCAAAATTTTTTTTATATAAAAGCTATTAAGATTCCTAAAAGACTTTTCCTTGATGAAGCTGCATATTTGCAATTCATAAATAATATTCTACCTTTTCCACTGGAAGAATAGTTGGCTCATAACTGTTAGAAAAAATAAATCTTTGTTGTCAGCTCATAGCATTTTTTTCCTATGGAGTGATTTTATTAAATCAAAGAGAAGTAATGAAACATAACAATGAATCAAAACGAGAACAGAAACATAAACGCCAAAACTAAAGCATTGATGCCCAATAGGAAGGACAGAGAATGCTTCATGTTTGCGTCGCGGATAAGTAAATCGTGAATCCATGCCGGTCCACCGAGGGCAAGATGAGAGTTGAATCTCCCATCTCTGGTGACACTTTTTGCTATCTCACATGCTACCGTAGGCGCCTCAAGCTAAAAAAACAATTGTCAAAACCGTCTCGTAAGCGTTGAATTTGTTCGGTAAAAACTCTATATCTTGACAAATCTTTAGGTTTCCTAAGGGCTTCGTATGTTGCCTTGCAATCTGACGCTATCACTACGTCCTTGAGACGCAAGTGTTGAAGACTTTGAAGAGCCTATATTAAACATCAAAATTCTATAATGATACGGTTATGTGATCGAGTAAAGGAATCTCGTGCATGCATAAGTACCATACCCGAGTGATCATGTGTGATCCAAGCTCCTCCGCAATGAAGAATCGAGTTCCTCCAATAACCGCTTACGTTGCACTTAACATGTCCTTCTCTTGGTTTCTACCATTGTAAATAATGAATTCGAGTTGGTAGTGGGGTTTTAGAAGAAGCTGTCTCTTTATCATGAAGCTCATTCCAACATTTTGCTTCCCCTATTGTGTCTTGAACTAGAGTGTTAATAGAAACATGCGTGTTTGCCAGTAGTATAGCGTTTCTATTCTTCCATATTTGCCAAAGAAACCATGGGATTGATGCACTAATCTATTACGAGATCGTGTTCATGTCCATCAGGTTGAAGACATGTTCATATTCCGTTCAAGAGAGTCGTGAAAGTTAAGTGTTGGTGTCGGTACTTGAGCTATCCTCCAGAAATCATTGGCATTTGAACATCCAAACAGAATGTGATCAATCGTTTCAGAGTTACTGTTATAGAGCCGACAAGTGAGTTTTATAGCTATACATCTACATGCTAATCTTTCCGATACCGTTAAAGCCCCTGATATAACTCCCCATAGGAAGATTTGTATCTTTGGTGGGGCTTTGATTCTCCGCACTCTCTATTTGAGTTTTAATGGTTGTGAGAGAAGAATGTTTGGGGTCGGAGTTGTTATCAAGTACTATTTGCAATAAGCCTATAACCACTTTTAACGCTATACAAACCGTGATCGTTATATGCCGACATATCTTTATCAAAAGTTTTACCCACCGGAGTAGCCATAATATGTTTCGCATTAGCTTTTGGGAATAAACTTTCAATCAACGCTACATTCCATTTCTTCTCTTGAGTCAGTAGAGAAGAGACCTTTAACTCTAGATCAATGTTTCTTTGCTTGTTGCACGATTGCCTTTGATTATTATCGAGAATCCAATTATCCAACCAGACTTTTGTTTGTTGACAATCACCAATTGATTTCATTAATCCATGCTTAAGGAGATCTCGACTGTGCATAATGCTCCGCCAAACATATGATGGGCGGTATCCTTCACCGGCACTCAAGAAAATCTCGATTAGCAAAATATTTAACTTTGTATACATGGCCCAACAAAGATGATGGGTCATTAACGAGTTTCAAAGCTTGTTTAGCTAATAAAGTTTGATTAAAATCGCTCACGTCTCGGAAACCAAGACCACCATTCTCTTTAGATTTGCATATCTCTTTACAAGCAACCCAATGAATCTTCTTTTTCTTTACCGCGCTTGTGAGTTTCTAATAATGATGTTTTGTTAGTTTAAAGCAAGACATTGCATAAACCGGTAAATAAAAAAAATTTCCTTTTTGTTTATTTAAAATAAACTCCAAGTCAATATGTATCTCCTTTTTGTTTGTTTAAAATAAAAACTAGAAAACATTGATTAACTCAAAATAAATTCTACCTTTTTGTATATATATTTTTGTCTGTATTCATAACTATTTATTCCAAGTCGAAATCTTAATTTTCACTCTTAATTTTGTTTTCCCGCTCAACTGTTGTCATTGTATATATCTCAACCGTTGTTTGGCGGTTCTCTTCTAACACTGACACTGGTCATCATTTTTTTAGTTTCTCATTTCGATTATATTAATTTATTTTAGAATTTTTTTGACTAATATGTAAAAAACATTGATTAGCTCCTACCTTTTTGTATATATAGTTTTGTCTTTATTCAAAACTTTTTATTTCAAGTCGAAATCTTGATTTTCTCTCTTAATTTTCTTTTTTCGCTCAGTTATTGTCATTGTATTTATCTCGAGCGTTGTTCGGCGGTTATTTTCTAACACATACACTGGTCATCGTTTTTGAGTTTCTAATTTCGATCAGATTTATCCGTTTTAGGAAATATTTGACTAATATCTAGATGAATGTTTATGTTAGATTTTAAGAGAGATGAGATTGGGTTTGAGCTTATCAACTCTTTAGAGTCAAGGTCGTGGATAAGTGGGGATGTTGGGGCTTCTTAGCCGATGATACATCATTTGTAAACGTTAACCTCCTTGTAAATGTCGTTTTAGATCTCCTCTGTATATAGATTGTAGGAGTTGTAACTCGCACAATTGAATTTGTAAGGGTTGTGAGGAAATGCGAGACTTCTCAGTGAACCACAATGAAGAAAAGTATGAAAACTGTTGCTATAGCTGTTAAGAGTGTGTTATTATTGATGTTGTGAAAAATTGCAGGTCCCCTTTTTGGTGAATACAATGAGTTATATATAGTTTTTCATCCTAGGTCTAAGTGGTAGGTTTGGGCCTAGATTATTAAGAAAATAAATAGTCTTAGGCTCATAATATCATTAAACCTATTTTAAAAATAAAATTTAATCCTATTATGGGCCTAATTATAAATTGGGTTTTTGTAAGCATGTTTAGAATTTCTTCAAGCCTTTTGCAGACTCGTTCTTGTCGTTACATCAATTTCCTAGGGGTAAAATCCGAACCCTACAGTTAGCCCTCCAGCTTGGTAGTATCGAGCTAGATGATGCCAAGGGATAAGCTATTGAAGTTTGAGATTGATGTGATGGACCATGAAGCAACCAGTCGTTGATGTCTCTATCACCGATTTCAGGAGGTTTTAGTTATTCCATGTTGAAAAGATGTTATCGTGTTTTCCTAAACTTGCTTATGTTGTTTGAAATGAGCTTAGCAGACTAAAAAGGCTATATGGCTTTTCCTTTTTGACCTTTGAGGCCCATTAGGAAAGTTTTTAGAATTTTTTCAGAAAACCTAAGGATTGTAGGAAACCCTCGAGGTATAAATAAGCTTCCTTGGCAGTATATTTTTTTTACCAAGTGATTTTTTCCTGTAGAAAGAAAGGTAAAAACTCGAAACTTTTTTTTGTCTTGTAGCGAAATTAGAATTTTGAAGATTTTTTTTTGTCTTTTTGTGACTTCTTCTTCTCTTCCTCTGATCTGCACCGCCGGAATCATCGCCGGAGATTCGTGGATCCGTCGATGCTGCTCCGACCGCGCCTCCTCCGCCACACCGTCGTCAGCGCTGTTTCTTCCCTCGCTGTTTGTAGATGGAGCTCAGAGCTTGAAGTCATCGTCAGAGATGGAGCTCGGATCCACGAGATCGTCTCCTCAAGAGTTTCCGGTCACCCCCAGAACCTTCGGCGTCACCACACGAGCCTTTGAGCTTCAATATAGAGCCTCGCTGCCGCCGCAGGAGCCTCACCGAGATTCGTCGCCGTTGGAGAGAAGCTTCATGGATATGGCCCAGATTCCGGCATCGGAGAGAAGCTTCACGGATCTCGACCACGACGCAAATCTCCGTCTCTAGCAACGATTCTGACGAGCCAAAATCTTTAATTCCGGCGAGTAAAAGATTCGATTCTGATGATTTTCCGACGGTGAGGCTCGATCAACACGGGTCAAACTTGCTCAATGCGGGTTAACATGTCAATTTCGGTAACATAAGTCAATATTTCGGTTTGGTCGGTCAACATAAGTCAACATTCCAGTTTATTCAACATTCTGGTTCGGTCAACATTCTGGTTTGGTCAACCAAAGTCAACAAGTCAGCAACAATCAACGAGTCAACTGGTCAGCAAGTTTTTGGTCAACATAAGTCAACAAGTCAACGCAGTCGTTCCTCGTTCTGATTTTAAATTCTAACTTGGTTTAGATTTAACTGACATATTCTGATTTTGATTTTTGGTGAAGTATTTAGACTCTTATCGCAGCGGAATATGTCTTTGAAGAGTATAGATTTTATAGATTCGCGCTTAGAAAATGGAGATCCGATTTCGATCTCTGTCGACATTGACGCTGTATTGAAGATACTGAAACGGCGAAGATCCGGAGATCCGATTTTGATCTCTCTCGACATTGACGCCTTATTGACAATGTTGAAAACGGCAAAGATCCGGAGATCCGATTTTGATCTTTGTCGACATTGATGCCGTACTAAATATGTCGGAGACAGTGAAGATCTAGAGATACGATTTCGATCTTTGTCGACATTGACACCTAATCAAAGATGTCGGACACAGCGAAGATCCGGAGATCCGATTTCGATCTCTGTCGATATTGACACCTAATCAAAAATGTCGGAGACGGTGAAGATCCGGAGATCCGATTGCGATCTCTGTCGACATTGACACCTGATGCGTGTCAGAATTAAGTTTTACCACATAATCCAACTACCTGCAAGTGCACATCAATCACAATTAGTATAGATAAGGGATCAAATCCACGAGGACTTGTTAACCACACTACGAACTATAATGATTAAAATAAAGCTAGAACAAAATAAAGTCGTTTGGGTGATTGTTAATAAGGTCGAAAACAATAAGATAAAAAGCGTTAGGACTTAGGGAATTCGCAGAGAATCATGCAACGATAATGATTGATTTAATATAGGGACTTGGGATATACGCGCCATCTAGGACTCATATCACTGTTGTATAACCATTCCACTTTCGTGGCTCCGGTAGCTATGTTAATTCTTCCTAATAGACTCGACTTTCGCACGGTTATTACAAGGAGAAAAAACGCAATAAAAATATGGGTTATGATATTGTCCACCGAACTCCTTAACTAACGGGTTAGGTTGTTAAGGCGCTTGGCTCATCAAATACTAGTTCCGGATAATATAAAAGCTTTTGGAATCTATAAAATCCTAAGTTCAAGCCGCTAAATGCACGGTAAAGCAACTATGCATTGAGTACAAGTAAAGATGAAGATACTATAATTTCCCTAGACAATCATCAACCATTTATCGAATTATGAAACTCATTGAATACCTAAAACCTAACTAATGAACTACTCGGACATGGTGCACTAAAAACAGCAAGAGATTAAAGAAAACATGATGATAAATTTTATTAAAAGAGTAGGGATAAGAAGATTCTTCTCTATAGCGAGGTACAAAGCGAGATCATCCACCAAAACTCCTAAAACTTAGATCTATCTGCAAGCTCCTCCAATGGAGGCGTGGCTGCTGTTCTTTATAGGTAAAAGTGTTTATAATTTCGGCACACCCTAAAACAAGAGGCTAAAAATAAGTATTTATAGTGCTAGGGTCTTCTAGGGTTCTTCAGGGGCAAAACCGTTTTTCTGCTGCTCTCTAGGTATCAAGGTCGGCCACATGAGTATGGACTCGTGTATGGGCTTGAAAACACTCCACATTGGGCTGAGAATGGTCACCAACTTCGACCTTAAGGTCCATCAAAGTCTGACTTCATTCTGCACCTTCTTCATCTTCGAGGCAGTAGGACATGTCTTTACTAAATCCGATGTATCTTCCGGCTCACAGCTCCAATCGTGATAAATCCAACCTAATTTGAAAGCTGACTCAAAGACCTTGAAATGTAGCCGTCATTCACTGATTTACAAGTAGATTTGGTTGTCCGTCCGTAGCCGAACTTCGAGTGCTTCGATTCTGTCCATCTTGGTAGAATGTGATATCTTGTGAAATTCATGGCTTGGACTAAGTCTTTGGCTTGATAAACTTACTGTAGCTAGGAATACACCGCTTTGGGCTATTTTTGCTCCTTTTAGATGATTTTCCCTGTTAACAACCTAAAACTAGAAATACGAGGAAAAACTACCTCTTTGGTGTAAAACCTTTTATAAATACTTTGAAAATACTTTAAAATAGATAGTAAAATAGGTAAAATATAGAGTATATTAACACCTAATCAAATATGCTGGAGACGGCGAAGATCCGAAAATCTGATTTTGATCTCTGTCGACATTGTCACCTATTCAAAAATGTCGGAGACGGCGAAGATTCGGAGATCCGATTGCGATCTCCGTCGACATTGATACCTAATCAAAGATGGTGGAGACGGCGAAGATCTAAAATCTGATTTCGATCTTTGTCGACATTGACGCCGAATTGAAGATGTTGGAGATGGCGAAGATCCGAAGATCCTATTTTGATCTATGTCGACATTGATGCCTTATTGAAGATGTTGGAGACGGCGAAGACCCGGAGATTTGATTTCGATCTCTGTCGATATTGACGCCGAATTGAAGATGTTGGAGACGGCGAAGACTCGGAGATCCGATTTTGATCCCTGTCGACAATACTGCTGAATCAAAGATTTTTAAGACGGCAAAGATCCAGAGATCCGATTTCGATCTCTGTTGACATTGAAGCCGAATTAAAGATAAGAAAGACGATCCATAAGAGGAAAGCAACGTCTTGCTAGAGATAAGAGTGGCGTTTCGTTTGAGTTACGAGCGACGATCCTCAAATGGACCGACTGCCTGCTTGAGAGGAGCTCCTGCCTGCAAGAGATAGGAGCGATGATCCTGCCTGCAAGAGATAGGAACGATGATCTGTAAGAGGATAGCGATACCCTACTTGAAAAGAGTGCCAAACTCCTTGAAAGGAGCGCCAACACATTGAACTATGAGGCAAGTTAATTCCTGCAAAGGGTACGTAGACAGCTCATCTTCGGATGGGTTCAACTGCCCTCCTCCTTAAAGAGAGAGGAATAAGGAAGAAGTGAGATGAGGAGAGTGACGCCTTGCTGGTTTAAAAAATCAGGAGGTGGGTCCGTCGTATGTAGACGAATTATTTTCGTAGCACATCAGCAAGCTTGAAGAGATCTTTGGAGGTTTGCAAGGTGGTGTAACTGAAGTTTCAACTGGTGAGTTGGACGCTCTTGTTGGTGGTGTTAGACAATTTTGGTTTATAAAAAATGTCATCACTTAACAATTTCGCTCCAAAAGATTGAATGTGATTCTTTGTGTTAAGACCTACGTTTCAGATAGTTGGATTTTTTAATAAACACTCCGGTTTACAGATACGTTATTTTTTAACATGTCTGCTCCATCATAGAATATTGTCTAAAGAAGTTACCAACATTATGTTAGTTGGGTTTTCATATGAACATTTGGGTTTACAGATGCGTTTTTCTCTAACGCACCCGCTCATGTAATGAAAATGTTATCGCGTTACGACCAAGAATTTAGTGAGTTTGGTTTAGAGTAAACATTTGGATTTACGACATGTTCTCAAGAACATGTCCGCTCCGATAATGATCACTTTTAGCGATGCAACCAATGTTTTGTTTGTTTGGTTTCGAAATAAACATTTGGGTTTACGCATACGTTCCTATAATGATCACTTTTAGCGATGCAACCAATGTTTTGTTTGTTTGGTTTCGAAATAAACATTTAGGTTTACGAATACGTTTTCCTCTAACGCACATGCTCCTATAATGAATATTATACATTTGTATGGCGCACTGTTTAATCGTGCTAAGGATGTAATAGTCAGATCTGAAGCTTATGAAGTACCCGTCGTTGTGGCCAGCAACGAGGTGTTATTTCTGTTTTTTGGTAAGACTTTTGTTATCCACGGGAGATATAAATGCAAATTGTTTTGAATAAGTCTGCTTTTGTTAAGACTTAGATTTTACAAGCGAAATTGTTTCAGAGAAGTTTGCTTGGTTTTATTTTCGCGAGAAAGTCAAGTTAAAAAAGTGGGAGTATACGACTATACCCCCTCTTTTAAGCAGGAAGGTAGCTGAACCTATCCAAAGATGAGCTGCCTACGTATCCTTTGCAGTGATCAAGCCGCCTCGTAGTTCAAGTGAAGCTACCTTAGTGATTGTTAGATAACGCGTCCTTGTGTTGCTGGTTCAGCTTAGACTCCTTGTTTGTCTTTTCGTTAAGTCGTTAAGTTCTGGAATAGGGTTCCTAGGCTTGTCTGCAGCCAAGAAGCAAGTGGGGGATTCCTTCTGGTCTCCCCGAATTGTCTTTACACCACTTGGGGTGAGGAATTTGAGGCAGAAGTGGTAAGTGGATGGCACAACGCATATATAATTTATCCATGGAGTCCCTAAGATAATGTTATAGAAAGCATGATGATCTGCTACAACAAATTTGACGATTTTTGTTACCCCACTAGCTTGGAAAGGAAGCTGGATAGTTCTCATTATCATAGTCGTTCCGGAGAAACCGGTCGATGTTCATTTTCTCGAGCATTTCACGGAAGAGGACGTCTAGAGAGCTCCTTGTATCAGTGAGGATCCGGGACACTTTGAAGTCATTGACGATGAGCTTGACCACCAAAGAGTCATTGTGGGGTCGATCAATGTTAGCTGTCTCTTCTTCTTCGAAGGAAATTACGTTATTCGGCATTTTGGACGGTTGTGCCAGGTTTTTGCTGACTTCGGCTCTTCGTTAATATGCTTTGATGAAAGCCACAATATCTGAGCAGTAATGAGATCCCCCCATTTTCATAAGTATGTCACGACGAGGTCCGCCTGCTGCTAGCTCGTTGTTTTGCCTTCTAGGTGCAGGTTGTTCATCTTGTTCATGTTGCTGCTCATTGGTATCCGTCTCAAAATCTTTTATGTCAATGTTACCCTTTAGCTTTTCGCAGCTAGCGCGGCAGCAAGTTTCAAGCCAAGGGTACGACACTTTGCTGTTGAGTGTCCAACGTATTTATGGTACTCGGAGTACGCTTCTTCATCGTAAGTGTTCTCATCTCTTATCCATGTGTTTGAGTAGCCACCGCAACCTCGTCCGCGGCCGTGACCTATGCCCAATCCTCTGCTGTAACCTTGGGATTCAATTTGAAAAGTGTGAGTGCCTTCAGATTCGTGGTGAATGAATCCTTTATTACTCTTCTTAGCATTTGGTTGATTTTGAGCAAGAAGAGGCTGAGGTGTGGACTTTATCTTTCCTTGTGCTAGGGCAAAAATGTTTTTCTCGTCCTCGATTGTTGCGAGTAGCTCGGTGGATAGCGTCTTAGATTGTTGAAGGCTTATTCAGGATCATTTCCCTGCGAAATTTAGAGTTGCACCACAATAACTTCTTGAGCGCCTCGAGCGCGTTTTTATTGCTGATGCCCTTGACTTTGGATAGCACTGTTTTAAAATGCTCAATGAAGCTTCTTAGCGTCTAGTCTTGATTTTCCCGTAGAGTCCAAAGATTCGTATCAGATGTCTAAGGCTCGATGAAGATGGCATAGTGTTTCAGGAATGCTGCAGACAGCTGTTAGAAGTTGTCGATGGAATTCTTTTCCAGCTTGGAAAACCATTGAAGAGCTGCCCCCTTAAGATGTTCGACAAAAAGGAGACAACATCCATCATCTTCTTCGCCTTCCTTGAAGTTAGCTCGTCCCAATGCGATTGTAAATGTAGTCAAGTGTTCCGAGGGATCGGTTTTTCCTCTGTAAACTGGTACTTTGATTCTTCCTGGATCGGAGACTCTAACTTTCCTAATATGATTTATGAAGAGGGTGTTCTAGGCCTCCGCTAGTACCCGATTGAGCTCAGGTGCCTTGTTGATTGCTTTGTGTAGCTCGGACCGAACATCTCTCATATCGGTGGTCGTTCGCTCTATATTGCATCGCATCTCAGCCAACTCAGCCTTTTGAGCCAAAAAAGCTGTATGTTGTTCCCCTTCGAACTTGGATCGCTCTGTCCATGTCAAGTTATCTTCTTTATCATCAAAGTCTTGCGCGCACTCTGCAGTAGCGTTGCTTCGCACAGTGTTAGTCGTTGCTCTTCTAGTGGCGACGTTCTTCGGATTGCGTGCAGCTCTCATATTCTACGAGTAATTCGTCATTGGTGTGGTGGCATTTGGTTGCACTGCTATAGCTTGAGTAGTAGCGCCTTGCTCGCCATACAAAGTCAGCAGAGGAGGAGACAGACCTTGCCCTCTTGGTGCTCTCACAGGAGTTGCAAAATCCTAGGATGTTGGAATTACTCGCGCCATGGGTCTCCTGAACATACCCGCTCATCTGTTGTGGACCCGATCCACTGCTGCGAGGACGCGCAGTTCCTAATTGATCTTTTCATGCTCCTCTGTCTTCTAGAGCAGTGTCTCTAGCATTGTCTTCATGCCAGCCAGGAACTCAGGTTTCATTACTGCAACTGCTGTTGTTGGAGTATCGGGGATGACTGTTGTGTTGTTCATCGAGTTACCAATTCTAGTGTTTACGCCTCCAAATCTGTCGTTGGTGTTATTGCGATGCTGCTGATCGGCAATATGTCTTTGTTCAGCATCGTGTTGTTCCTCAGCGATGCGTTGCTGCTTAGCGACGCGTTGTTCCTCAATGGTGAGTTATTGATTGTCGTCTCCAGGCATTGTTGCTTATGTAGATTGCGCAGTGATTCCTTTGGGTAAGAACATCTCGCGAGTCCTCTTAGTCGGCACCAAATTGGAGGAGTCGTAACTCGCACAATTGAATTTGTAAAGGTTGTGAGGAAATGAGAGATTTCTGAGTGAACCACAATGCAGAAAAATAGGAAAACTGTTGCTATAGCTGTTAAGAGTGCTTTATTATTGATGTTGTGAAAAATTGCATATCCCCTTTTTGGGTGAATACAATGACCTATATATAGCTTTTCATCCTAGGTCTAAGTGCTAGGTTTGGGTCTGGTCCATTAAGCAAATAAATAGCCTTAGGCCCATAATATCATTAAACATATTTTAAATAATAGAATTTAATCCTAATATGGGCCTAATTACAATTTGGGCTTTTTGTAAGCGTGTTTATGATTTCTTCAAGCCTTTTGCAGAATCATTCTTGTCGTTACATCAATCTCCTAGGGGTGAAATCCAACCCCTACATAGATCGTCGTTTTGCTTATATTCAGTGGTTCATCGGTTTAGGGAAGGGGTATCTATCGTCGGTCTTCCGTAGTTTTTCTCTTCATATTGGTCGCCATTTTGCTTTTGTATAAGCATGAATTTCAGTTGTTCTTTTACCCATCGATAACTCATCTCTTCTATTACGGGATGCCTTATGCTTGTAGAGATTACCATAGTATTGTTTCATCTCAGTCACTTACCATTCTGTTTTAAGTTTGGTGAGATATAATGTGTCACAAATTTTCTTTATATCTCCACAAATATGATATAGTCTAAATTTTGGTCTTCTCATTTGGGTTCAGTTGAGGTGTATTTCAAGTTGTGGTTAGATCGACAACGTCGCCTTTGAGTAATTTGTGTGGATATTGGCATGTTCCAACTTTGTTCCTTTTTGCGGACTTGAAATCTTAAAGTAGTAAGTTTGTTTTTTCACTATAGAAACTTGTTCATTTATTGTTTCAAATTTTTGTTGGGCATTTCAGATTGTTAAGATATTTCACAATTGAAAGATGAAGGGATATGTAGTAATATATATAAAAAATGGTTCTCTCCACTGATTTGCTAATTGGTTTTTAGTTGGAAGCCAATGAAATTTTATATGGTATCAAAATCATGTTTAGTAGCGCAGTTTATTAACCCAAATAAGATGGCCCAAGTAGTGTTTTTTACCGGTCCTAAAGTGGGATGGTTCGAGATATAATTAGACGAACCATCATCTCGAGTGGTGTATTAAAATAGTCCATATCGAAAAGTTGAAATGATATATAGTAATATATAAAGAGATTATGCCTCTCTACTACTTGTCAATTAATTTGTAATTGAAAGCCCATAAAATTTGAAACGGATAGTTGTTATTTTAATATCTCCACGAACTGAAGCTTGTGTGTAGGTGCAGGTTGTGTGTTAATTTGAGTTTAAACCGTTAGTTTGTCTATTTTACTTTTGGTTTAGCTTCCATATTTTTCTTTACTATTTTCTGTCAATATTAGACCATAACCGGCCTGCCCATTAGCCTAATCCCTACATTCATAGAAGTGAGACTCGATCCCGGATGTAATGGTGCATGTACGCAGTGGATTTAACTCATACTACTAGACTAAGGTCACTTCACAGTTTAGCTTCCATATATATATAAATGTATTTTTGTTAATATTTTATGCAGAAGATTTTTTATATATTTATTGATTGTTGTTAAGTCAAACATGTTAATATAAATTTAAGATGAAAAAAAAAAAAAAAAAACTCTTACGTATTTGTTATGCAATTTGGACAACAATACTTTACTTATATTCCTTTTATTTTACTTTATATGTTGTTTAAAGTATTTGCACACCAATTAAAACATTGTTTAATATTTTTTTTTCTAAGCAAAACATGTTGTATCATCAATGCTAAAACGAATTAAACAATAAAAAGATAATTTACAGAATTTAAATAGTAAAAAAAAACAAAAAAACACAATTCATTTTACATCCTATCTATTATTTGAAAAACATTTTGGGAGCACTTTGCTTAGGTGTCATCACTAGAATTTTTTAAAGTTTTATAATTAAATAAATTTATTCCTACTAAACTACTATCCAAACACTATATTCTCCTACTATAGTAACATCCAAACACTTTATAATGGCCTACTATACTACAATCCAAATAATTTATTTCCTACTATACTAATATACAAACACTCTATAATGGTCTATATATAGTACTATCCAAACACTCTATTTCCCGTATATTAATATTCATTTATATAAAAATTACAAAAACTCACCATATCAATTTCTATAAAATAACTCACTATACTATTTTTATTAAAATTAATTCATAAAACTCTTCTTTGATATAAAAATATCTAATTCACAAAATCCTTTCACAAAGATATAATAAATTTTGGTTCTATTTATTTTCAAAAAACTCATGAACTTAAAACTCACATGATAAAATTATTAGTTCAATAATAATAATTCAATAACAAAAAAATCACTATACTATTTTTACTAAAAAATAATGAAAAAATCCTTTTTTATCTTAAAAATCTAATTCAAAAAACCTTTATCCAAAGATGTAACAAATTTTAGTTTAATTTATTTTAAAACAGCTAATAATATGTAAAATATATTTAAGTTACCGTAAACAACTAATTTAGCATACAAAATATTCTAATTGATATCCACTAATCTAATTGAATTTCTTTTAAAATAAACAATAAATATTCTTTAAATTAAATCAACTTCATTCACAAATTGAATATTGACATAGTGGCAATTAACATTCAATACCATATCAATTTCTATGGTTACTTAAATGACAAAATAAAATATAATGTAATTAAGATTAGTTACCGTAAATAAGGTTTAATGACAATATTTTTAAGACATTACAAATTCAAATCCTAAATAAATGAGGAAATTATCATATATTATTGAATCTTGACTTTTTGATAATTAATAGAAATTCTAACGTGTTCAATTGTTCCTTTTTCTATGTTTCAAATGTTATCATTAATTATTAGGAAAAATTAAATAGTAATTCCCAAAATTTAGGATACTATTACCAAAAAAAATGTTTGGTTAGATTTGTGGAAGATAAAGATAAAATCTAATAAGGTAACCAAATAATAGAAAATAGATTTAACGTAATAACGTGATTTGCCAAGTTCGCATTCACTACAAGAATTCTGTAAATTAGCTATCGATTATTCTGTAGCTACCAGACACAATCTGTCGCTAAAACTAATCAAGCAACAGATGGCGACAGATAAATTCCGTTGCCTCAGCCCCGACGCGAAAGTTGATCTGTCGCCTATTTGTCGCCAGTTTGCAACAGATTAGCGAGAGCAGAATCTGTAGCCAATAGCAACGACATGGCTACAAATTCTTCCGTAGCTATATAGTTATGGTTTTCCCCTTGCAAGTTTGTCGCAAACATATTTATGTATTTTATAATAAGAATTTAGTTTATTTGATTTTTTATATTTATATTACTATTAATAATAGATTTTTTTTTTCAACAATAATAGATCTAAATTAATTTTCTTTTATTAGCAATTTTTTTATTAGATATAACTACATTATTAACAAATGCGTGGACATAATTTTAATATAATCACATAAAAAAAAAAAATATATATATATATATATGTAATTACATTACTCTACAAATTAGAATACTCCAACTCAACATTAGCACCATCGTGTTGACTAGTTCGTTCACCAACCCAAACCATGTGCGAGAGCAGTCATAATAAAGTATGGATGTATAGTACGACAATTGCTTCCATATGGTTCAGACAGTAAACCGGTAGCTTCACAACCCCATTGTCTCCCTCTCATATCTTCCAACCCTTCATACATCAATTTCTTCTGCTTCTCTTTCCTCGTTACTGCAGCTCTAATTTCTTATCTTCCTCTTCAAAATGCGCTTTACACATAATCTGTTTATAACAACGTCACGTATCTGAAATCTACAATCACAAATCAAAGAAGAATTAGACAAGTACTATAGAAATAGCTAAAATCCAGGACAAACAACAGACTAGAGAATATTCGATACTACACACAAAAGCAAGAACAAAAACTTAACAAAATCCTAGAGATGACTAATCTGGCTAATTCAAAGTGAAAGATAGGTTAAATGAAATCCAGATCCTAAGAGGAACCAAATGCAAAGAAATTGGCTTACAATTATGTTCTTTAATTTTCGCCGCCGCGGTGAGAGCGAATTTATAAACTTTAGACCTGGAAACAAGTGGCGTCAACAAGAGCAAAGAGAGCAATAGAGAGGCAAGCATTGATTCCTTTAGGCATAGGTCTACCTCTGTAAACCGCAAACGCAACAAGCAATAAACCGGCCGGAATTAACCGGAACGCAGCAACGAAGAAAGGACCGGTTATCGGCAATACTTCCTTCATCGCTACCATCGCAGTTCCCCAGAAGAAAAACGGTGAAATCAGAACCTCCTCCGAAAGTTGGGGTGGTGGGAGATGGTGGTGGAGGAGGAGGCATAACAGGAGTTGTAGTGACGGGAGAAGGCGGAGGCGGAGAAGGCGTGACGGGAGTTGGAGTTGTGGGAGACGGCGGAGGAGGAGAAGGCGTGACAGGGGCAGGCGGAAGCGGAGATGGCGGTGGAGGAGGAGGCGGAAAAATAACAGCCGGAGGAGGATCCGGTGACGGAGATGGCGGTGGAGGAGGAGGCAGAGGAGCAACCCGAGGAGGTGGAACAATGGGAGACGGCGATGGCGGTGGAGGAGGAGGCGGAAATTCAATAAACGGAGGAGGTTCCGAAGGAGGATCCGGAGGAGTAACCGAAGGAGAAGGCGATGGCGGTGGAGGAGGAGGAGGCGGAAATACAACTTTCGGAGGAGGTTCCGGACGAGATTAGCTCTTTAAAATTGCCATGTCATCGATCCTAGTGATCTTACTAAAGTTTTTTGCCAAAAAGTTTTAGCCGGGAAAACAAATTTAAGCCCAAATGTGACCGGGAACAGATATATTTTACCTAAAATTTTCAGTTTTTGGGACAGCATCTATTGTAATTATTGGTAGCTATATGAAACCCTAAACCCTAAACTTTTAGATTGAAAACACTTAGTAAAATGTATGTATATATTTGTTAAAACTAAGAATAATATTTTCCATTTAATCTCAAATATATAATTTTAATAATTGATTGAAAATGTATAACCACAAATCCCAAATCAAACAAATATTTCTCCTAAAATTGAACTCTACACCATAATTAATAGTCCGTAAATTCATTTGTATTATTCTTATGTCATCAAGAATTATCTAAAGTATTTGTTTTCAAAAATTATATCTATACCCTAATCTAAACCCTAAATGTGAAAATCCAAACTATTCAATAAATGGTACAAATCTTAAAAATACTATACAAATTCTTTGAATCTCATCAATCTCTTAAGTTACGTATTGTGAAACCCTAAACTTTAAACCAAACACTCATTTATTCACAAAAACTAATACCCTATATCAAAACTTATTTTGTATTATGATATCCTAAACCATAACCCCAAACTCTAGACCCTAAATCAAACATTCATTAATCCATTAAACCCCAAAACTATATATCACAAGTTATTTATCTGTTTTTATACCCTAAACTCTAAATCAAAGACTCATTACATTTCTTTTTATTGTTATTTTGTATGTTTAATTTCGTTTATATAACTTGCGAAACAAGAACTTGTTGTATATTTTATTTAGTTTGTGAAACGTTAAACCCTAAGTCTACACTCTTTTTTATCCATTTATGATACCCTAAACCCCAAATTCACTTAAATAAAAAAAATCAAATTATTTCGTTCATATTAATAAATTGTCAAATTGTTTCAAATTATGATTCAAAACAAGAAACATTAATAAAAGAGTAATTGGGATACACAGCAACACGTTTTTGGCTAATTATCCAAATGGCAACACAACAGTTCAAACTTTTTTATTCCCATTTTAGGCCTATATGTTGCGTGTGTAGGACATAAGCTTAGGAGTAGTTGTGTCGGTCGCAAAATCAATTCAAATCTTTTTAAATTCCTCCGTTACATACACTTATAGATAAGGTGATATAGAGTACCAATTTCTCAATATTATATTCTTATATTTGTCTTCTATGTATGACGGAGAGAGAGAATAAAGAGAGTTTGGGCAAAAAATTGTTTTCTTCCATAAAAAAACTTCTTTCTCTGGAGAGAGGATCTGACATTAGAGATTAAAAAAGAGAAAGAGTGATAGCTTTGAGTGTGTTTGGGAGAGTGATAAGTTGAGTTTTAGATCGGTGTCAAAGAAATCTTCAGCGTTTTGAGTGTTTGTGAGAGAGATTTCTTGAAATTAAAAATGGCCGATCTGATACCTTTGCCGGAAAGGATGTTTGCGGATGGTGAAGAGCCTGTGGGTGAGAGGGTGAACTCTTATGGTCCGTCAAGTGGCATTAGAGAGATAATGAATGTCTTGTCCGAAGAAGAAAGAGAAGAAATTATGAACTCTTCTTTTGGGAAATTTGTCAGGATTGCTGACAAACCGGCTTATTCAGGGAGATTTGGAAGATTTATAATTTCAAGGCAACTGAAAGTGAAGAAGAAGCATGAAATTTGGATACTTTTTGCTGGAAATCCTATACGATTTTCGTTAAGAGAGTTTGCAATTGTTACGGGCTTGCCTTGTGGTAAGTTTCCAAGGAAGTTCAAGTATTGTCTGAAAGATAATATCAATGAAACACCGTATTATACTTCATTGTTTGGGAAACTAGAGAATGTAACTGTTGATAAGGTGAAGAAGATGTTGAAGAGGAAGACGGTGACCGATAAAGAGACTCGTGTAAAATATGCTTGCTTAGCCTTGCCTGCCTCTGTTATAATGCCTAAAACGCATCAGGCTAAAATCGACAAGGAACATGCAGAACAAATTAAGGATCTTCAAGCTTTTTCCGTTATCCGTGGGGGAGGCTTGTGTTTGACATGCTTATGAGCAGTATCAAAGAGAAGAATGAGATTACCCTTTCTCAAAAGTCTATTGCCATAAAAGGGTTTGTTCATGCTCTCCAGCTTGTTCTTGTGGAAGCTGTCCCTGCTTTGCTTGAGGTTCAGTTTAATTCAACATCGTCTGAGTCTGAAGGAGATGAAGAAGAAGAAGACGGTGTTAGGGAGAAGAAAATTAGTCTCAGTCCAGGGCATGCAAGAGATCTTCATGATGCTGAGGAGGTACTTATGTATACTTTAGTGATGGGTAATGTTTTGTCATTGGCGTACAATGTTTATGGGCTGACTTTCCTTTTATAGATAGGAGTAAATTGCATTATAGCTGATGGAGAACATGAAATTGATGAGACGCAACTTGGTTGGTCTGATGAGGAAGAAGATGTTAAAGTTGATAACATCTTCAAACTTATGAAAGAGGATTACAGCTTCTCGAGTTCAATGTTTTCTGGTGGAGCTACAAAGGCTGATGTGTGGCGAATGGTCAGAGAGGTAGAAGAAAGGGAAAAGAATGTGAAATGTAATGGTAAAGGGAAGCAACTTAAAGGAAAGCAGAATAAAGTTGCAAATGGTGGACAATGTAGTGGTGGTGGAGAATGATTTGTTTTTGGAGAAGCTAGTTGTATGCAAATTGCAGAGTTTGTCACTTCAAAACTTAGTATTGAGATGAGAAAATTGGTTGACAAGGTTGGCCAATGACAAAATTGGGGACCTTAGAGCTGATGTAACTCTGATTCAAAGTTACATTAGTAATGATATAGGTCGCCAGTTAGGTAAGATGAAATCTGATGTCATTAATGGCATTACTGGGTTTTTGGATAAATAACTAGGAATTCAAGGCAACAAGACAACTACACATGTGGCTTCGGATGGTAGTAGTGGTAGGAAGAGCCATTCATCTGCGGATCCAAAGACGGCAATGACTAATGAAAACCAGGTAAACGTCTTTTTTTCTGACGAACCTGATTTGATCATTGCCGGTGTGCTTTCAGCTCTCACTATAGACACAACCCAAACAGTAGGTTATTTGAATTGAATTGTTTTCATTATCGTTGTTAATTGACTTACATATGTAATTATATTCGTAGGCACGTGGACTATCTGAGGCTGCTGTTAATGTTTGTGGAAACAACTCTGAGGTTGGAGATAACAATGTGGCAAATAATTGTCATCGCAATGTATGAGTTTCAATTTTACCAAACGTTTGTCGTGTTTTTAAATATTTTGTTAACTTTGAAAGGGAATTCTATGTTTTGAAGGATAATCTTGTTGATGGTATTGGGTTGGAATTTAATTCAAATCTGTCATTCTCCCTCAGGTTAACTCAAGAAGAAGTGGCTAGGGATGTGGAAGGTGATGGCGAGATAGGTTTTCGTAAGAGCAAGCATCAAAAAAACACGGCCCATACCTTAGTGGCTGGTTATCACTGTGATAGGCGGTTAGTGTTGCGCAAATTAGAAGAGCATTTGCTTGCTCTTGCTGATGGTTATGGTGAGGATTACCTATCAAAATTTTTGAAGCTTGAGGAAAAGCTAAAGGATTTTGAGTAAGTGTTTCACTTTTGTACCTACTGTTTTAGGTTAACATTATTGTTATAGATCATCTACAAAAGTTATTTGGGTATTATTTGATTTTGTCTTTATCAATATTTGTAGGTGGGTATGATTCTTTATATCTCATTTTTAAATTTGAAAGACTTTTTTTTGTGTGTAACTATAACATGTTCTTCATATGTGGGGTTGCAGAAATCTTAAATTAGATGGTGTATCTCTAAGTCCCAAGGAATTTAGTGACATAGCTGTGAGAGGCAAATCATTACCTCCTAAGGTATGTAATTTTTTAGGTTGTATTGTTATTATTTATAACTATACGGTCCTTATTGACTATATATTCATATAGGTTGTTGATTTACTATGTCGTCATATTAATGGGTTTTTCAACAAAAAAGTTATGGATGATCGTCCCAAGGCAGTGTTCTTCGATACCAAATTTGTGGCGTTACTTGTGAGGAATTTTGCCAAGTTTCAGAAGCTGCAAAATAAAGTTGCACATTCGTTCCAGAAGCAACTACTTCACTACTTTACTGGCTCTAATTCAACATCTCCTAATGCTGACCGTTACTACATTCCCTTTAATTTTGACAAGACTCATTGGGCTGGTATTTGTGTTGATTGCATATCATCAACAGTTTACATCTTGGATTGTGATGTGTCATTGCGTACTGATAGTGGTATTGGTAAAGAGGTTTGTCCTGTAGCCGAGCTATTTCCTTATTTGCTTAAACAGGCAGGTCGAGAGATGTTAGAGAAAGAGGTCAAACCGTTTGTGGTAGAGAGGGTGAAAAAATTCCACAGAATGTAAATCATGGAGAGTCAGGGATCACAACCATTCTGCTACTTCAAGCACATGGGATTGGAGGGTTGGAGCTTTGTAGGTGTATCGGATCTGATGTGTTAATATTGGAGGCGCAAAGACTTCTTGTTCGGCTTTATGAGGAGAACTACACTATGTTGTAGGGGGAGGTGTAATGTTTTGTTGTATGACATGTGTTAGATATGCTTTCTGGTAGCAATGTTGAACTAAGTGTTGTCTTTTTCCGGCTTTGTAATGTTTCCTATTAATGGTATGTAGATTGTGTTAATTTGTGTTTTTTTCTGGTTAATTCGATACTTGTTCTTCAGGGTAATTTGATACTTGTTATTTTAGAGTATACTGAAATTGTCAGCAGGTTAAGTTATATAATTTGTTGACAGTTTAGGATAGGCTATCCTTCAGGCGATTAATGACATAGAGGTCTCTAAATCAATCCGTGTTGTTTGTCAATACTTTTTGTTTCGATTGTCATATATCTGGCCAAGTAATTGTGTATAAGTTAAATAAATAGTTAACCGGATACATGTTTGGGCTAACAAGTAGCCAAATTTTGATTATGGTTTAGAATGGTTCACTGTGGCATTTGAAATTTAATGTGAATTGATATGACATTATAACGAGATAATTGCATGTATATGAAAATTGGTCAATTAGTAGGCCATAACATTTACAAACCAAGGTATAATAATTATTTGTTTACCATAGTTAAGATATTTGTATTTGGGTTGATAATTACTTGGTTAGGGTATAGTTTTAGGGTGGGTGGGTGTGGGTGCGTTTTGGGTTCAAAAATTTTGTAGTAAATATAGTTGCATTTAGGTTAATAATTATGTTATTAGGGTATACTTTTAGGGGGGGGGGGGGGGTGAGGGGGTTTAGGGTTTAGGTTGTTTACACTTTTATTACTTTACATATTTGCATTTGTGTAAATAATTACCTAAATAGAGTATATTTTCAGGGAGGTGTGGTGGAGTTGTAACTTGTAATACTGTAAATATTTTCATTTGGGTTAATAATTCTTTAATTAGGGTATATTTTTACGAATGTTTGGTTTAGGGTTCTACCTTTTTGTACTTTAAGTATTTGAATTTGGGTTAATAATTCCATAATTAGGGAATATTTTTACGGATTTGTGGTCGGGTTCTACCTTGTAGTACTTTAAATATTTGAATTTGGGTTAATAATTCCCTCATTAGGGTATATTGTTTAGGATTTGTGGTGGGTTGTAGCTTGTAGTACTTTAAATATTTGAATTTGGGTTAATAATTCCCGAATTATGGTATATATTTACAGATTTGTGGTGGGGATCTAGCTTGTACTACTTTAAGTATTTAAATTTGGGTTAATAAATCCCTAATTAGGGTTTTTGTTTACGGATTTGTGGTGGGGATCTACCTTTTGTACTTTAAGTATTTGAATTTGGGTTAATAATTCCATAATTATGGTATATTTTTACGGATTTGTGGTGTGGTTCTACCTTGTACTACTTTAAATATTTTAATTTGGGTAAATAATTGCAGCATTAGTGTTTATTTTTATGGATGTGGGGTTGGGTTCTAGCTGTTAGTACTTTAAATATTAGAATTTGGGTTAATAATTCCCAAATTAGGGTATATTTTTGCTGATGTGTGGTGAGGTTCTAGCTATTAGTATTTTAAATATTTGAATTTGGGTTAATAATTCCCTAATTAGGGTATCTTTTAACGGATGTGTGGTGAGGTTACAACTATTAGTACTTTAAATATTAAATTTGGGTTAATAATTCCATAATTAGGGTATAGTTTTGAGATTCCAATTTCGGCTGACCACTAAATTATTAAGTATGATGACATATTTTGCAAGATAGTTTACCAAAATACGTTTGACCTAGATAAGTTTTAAATTGTATGGTTATCAAATATGTTAACCACAAGTTGCCAAAACATGTCCACAATGTTTTGGCAAATTACATATTAGATCCTTACAATTTATATGGTTACTAAATACTGACCCAAAATAATGAACTAAGTATTTTATTAATAGTCAATTACTCCCAAACAAAAAAGCCCTAAATAAAAACCCCCTTTTACAACCCTAAATCACACACAGAGAGGCGGAGAGTGGCGAAAAACAACCATCGAAGATGAAGCGAAGTAAAAGCTCTGGTAGTGGGTCAAACTCAAACAGTGTAAGTTCCATGGTCGGTGAGGTGCGTTGTTACTGTGGGAAAATAGCGATTATCAAGAAGTCTTGGACAGATGATAATCCATGGAAGATTTTATTCTTGTGGACAAGAAAAGTGGAGCTGGAGCTCTTGTAATTTCTTTCGTTGATTTGACACTGAAAATCCCCAAGGATGGCAGAAGGCGGCGTTGATTGAAGCTCGGGATGTAATCCGTCAGCAAAATGAAGAGTTGAAGAAGCTAAGACATATGGTCGGCCATGAATCTAGTACTGAAGTTTCAGAGGTAGAGCCTAGAGTCGAGGAATCAAGCGTTTTGGCTAGGTTGGAAAAAGAAAACAAGGAACTGAAGGAAGAAATTGTGTTGTCCACTGAGAGAGAAAAGGTCTTCAGACAGTTTGTCATCATATCATGGGTTGGATTCGTATGTGCCAATTTTGTAATTGTCAAAGGTGTGAAATAATTTATGTTTTAATGTTGAAATTGTCATGCTCAATTGTGTTTTATGTTATTTTCAGTAGTTTCAGTTCTTGTGGTGTTAAACAAGGTGTTTTGTGTTGCTATATTTTGTGTAAAGGTGTAATCAACATTATATCCTGAATGAAGAATGTTGAGGAGTATTTATGTATTTAGTTTTCGATGTTTTGAAGTTTGGTTTGTGTTTGCAATTGTATCGGCAATTAACCGGCTAAAGAATTTTAAATATGTAAAATTTAATTTTGTAACGTTTAAACGGTTCAGTAAATATATGTAACAATCATAGGCTTGGGAAATAAATACCAAAATAAAATATCTTACATTTCAGAGGGGATTACATTATTTATTCACTAAGTTGGGAATGGTCTCATCTGGGATGATACAAATTATTTCACATTATACAATATAGAAAAGTTCGCTGACCCAGGTACAACACAAACATAGATTGACAAAACATCAACTCTTTAATCCCCTTGCTTGCAACCTTTGCTTATCCTATTGGCATCTTACATGTAGTTCGGTTATGTCTCATTCTCTTGCTCCTGCTGCATATGGTCCTCCGACGTAAGCTTCTTGTCTACAATAAATTTGAGTTATGTAACTATTGGTTCTAAAAAAAGTAATGTCAAACTCCATATGTAAAATTGGGAATGTGTATCTTACCAAGGTTTCGCCGCGTGAAAAGAATCGCTTCTTTCTAGGCCTACCAGGTGGGCGTCTGGTTGATGGTGGGTGAAGATTGAGTGTCGCAAAAGTCTGACCTACGTTTGCTTCATCGAAGAAGTCAATGGCTGGAAAGATTGAGTTATTGTATGCTTGTTTCCAGTGTTCCGAGTTGTAATGTTTTGCCACCAATGAATGAACATTTACCTTGCTGATGATCGCAGACGCAATTGCCTGGGAACATGGTATTTCTAACATTTAAAATTCAAAGCAGCTACATGTTTTGCTGATGAGATTAACATGAAATGGCACACCTTCTTCATAAATGATCTCATACTCCTGTTTATTGATTTTTTTAACTTTGTAGGCTGTTGAATTGTTGAAGTTCTCAGCAAGTATTTCAAGAACTTTAGGCGTTATTGTGTCATTTGATTCTGACGCAGTCTCACGCCTACATGCAAACCAGCTCATAAGTTTTGATCTTATAAACTCAATTAGGGAGATGACAGGGTACTCTCTTGCCGTTCTAATGGACGCATTCCATGATTCAGCAACATTTGTGGTCATGATGTCGTAACGTGAGCCTTTGAAGTGCGAACGGGCCCAGTGTTCAAAGCCTATCTCAATAAGATGCTCACCACAACCTTGGTTCATCACCTTAATTTCATTAAAAAGTGTATAAAAATCTGAAAGTGTGAATGCTCTTGCAGCTTTAGAAGTTAGACTTCCCAGATATTTGTTGGGAAAATTTGCTTTGATGTTTCGTTTTAGGTGGAGGACGCAGGCGCAGTGGCTTGCTAGTGGGTATACGTGGAAACCAACACAATTGATAAAAATATTAATAGTGGTTAAAAAACAATTTACCAACTAGAATAAAGAATAACCATTATTTACTGGCTTACCTTACTCAGTGGACCATAGATCGAAGCATGTCTATCCGATACAAACACGATCTTTTCATATGGTTGGATTATCCTTGATAAGTTCTGAAAAAACCATTGATACGCTTTATCATTTTCGTCGTCGACAACAACAAAAGCAATTGGAAATATTTGATAATTTCCATCTTGAGCTGATGCAGTTAATAAGCAACCACCATATTTTCTTTTTAGATGAGCTCCATCTAGTATAATGACTTTACGCATATAGGGCAAACCTCTTATACATGCGGCCATTGCAAAAAATAAGTATTTGAACCATTGCCTCACACCCTTATCATAAATAGTATTTAGCTCAACAATTGTTCCAAGATTGTTGAAAACTAATTTATGTAGGTATGCTGGAAGGGATGCATATGATTGCTCAGATGACCCTTTTGTTGAATCCATCGCAATTTCCCTCGACCGCCAAACCTTCCAATAGGATATTCTAACCTCATGGTCCCCACGCATGATATTTCTTATTTCGTTAGGATTTGGTCCTGCACTTGAAGTTCCATATTTTGACCTTAACAGTTCCCCAATAACAGATGTGGTTGCTTGTCTTCCAAATCCTGCTCTTTCATTTACGGTACATGTGTGGTTATATGTATGACACTCCTTATCTCGTATAGTTGAGATCCTTGAAGTCGTGCAGCATATATGCGCCAACGACATGATAACCCCCAACACTTAAGGATCATAAATTCTGGAGATGATCTAGGAGTACGATATTGGAACTTATGGTGTAGTGCGTACATAGCCATGTGTTGTTTAAATTTGTCCCGAGTTGCAAACATCATGCCAACAAACAAATCATGAGGGTTGTTTATAAACTGATCTCCTACAAATATAGAATGTTGTGGTTAGATACAATGTCCTGTTGGATAGTTAAATGAAGATTTAAATAGTGTGAAATTATAGAACACAAGTATATAACAAACCATCAATTTACATTAATTAACATTGTCATTAACAGAATTACAAACCATTAACTAACATTACTTGGTACGATAAACATTAACCGATACAAAATTTCTTAACCATTACCTACAAAATATGATGGTTATCTTATAAAACCACCAAAAAAGTGCTGGCTAACACTTGTCCGATAACACAAGAGAGTTCGAAATTATAACAAATCAAAGAGGTTAGCTACCAACGCTTAAAACCCACCATTTCCATTTTCGTTCCCTTCAGCTGAGCCCTCACTATCATCACTGTCAGCAACAGTCCCATTATTACCAACCATTGGACCGCATGTTAATAAAAGGGTGAGGAACAGACTGCTTGAACCATTTCCAACTGCCATCTGCCTTCCTTCAGCTCTTGGCATACTAGGTCCTTGAAGTAGAGATGGACCTAAAATGAAGGAGCATTGGTCATTACTGGTTTTTGTGAAGATTGTATATATATAAAATCAATAGATAATAGTTTATTTATGAATAGTGGGATTGGTAAATCTTGTACCTTGAATGGAAATTGGTTGAATAGGTAGAGGCTCATTTGATTGAGTGGTACTTAAGGGAATGGGTAGAGGTTCCTCAGTTGATCGTTCAGTTGGTGGTGCGAGTGTAGACACGAGTGATGCAATAGTGGGACCTCAAGAAATAACAACAATATATGTTAAACTGTTAATAACAAATGTAATTTGTGTGTACATATAACAATAATATTGTACCTTCATTGAGAGGAAGGAGAAGAAGCTGACCAGCGTTAGGCGAAGGTGGAAGCATGGGAGCATTATGATCAGGTTCGAAGTCCTGCATTTCAAAAGTCTCACCTGAAGACCCGGTGGAAGATGGGTCGTCGTTGTCTATTGTAGTAACATTGGGATGGCCTGTTGGAGAAGGAATCATCTGTATCGGCTCAACTATACAGCCGTGGAGCACAAACGAGGTTTCCTCTTGTGAAGTATTTTGGGACATCATGCCTTCCCAAAACATCGTATCATCATGACCATATATGTTACTCCCATATTGCTGGAAGTCAGGGCCAAGTGGGGTCATGTGTATATCTACAAGCTGATTGGAATGGGGAGGAGTGTTCCCATTACCGTGGCCCACAATAAGTGCTCCATCATGCGCTGAACCTTTTGTGCCAAAAATCATTATGTCAAGTATTTCTACCAAAAATAAATTATGTTTATGTTTTAGGCAAGTGGAACTATTAACCCTATATTTTATCTACTTAAATGGGTAAGACATAGGTTACCAGTGACATTGCCATGGGGAATACTTCCGGTGCCTACTTGTCCCTCCACCTCTGGGACCGTAGTATTGGATTCATTTTGATGGACATCATCAACAACAATGATTTCATGTGTTGAATCTGGGGCAACATAACCGCTCTCTTGGTTAAGTGGGTTTGAGTAAAGTATCTCAAGTGCAGCATTTGCATCTCATTCTCTGTGAAAATGGTTTCCATAGCTCTTTGTGATGCCACTATAGGTGTGCCCGTGATCAGATCTGACCATTTCAAAACATAGTTATGAATAGAAACACATATTTAGAGTATCCCATTTTGTTAAGTTAAGTATAGTAAACAAACTGACTGTGGTATTGTTGGTTATTATAGAATGTTGGGTTGTTAGGAAGAAAGAGAGTACTTCCAACAAAGAATGGACTGCGGCATTGGAATTGATATGTCGCTACTGCTTCTGCTCCAACAGTGACACATAGTGTGAGATCTGGGTAACAATAACGGAGTGCCATGAAAAGTATAATATGAGAGTCCTCAGCAACATTTGAAGGCAAGTTTGTAGTTGTATCGGGTTGCGCCGTAAGCTCCGGCATCAGGTAAGTTAGGGCCACCAGAGTTGTTGGCGGAAGTAAGTACCTTCTCCAAATGTTGGCCATCAGAGACTCGTACGATTCGTCATCACGGAGATGAGCACCGTAACCAAGATCCGTAGGATCGGTCCTAAACTCCCATCGTCCGTACGGACATACGACCCAATTTCCACGAAGTAGGCGGACAAATCTTGCCATTCGTGTGTAAACAGAGACACCCGAATTGAAAAGTCAGTTAATCGGTAGTATTTATATGTTTTAACTTCTAAACGACAAAGAATCTGATGAAAAAGGTGAAGAAAATGGTCGAATGTTGTTCCACTTAATACCAAAAAAAAAGAATATTAGTGGTGAAGACAAACCGTAACGAGGTGATTCTGATTCTGGAATTTATTTCCTTTTCTAAAGGTAAAGATCGATTGTGTCGGAGAATAAATGTGAGAAAGTGAAAGCTTTTATCTTCTGGTTATGATATTCTTCTTGCCGGTTGAAGGCATATATAGAGAGATAGGTGAGGATAAGTATTTACATATATGTATATGTATAACTGCTATATAATGTATATATATATATATATATATCATCCTAGATCGAGGAGCCGAGATTTGATAGGCCGTCTGACAAGAATTTGTGGTGTAAAAATGGCCATTCACGCAACCTATAAGCCACTTGTGTTAACCTACTCTTTTTCTCTGCAGACCTAAAGATATCATACAGTAACCTACAAAACGTAATCTTGGGAAAGCGGAGGTTAAAAACGGATTTAATCATCCGATTGTGTATGTGTCAGGTGAGTTTCCGATTCTTATTGACATTTGCTTAATTAGTAAACAATTCATTGTTTACTGTCTAAATAACTCTTAATAAAAATGGAAACAAAATATATAAAAGAAAGAATGTATAGTAACATTACAAAATCTCAATCATTTCCAGATTTTCAATCCCCAAATTTACAAATTGTAATCATCTCCTATACAATCCATAAAAGCATACACGAATCTCCAAATGAGATTTTTATTCTTCCTTTTTTTTGGAAAAGTTAAGCCAAAACTTCTATATATACACAATTGAGGTCATCTTCTTACAAAATTCTTGTACATGCCTTTTTTGGAGAATCTATGTCCATTCTCTTACAAAATGGGGTCTTGAGAAGAACATCTAAGTGTCCTCTGTATTCTCTTACCAATGCTTAAACCATGTTCTTGCCTTCCTTAAAAAGATTGGGATCTTTGAGCTTCAAGCCTTCAACAAAGTCATTTTCTAAACCCGAACAAGCTACAACAACAAATCCAAGAATAAATCTAAGATCTTTACTCATTAAAACCACCAAAGTCACAATATAACCAACATTACCCTCTCTTTAACCACAAAACTCACCAATTTCCTCCCTTGACGATTCTTCGGTTTCCTCACCTTTCCCATTCAAACCCAGGGATCTCTCTTCTTCCATGTGTTTCTTCTCCTGCGCCGTCTCTGGTGATGAAGAAGCTTTGGATTTTGCGTCTGGAGAGGGAGGAGCTAATTGCGATGAGAATAAATCACAAAAAAACCACAATTTAAATAAATTGAAATCGGAATAGAAAAACCAAGAGAAGAATAAGATGAAGATATCAAAATACCTTATAGCTATGGTGGATTGCTTGTGAACTCCACGAGCTTTCTTCTTTAACAAACAGCCAAACACAATTTCAATTTCAATATCAAATTCGACCTAACCAATTCAAATTTCTAAGATAAAGAGGGTAAAAACACAGAGACGAGCATCAGATTCAGAACCACTACAACGATTTCACTGAGTCTCATTCACAACGAATCCAGATTCGAAAATTAAAGATTTTTGAACCATATCATTGAAGATGAGTGGAAATCGCATTCATATGCATGCGATTAAGGGACTTCGGTTTGGATCGAGAGAGAGTGCCGACGAGAAAAGGGATGTTTTCTGAACTACACCATTTTTCTTGGTCAAATGCAAAACTATACCCCTCTTTCTCTCTCTTCTATTTTTTGAGTCTTTGCCACTAAACTGTCCATTTAATTACAAAACTGCCATTACGTAGACTTCCTTTCGTGTTTCGTAGACTGCCAATCAAAGATGAAAAGTCTGAACAATCCCACATAAATCAACTTATTTACCAAAATGTCATCTTCATCAATTTTTCAACCACCATCCAATTTCGAGCTCTTAATGACTCAACAACTGATTTTCGAGTACTTAATGGTCTGATTTAATCCTTATAACATCTTTCCTTTCTTCTCCTCTACAATTTCATCCATAAATCTTGCTAAGTTTAGTTTTGAAAATAATTTATAAAAACGGGTTGATTTCTCGCAAATCTTGCTTTACGGCACCAAAATCGGTTAGAATTCTAAGTTCCGGGGGTGGAGGAAGCAAAATACGAGCTCAACGTGTGAAAAGGTAATCAAAACAAAAACATTTAAAAATTTCAGATCTGAAATTCGTAGACTTTATGTGTAGACTTCCAAAAGTCAACGAAGAGGGTATATTTGCATTTGACTATTTAAGTGAAAAATACGAAGTAGACTTCCAAGGAAGTCTGCATGATTCATTTGGAAACAAAAAAATAGTGCCACGTAGACGGGGATAGTTTTGCATTTGACTAGAAGTTTGACTTTTTTGTGCAGACTTCCAGGGAAGTCTGCAAAAACGTAAGGGTAGTTTTGCATTTGGAATTGGAAAGTAGACTTCCAGGGAAGTCTGCACACACAAAAAGAGGCAATTTTGCATTTGACCAAAAAATAAAACGTTGACCAATATTTGCTAACTTCCAAAAAGTGTAGATAAATAGTGTAGACTTCCCTGGAAGTCTACTACTGAAATCAACGAATTTGGTCAAATGCAAAACTATCCCTTTTTTTTGCAGACTTCTTAGGAAGTTCACATTCCATTTGCAGACTTCCGGAAAAAATTCACAATTGCAAAACTGCCTTGTACGGATGTCTACAAATGCTGCAGACTTCCAAGGAAGTCTACTTTTCTTTGCAGACTTCCTAGGAAGTCTACTTTTATTTGCAGACTTCCCTGGAGAAAGTCAAAATTTGGTCAAATGCAAAACTACCCCTTCTTTTTGTGCAGACTTCCAGGGAAGTCTGCACAAAAAAGTCAAACCTCTAGTCAAATGCAAAACTACCCTTTGCAGACTTCCAGGAAAGTCTACGGTTGTGAAGACTTCCCTGGAAGTCTGTAAAGCGTATGCCTAAAATGTAAAAGTTCCCCCTGTAGACTTCTAGCGAGTGATCGGAAGTCTACACGGAAAGTATACTATCGAAAAATGGAAGTGTACAGAGGAAGTCTACAATACACAGTCTTTTTAAAAACCTAATTATATGTAATTCTATTAAGAGATTTCATGGTTTTTTTGTTCTCACATGTGTGGTACCTATGTCTCTATCATCTGTGTTAGTTTGACATGTTTAAGACTAATATTTATGGGGTAAATCTAATTTTTTCATTTGGTGACTAGTTAGCCCATTCAACGTAGACTTCCAGCGACTGATCGGAAGTCTACACGGGAAGTCTACTATCGAAAAATGGAAGTGTACAGAGGAATTCTACAATACACAGTCTTTTTAAAAACCTAATTATATGTCATTCTATTAAGAGATTTCATGGTTTTTTTGTTCTCACATGTGTGGTACCTATGTCTCTATCATATGTGTTAGTTTGACAAGTTGAAGACTAATATTTATGGGGTAAGTCTAATTTTTCCGTATGGTGACTAGTTAGCTCATTCAACGTAGACTTCCAGCGAGTGATCGGAAGTCTACACGGGAAGTCTACTATCGAAAAATGGAAGTGTACAGAGGAAGTCTACAATACACACTCTTTTTAAAAACCTAATTATATGCCATTCTATTAAGAGTTTTCATGGTTTTTTTGTTCTCACATGTGTGGTATCTATGGCTCTATCATCTGTGTTAGTTTGACAAGTTGAAGACTAATATTTATGGGGTAAATCTAATTTTTTCATTTGGTGACTAGTTAGCTCATTCAATGTAGACTTCCAACGAGTGATCGGAAGTCTACACGGAAAGTTTACTATCGAAAAATAGAAGTGTACAGAGGAAGTCTACAATACACAATCTTTTTAAAAACCTAATTATATGTCATTCTATTAAGAGATTTCATGGTTTTTTTGTTCTCACATGTGTGGTACCTATGGCTCTTTCATCTGTGTTAGTTTGACATGTTTAAGACTAATATTTATGGGGTAAATCAAATTTTTGCATTTGGTGACTAGTTAGCTCATTCAACGTAGACTTCCAGCGAGTGATCGGAAGTCTACACGGGAAGTTTACTATCCAAAATTTTCAATTGTTGCTAACTAAGCTTCATATCTTTTTTATTGACAGATGGTTGTTCAAATACCTGTTGTTAGATTGGATTATGAAAGATAGTACGTGGCATTTTAAGGTGGATACCCGTAAAGGAGGGAGAATGTTTATCTTGGGCGATGGTTTTACACATAGGGAACTTGTTGAAATGGCTCGAGATGATTATAAGTTACAAAAAAATGGAGGTTGTGGAGCTCACTTATTCATTACATAGTTCAATGGTTGAACAAATGCCTCATGACACACCTACGATGCACGTCACAAATGATAGGCAAGTCCATAGTTTGATAGAGCTACGTAGAACCTGTATGATATGTCTTTGTGTATCAAGTCGGTTTGAGACGGAAACCGACATCAACGGAGATGCAAATTCAGACGAGGATGAAAATAATGATGAAGATGAAAATCCACATAACGATGAGGATGAGGATGAGGATGAGGATGAGTGTAATGATGGAGAAGTGAAAGAAGAGGAAGTGAAAGAAGATGAAGTGAAAGATGAGGCTGTTAAAGAAGAGTATGGAGAAAATATTGATGATGATTACAGTGAGTATGGAAAAGTTAAAGATGAAGATGGAGAGGATATCTCTTTCGACGTTCAAGCTGGTCGTTCGAGTATATTTACATGGTCCGATAACATATTCGTGTCTCAAAGTTTTGGTAACAAGGCGGAGCTAGGTCGAGAATTGCAATTAACTTGTGTTATGCTGCGATTTGCATACAAGGTACTAAAGTTTGAACCAAAGCTATTTGTGGCCATTTGTTGTGTGGAAGGATGACAGTGGAGGTTAAGAGCGGCTGTAAAGAATGAAGCAAACCGGTTTTGGGTGACAAAGTATATCAATGTTCATACATGTTCACGTGATGATCGAGTGAAGCACCGCAAACGTGCTACCGCCAAATACATTGGAAGACTTTTCTACGAGCGTGTTGGAATAATTAATGGAATTACGCTGCAACACATCAAAGATGCTATGAAACAAATGTATGGTATGATATTGGATTATACTACTTCATATAGAGCATTATGTTATGCACGTGAAATGGTGCGGGGAACTTGGGAAAATGGATACGAGAGTCTCCCATCGTATCTCTATCAAATCAAGGAAGCGAAACCGGGAACAATCCCCGCTCTTGAGGTCGATGAAGAAAACCGGTTTAAGTACCTTTTTTTATCGTTCGGAGCCTCAATCGAGGGTTTTAAGTATCTCCGACGTGTCATCGTCGTTGACGGGACGCATTTAACTGGGAAGTACGAGGGAGTGTTGTTAGTTGCATGTGCACAAGATGCTAATTTTCAAATTTTCCCTTTGGCTTTTGGGATTGTGGACAGTGAGACTAATGCTTCGTGGGAGTGGTTTTTTACCAAATTGAGTGATTGTGTCTCGGAACAAGGAAATTTGGTGATCGTTTCAGATAGTGAGATCACAATAAAGAACTCGATTGAAAAGGTTTTCCCGAAGGCAACACGTGGCATTTTTTATTACCATCTTCAATGCAATATAGTGAAAAAATTTAGGGGGAAAGATCTCATGTACTTGGTCAAAAGTGCAGCGTACGCATATACGGAAGAAGATTATGACCGATATATGGAGGCGATATGATCTGCAAAGCCGGATCTTGCAACATACTTGGAGGAGGCTAACCCAAAGTTGTGGTCACGTGTGCACTTTTCGGGAATGAGGTACAACATCAAGACGAGTAACATGGCCGAATCAATCAATGCGGCACTAAAGGTAGCTCGAGGATTTCCAATAGCAGTTCTTCTGGACTTTATCCGATCAAAACTAGGAAGATGGTTTTACAAAAGGCGAGAGGATGCGTTGAGTGTACGAACACTCTATAGTCGAGGTATTGACTATTTGTTAAATATACGTGAGTATTACACGGCTTCCATGACGACGGAACGCATCAATGATGTCCAATTCTACGTCAGGGGAGGAAACCGTAATTTCCTTGTTGATATGGGCTAAGGTTCGTGTACATGTGGTGTCTTTCAAATCGAGAGGATCCCTTGCTCACACGTTTACGCGGTTTTAATCGAGTGCCGTCAAGATGTGTCTACGGTTATTTGTCCTTCCAACGAGAGACATTATTTATACGCGAGCTACGGTGGCAGCATTTTCTGAGCCAGGAACGCCGACAAATGTCCCAAAGAGGAGGTATTATGCTTACCTCCTGAAGTTGGTCGTAAAAAAGGTCAGAAGAAGAAGTCTAGATGGCAAACTTGGCTTGAAATCGTCAAGAGGAAAGGGACTAAACCGCGGAAGATGAACCCCACGTACAACTGTACGAACTGCGGACAACCAGGTCATACTAAACTTAGATGTGAAAAATGAGAGATGTGTAAGGTAGACTTCGGTTGTAAACATCAGTTATAGACTTCCGTTGTAGACTTCGTTGTACTAAGGACTTTTATTCTGTATCTACCGTGTCCAAACGTGTGTTCAAAAGTAAGCTACTATCAAGTCAGGTGTAGAGTTATTATTATGTCAAACTTTGGGTTAAAATTTGTGAAAAAAATATAAATTATATTTGAAACTTGTGTCCGGACTTGTGCTCAATCTAGGTTATTCTCATGTTCAAACTTGTGTTAAAAAAAAAACTTTGTTTTCACTTTAATTCGAACCAAATAGGAAGAGTTGTACCATGTAAGTATGGGTGACTAGTTAACTACCATGGGTAACGGACCTTAAGCCGTAAATTTGATAATCAATATTTAGTAAGTAGACTTCCAATGTAAACTTCGGTTGTCTACTTCAGCATAAAATCATTACATGGGGTTTAATAAAAACGAAACTGTTTTACTGCTCACTTAAACGACGTCGTTTTCCTCTCCAATTCGGTATTCAATCCCTAATTCCCAAATCTGAAAATTACTTAGATCCCTAAATTCCGGCATTCTCAATTTTGTGAATTTCGTCTCTCAAATTTCTACATTCAAAATCTATATTGGAAATGCTCTTAATTTGCGCATTCCTCCGATGAGTTCTTCAAGCTCTGTGTCATCGGGTGTTGTCGGACACCGTGGGTTACCGGTAAAGTGTGTGTGCGGCTTAGGAGTGACGATCTTTACTTCTAAGACGCCTGAGAATCCTGGAAGGCCGTTCTTCCGTTGCAACAACAAACGTGATGCAAAATCATGGATAAACAAAAGAGATGTAAGTACTCTGTTGTTCAGGTTAAAAGTAGAGGTTGTTTGCATTCAAATTAGTTGAAAATTATTATGTGGTGGTTGCGTTGAAAATAGATGTAACACAATGTCTTATTGTGTTGTGCATTATGGACATTTGTTTAAGTGGGTGGAGGATGGTGTTCTTGAAGAAGTTCAAGATGCTTTAGCAAGATTTGCAAGCATAGACAATGAGATTAGAAAGGCCAAATGCGAGGAAAACGAATCAAATGTCATGATACAAGAACTGCAAGAAGAAGCAAAGATGCGCGAAAAGGATATCGGAAAGTTGAGATTATGATTCAAATTGTGTTTTTTGTGGCTAATCTTGCTCACTATTGTGATTTTTATGTGACGTTTGTTCAGGATATTTCGTTGTTAAGGAAGTTGTATTGTAGTAAACCTTGTTAAAACTCAGAAGTGGGACTTGTTTGTTGGTTAATTCCTGGTGAATTCATGGTTAATACATGGTTAATTCCTGGTTAATTCATGGTTAATTTCTGTGATGATTGTCCTTGGAAATTAGGTTATTTAACCACTAAGGCTAACGCAACTTATAAGTAGACTAACAATGTAGACTTCGTATGTACACTTCGGTTGTATACTTCGGCACAAACGCATTACATGAGAGGAATATGAAAATATGAGTTACCAAACTGTAAACACTTGAAGATTTTGAGAAGGAAAGTTTCTTACTAACGATTAACGTTGAACAATTTAAAATGAAAAGAACTTGTTAAACATAAAACAAAAACATAAAAAAGCTAAAATTTAATTTAAAAAAATAATAAAATCCTTTTTTCTTCATTCTTCTCTTGAAATCGACCACCGCACTCCATGCATGCTCCTCCGTCCACCGCCGAGCAATTTCCTCGAACCTGGCCTTGTCATTTACGAACGTTTCGGCCACTTCAGCCACCAAAGGCTCTGAGACCAAGCTCGGTGAAGCCATGAGGTGAAGGATTTCGTTGACAACGTCGAGCATGCGGAGCACAGGACTCCATCGAGTTCTAAGCATCTTATGGTAGATGGCCCCGTTTGCGTTGATGTTGGGATGGTATATTTTCGTACGAAAATCCACCCTTGGTGGCCCTAATGGATACACAATCGGAAATGAGTAGGAAAGCCAAAACACTCCTCCCTCATAAGGAGTGCCCTCTGGTCCAATTATAGGAACCTCTAGATGGTAACCTGTATCATGGATTAACATATTAGATTCTTCACACCAAATACGAGATGGAAACCTTCAAATCATTTAATATTACCTTCTTCGACGACCCTCAAAGTAGGGTACTCTTTCGTTAATCCCTTCATATCCATACGAAAGCGAATCTTCCTTGCCCTAATCGGATCCATTCTTTTCGTCTGAATGTTTGGAAGAAGGTATGGAAGTTTTAGAGATGAAAGATGTAGAGATGTGTTTACGTAAATACATATATATATATATATATATGAATAGACAAAAAGCCGTCTCTTTTGGTGTAGAGACTTCATCATACGTCGCCCTTTTCAAAAAGTAAAACGAAAAGTCGTGACTTCATTATAGTCATAATATTAAGTGAACAGTTTTTATTAAATGCCGTTTAAACGATTAACAAACACAATCTACGTGAACAGTGATTACTCATAATTTAATATTTTAAGCCTAACTTCCACCACTTGTTCAAGCAACAGGGTCAATTCAGATTATTACCCATTTAAGAATAAGTAGGGGAGTATACAGACTTCGATAGTAGTGAAGTGGACCTCAATATTCATTAATTAGACTTCCAATGTATACTTCGTATGTAGACTTCGGTTGTATAATAGTATGACTTATTTCAGTACCAAAATATAAACATTTGTATATGTACAGAAGTCTTTATTTATTAGTTTCACGAATATAAATAAGCATTAGTAGGGGAGTAAAAGGACTTCCATTGTGCACTGACCCTAGACTGTAGACTATTGAAGCTGTTGGCGCTATCAGTAAACTTCCATCGTAGACTTCGCGTGTAGACTTCGTGAAGTATAACTTTTTCAATTCACATTACTACCCATTTAAGCATTAGTAGGGGAGTAAAAGGACTTTGATAGTAGTGAGGTGGACAGTTGACATTGACTCTGTTGTGCACTAGCCCTAGACTGTAGACTATTGAAGCTGTTGGCACTATCAGTAAACTTCCATCGTAGACTTCGTGTGTAGACTTCATGAAATATAACTTTTTCATTTCACATTACTACCCATTTAAGCATTAGTAGGGGAGTAAAAGGACTTCGATAGTAGTGAAGTGGACAGTTTCCATTGACCATTGATTATTTTGCACTGACCCTAGACTATAGACTATGGAAGCTGTTGGCGGTATGAGTAAATTTCCATGGTAGACTTCGTTTGTAGACTTTTGTTGTACACTTCGGGAATAATAAGGATTCCACTTTGACGAATTATGTTATATATATGTTGGTTAAATTTGACAATCAATATTCATTAATTAGACTTCCAAAGTATACTTTGTATGTAGACTTCGGTTGTATATGTAAAATTACCAAACTAAAAACATTTGTATATGTAGAGAAGGAAATATGAGTTATTTCAGTACCAAACTAAAAACATTTGTATATGTAGAGAAGGAAGTCTTTATTTATTAGGTTTAAGAATATAAGTAGCAACAACTGAAAAGTAAAAAAGTTGTACAACATAAAAGAAAAACAGGAAATAACATAAAAACCGAAATTTAATTAAAACAAAATAAAAACACATTTTTCTTCAATCTTCTCTTCAGATTCACCACCTCACTCCATAGCATGCTCCACCGTCCACCGCCAAGCTATTTCATCAAACTTGGCCTTGTTATTTAGGTACGTTTCGGCCGCTTCAGCCACCAAAGGCTCTGAGGCCAAGTTCGAGGAAGCCATTAGTTGGAGGATTCCGTTCACAACCTCGCCGGGCGGAGCGCAGGACTCCATCGAGTTCTAAGCATCTCGTGGTAGATGGACCCGGTTTCATCGATGTTGGGATGGTATATTTTCGTACGGAAATACACCCTTGGTGACCCAAGTGGATAGTGAATCGGAAATGTGTTGCAAAGCCAAAACACTCCTCCCGCATAAGGAGTATCCTCTGGTCCATTTATGGGAACCTCCACATGGTAACCTGTATCATCGATTAACATATTAGATTCTTCATACCCAAATAGGACATGGAAGCCTTCAAATCATTTAATATTACCTTCTTCGACGATCGTCACGTCAGGATACTCTTTCGTTAGTCTCTTCATATCGGAACGGTATCGAATCTTCCTTGGCCTAACCGGATCCATTTTTTTTGTCTTAATGTTTGGAAGAGGAAATAGAAGTTTTAGAGATGAAAGATGTAGAGATGTGTTTATGAAAATACATATATATATATATATATACACACGAAAGATGTGTCTTTTGGAAAAAAGTAAAATGATAAGACGTGGCTTGATTAATGCCTTTGAAACATTTTATAAAAATGAGGTAAGTGAACATCAAACCGTCCATTTCAGACCTATTTGGGTGGTAAAGGTCATCGAGACACGTGTACTTGATAGCAAGGAAGTCTACACTGTTGTGCACAGGAAGTCTACACTGAAAGCAGTTGGCGCTATCATTATAACTCGTGTTAGTCATAAACTTCCATTGTAAATTTCCATCGTAGACTTCTATTAGGACAAAATCAGAAAAAATAATTTGTAACTTCATCGTTTCGAACCAGAGAAATTTATAATTACCGCATATTAATGACTCTGTGTCTAACCAAAATGCCATAGGATGATATTCGAAACATGCGCCTTACACATTTATATATTCCTACGACTTTGATTATTGAAATGTAACTGAGAAGTTACATTTCACAATTTTTCTGTTGCATTCTACAAGTAACTTACAAAAGGGGTACTGAAGAGCAGTATAAAAAAATTAGGCCAACAAACAAAACATATTATATTCAGGACAATACCATCTCAACTGTTCAGTAGAAGTGTACAATAGAAGTCTATAATAGTACAACCGACTTCCAGAGTACAAGTCTACAAGAGAAGTCTATTTTCAAAGTTCACAAAATAACAAAAGGACTAACTGATCCTGATAAAATTAGGATATGAGTTTGTCAAAGAGATGTACAAAATATATGCACAATCCTAAAAGTTTAGTTCGGGCTACCAAAAGATTTTATGTAGAGGAGCATTACGGTTCATACACATCCAAGTGAGACCAATCTCGGGGCTGTGGGCCATCTTGCTTTATCTCGTCCCATATATCGACCGCAAGCTTATCCCTACATGCCTGGATGTCCATGTTGGCCATGACGCTAAAAGGAAACCCTAGAGCATGGCATTCGACAAATTTGAAAGCAAATACTCCACAACTTGGACCATCAGCCTGTTGTGGAGCTTCATGCACTTCGATCGTATACGCATCTCTACTATACTTCGGTCTATCCTGCTCAGGACACAACTCCCAAATAGTATTTGGAACCATCACCGCAAAAGACTCCACCATCTTCTTCGCCTGATCAACCGACTTGGCACTAAACAAACTATCCCACACTACAACCTTACGATTTGGAATAGATATCCACAGAGCAATCCAGTGATTGTTGTTGATGTTCATGATAGTGTAGATGTCATGTACCTCACTCCCCCAAACCTTGTCTGATCTACAAAACGCAGGTAATTCACCTGTGTAGTAATCAATGGCTCCAGGAGGTAATGCCTTACCAGACCCATCAGGATTTCCATGGTTGTCCACATAGTTTTGGTATTTTGTTGACCACAAGTGGGTAAACATCGTATCAATGAAGCATATTCGGTTGCTTCTAAACCACTGTGGATGGTTATGAAAACGGTGTCTAAGCAGGTTCATGGCAGCTTCCAAGTGCTACAACAATAAAAAGCAAAAATAAGTAAAGTAGCCTACATAAGAAGACTACAACAGAAGTCTACACAGGAAGTCTACAGAACAGGTTAACACGTGAATTCTACACAATAAGTCTGCTTACGGAGTCCTTCAGCCATTCTCTTCTGGCACGCAGTGTATGAAACCAATTAGCGCGGCTGTTAATAACCTTTAGATCTGTTCTCCTATACACAGTAAACATAGTATGTCAAATTGCCAATGCAAGAAGTCATTAAAAAATAAATCCAAAATTTAAATAACATACGGTTCGGCTTTCAAAGAAGCTAGTAACAACTTCATCTTCTTCGCATCAACATGACCAAAAGGGTCATATCCTTTCCCTTTTGGGGTTGACCGTAAGTCATACCCTTGGCAAGGTGATTCCAGTTTGGGCGGCTTTGCCAACACTCTTTCACTCTTACCCCTAGCAGCATTCACCTTTTGGTTCAACTTTAACTTAATAATCTTAGAGTGAGCATCTTTAACATGCTCAATATCTTCTACACCTTTAACTTCCACCAAACTTGGCTCCTCCACAACCTCTTTTGATTTTTGTTCGACTTTAATTGTTGACAACAGTTTGACTGGTTTTGGTTCTTTATCCTCTGTATCTGGTTTATGCTTTTTAACTTCTAAGATTTCTGGAGGAGTACAATTGACACTCCTACAACTCTGCATGGTTATTGAAAGGAAAGTTAAACCTTCGGCAAAGGACAACTGCGTGAAGGAAAAACCTTATAATTGTTTAATAACAGTCTACAATGTTTGTTTAAACTTTCAGAGAAACCGTAAATGGATGAACATCTTATTGCTTTGGGTTTGATGGCGGCTTTCTCGCCCTTGTGCTTTTACGAATGAAGGTATGTTTGGGAGGGGAGGGTTTGGTACTAACCCCAATATCAGCAGGTGGAGATGATGTGTTCTGGACCTTGGCCTCTTGGTTGTTTTCCTCTTCGTTGTTGCCCTCTTGGTTTTTGCCCTCTTGGTTTTTGGCCTCTTGGTTGTTCTCAGCTGCATTACTCACCACCATCTCCATGCAAACAGCTTTACCACCCGCTAAATGGTGGTCAACCTTATAAGATAGCTTCTCAACCTGATCAAATAGATGGTCAACCTGCTTTGTCAACTTGGTAAGAGAAGCCTCAAAGGCGGCTTGGAATTTCTGAACCACGAGGACCAATGGATCTCCACCAGAACCAGCAGCAGTGTTAGTGGATCTCTTTCTCTTCCTGCTCTGTCCACCACTCTTTCCACCTAGTTGCCTAGTAGGTACAACATTGATAGCGTCTGTTTAACACATAATCACAAAACAAAGTTAATAAGAGAAGTGTATCAGTCTTATAATGTTTATTCAGTAAAAGTATACTACAGAAGTCTACTCTAGAAGTATACAACGACAGTCAATAATCAGAATACGTACCTTTCTCATCTGCCACACCAGTCTCATCTTTCACAGCACTTGTAATCTTACCATCTGCAGGCCCGTGAAGTTTCTCAAATTCCCAATTACCTCCATAGGATGCAAGGATAATGTTTGTGATCAAAGGATTATCAACATCATCTTCCCAGAAAGGGAACATGTCGTCAACAGAAGCCGTGCAGATGTACTTTATAATATTTGACTGTAAAGAAAATACAAAATATTGGGTTAACCTAATAGACAGGTCTACTGCAGCAGTCTAATTTAGAAGTCTTTGTCAGAAGTCTACTACTGAAGTCTACAACACAAGTTGACAACGGAAGTTTACTACGGACATTTACTACGGAAGTTTACTACGGAATTCTACAACAAAAGTTTACAAGACAAGTACATACCTGGTTTTGGACTTTATCCTTACATGCTTGCGATATCTGGATCCTTTAAACCGAAGGATCGGTGGAGTTCCAGGAAGGGTTGGTAATGGCTTTCCGATTTTTTGTACCAAGGTCTAGTAGAGACATGTATATCCAGACTTGGAGCACTTGCACAAAACCCGCTATGTAATATTGATTTTTCCACAAGTCTGTATCCTTCACAGACTTGATCAGATTCTTGCAAGCAACTCTTCCCCATGGATACGCCAGAAATTTTAATCTGATACTCTCTTTGGGCGTCAATGTATCCAACATATAAGGCAAGATATCACAACCTTATACGATCTACCCGAGCCCATGACTGACATTTCTTGGCAGCCGCAATTAGGTCTTTAATAGATGGACCCATTTCTTGGTTCACTCCAAGAAGTCTCCAGAAATCTTTCGTCGCTTCGGTAACTTTGGTCTCAAGTGTCATCAATTTGTCAACGGGATGACACTGAAGACCTGTAATCTCCGCAAACTCTACCAACGACAACCTTACGGGATTTACCCCAATGAGACTCCATATCTCATTCGGCTTATCGCACACTAACTGAAGGCTCAGCATATGGTGGACCACGCCTGTGGACCACGAAAATTTCAATTCATGGAAGTTGAGAATAACTCCCACACTCGACGCCATAATTTCTACAAGTTCGTCTGGCTGTAGAGCAACAAGGGTCTTCTCAGTTCCGAGAAGTAGATCAAACAGCTCTTTGTTACCACAATAATAGCCGCAGCTTTTTCCTGGTTCTGGCTCAGAGCCTTCAGTATGGAGTCGTTGTGGAAAGCGTCTGTCAGTCATTATCAGCCTAAAAAAAACAACAAAGCAATTTAAAATTGAAGTCTGCTACGGAAGTCTGCGACTTCTTTAGAAAAGTTGAACCATAACCAGATCTACCAAAAAATCTTCTTCTACGGGTGGATATGGATCTGGATCTGGAGAAGTCGCCGAATCTAAAAACTGATAAGAGAAGAGAAGGGAGAGTAAGAGTTAAATTGAAAGAAAGAGGAAGAGAGTAACAGAAGGAAGGAAAAGGAAGAGAGGCCACCGGATATGTTAGAAGTGTCGGTGGAAGGCGTCGTCGGTCTTCTTCGTGGGCTGTGGAGGAAAAATTACGGTTTTTTCACAAAAATTCTTACCCAAGTTTAAATATGTTGGTTAAATTTGACGGTTCAGCACCCACAGTTATTATAGCGGTTAAAACAGCGGTTATTATGTACACTACAACGGTTATTGTGTTTACTGCAGACTTCGAGAGTAGACTTCCATTAAACCTAATTAAAAGGGTTACCTCTTTTCAATTGCCGCCAAATTTAATTATTTTCAGTTGCCGCCAAATTTAATTATTTTGTTTACTGCAGACTTCGAGAGTAGACTTCCATTAAACCTAATTTAAAGGGTTACCTCTTTTCAATTGCCGCCAAATTTAATTATTTTTAGTTGCCGCCAAATTTAATTATTGTAAATTGCCGCGTCTTCTCAGTTGATGTTTTCAACTCTAATTTAATTACAATTCCAAACGTCCAGTTTAGCCTAACTTGTTTACAAATTTTTATGAACTTATTACTACTTTAATAACAACTTGATCTTTGAAATGTTTAAGAGACAACAGGATATACATTAGATCTTTGAAATTTAATTTGAAGAAACAAGTTGAATACAAACTATTGAATGAAAATATATAATTATTATAACAAGGTAGATGATGGTTCCAATAAAGGGCACGGGAATAAATGTAACAGCTTTCCCCATGCCACTACTGAGACATTGACAACTTGAAACAGTAAGACTATATCCATCTGCCACGATTGAACAAAACAATAAATGATGGTCTTTCATAAACTCGAAACACTATAGCCAAATGCAGAATGACAAGTTTGCGACAGACATCAACCCAACACATCACACATATAGTGATTAGGGACACTAGAACATCAACCTTGGCCATTTCACCTCTGCAACGCGTCTCATGAATCTGCATCCGCTGTGTGTAGCTATATTAACCCAAACCTGATAACAACATGAAGTAACTAATTGGGAAATAACTATAGACCATAACCATAGCAAATAACTAAGTACAGAGAAGTCTACATTGTATACTTGGTTGGAAGTCTTCAACGTAGTCTTCCAGCGAAGTCTACAGACTTCCCAAAAAGTCTACGATGCAGACTTCCAACAATAGTCTACAATGCACACTTCAGTTGCGGACAACAACAGTAAACGTTTCCAATCAATAGAGAAACAATAGAGAGAGGAAAAAGTACTTTTCAAACTCATATTTGATACTTTACCAGTCCACAAGATGGAGGGCAGATGTTAATGACCCTATTGCAGATCTACAAGAAACCATATACAAATTATAAAATAGAGGAATAACATATTACGTACCGGGACATGACAAAACTGAGAGAGTTTGGCCTTCACATTAGCTTCAAGTGGCTACAAAATCAAGTTTCCATATAAGAACTTAAACAAACATTACCAAAACCAAAACAAGAAATTAACAAAGAATGATACCTTTGTGCCACGGCGAGCCAAGATATTAGGGCTCAAACCAAGACCCCTCAATTTTCCAACGCTATGTTGTGTTGGTTTAGTCTTCAGTAAGCAATTAGGCTTTGTAAGCACAACAACTCCAAAGGAAAACCAAACAGATTGCACAAAAATATTGAATAATCAAGAAACTTGCCTCCTCATCAGCAACATTCAACACAGGCAGAAGACTGACATGGATGAAACAAAATTTTTCAGAACCTGCCAAAAAAGGTTTAATCTTGACGTCTTAAGAAAACTCTCACTGTTATACACCCAAGACCATATCTTACCAACGCGATACGAGAACTGCTCAAGAGCTTCAATGACATGCATAGACTCTATATCTTCTGCAAAATACAAAGAGTATCTCAATATTCTTAAACCTGACACTAAGATAAAATCTTTATGAAGAGAAAATTTTTATGAAGAGAAAAACTATTAAAGTACCTATTGTTCATCCAAGTTCTATGACACAAACATCAGTTGGACCTGACTGTCAATCAACTGGACTCTTGGACTCCTCGCCGCACGTTCGATCCATTCTTGAATTGCATCAGTGATGTGAGTAACAACCCTAAAAAAAAAAACAAAATCTCTCTTTCAGAGGAATTTCATCGAACAGTTGGTCTACATATAACAACTTCTTATGTTTTTTTAAATTACCTAAACATTCTTTCAAAGATAATCTCCTCCTCTATCTTGACAACATGTTGTTTGCTGTTTTTCACACAAGTTCAAAACTTTTAACTTCACAAAATCAAAACCAAACTTCTTATAAAACAGCTAAAAACACAAACCTTTTAAACTTTGCCAGTAGTTATGTTGTCTCACGACTCAGAAAAAGACACTCTATTTTCATTTTTGTTGTTCTTCGGTGAGATGCCTCGACTCTGACAAGGAAAAAAACTCAATTAGAACCAAACCGCAGAGAGAACTTTTGAGAAAAGAATAAGACAAACCTAAAGACGAACTGTGTTTGTTGTGAACCTTCGATCTGAAGCCCAATCATAAAACACCTAGATATGGTAAGAATCTGAGAGATTTAGAGACATAAAGAGGCAGATTACGAAAAGGACACAATGAGATGCTAGTAGCTAACCTTGGTAAAGGCTGTGGCGAGGGATCGATGTTGCCATAACTCAGACGTTTCTGTGTCGAATCGAAGCCCCACCAAGAGTTGCAACGGGGAGCAGGAAGCGTGGAGTAAGGAATCCGAGATCTGAAAGAAGCAGATCAGAAATTGAAGAAGACGATGACGATGAACAGGGGAAAAAGGTTGAGCGACCCTGGAGAGAGAGAGAGAGAGAGAGAGAGAGAGAGAGAGAGAGAGAGAGAGAGAGAGAGAGAGAGAGAGAGAGAGAGAGAGAGAGAGAGAGAGAGAGAGAGAGAGAGAGAGAGAGAGAGAGAGAGAGAGAGAGAGAGAGAGAGAGATTCTAAAAGATTTGTTTAGGGTTACAAATTTGATTTATTTATATGGAGACAAAATATTTTTGGTTAGGTTAATAATTATTGGTTTAATATTCGGTTCGGTTAATAATATTCCGGTTTAGTAGACTTCCATGTGGATGTCTATGAAACCCTATACTCTAAAATGAAACCCTAAACGTAATGGAAGTCTGCAATTCAGACACTAACTCGAATGGAAGTCTACATTGGAAGTATGCATATGTGAAATATGCTACAATGGAAGTCTACAATTCAAAACCAAACTCGATTTTTCCTTCATTATTCATAACTGTTAATTAAAGATATTATTAATCATCCAAACATTTAATAGCTTCATAATTTTAGATTTTTTCCAAATTTGACATTTCAAATCTTGAAATTATGAACTTTAAATGTAGCCCTAAACGTGAAAATATGTTTTCAAATTGTACTTTCGATCCATTTCCCATATTTTTAACACACAAACCCATAAACTAATGTCAATGACATACATGACTCATAATATTAAAGATTTTACATCTCCTCCTAGTGAATTCAACTTCTCATAATCAAACCCTACTTTGAAACTTCTTATAAGTTGTTCATTATAAACCATGGATCATGTAACACAAATCCCTAAAACGTTAATCTATTACAATCATACAATCATAAAAGACTATACATACATAATACAAAAAAATTACTAATACCATGTCCCAACATTGTCACAAAACTTCTCAATTTAATGTGATGAAATATAGTATTTCAAAAAGGATAGTATGTAGTTCATTCATTCATTTTCATTCCAATTTTTCTTTTTCTTAACTTTATGCTAATTTGGTTAAATTTTATTTTTTAAAACATCACAATTGCATTTAGTATAATTATCCAAAAGATTTTATGGTGAAATTATTTTTTATGTATTTATAGATTTAAATTTACTAAATAATTACGATGTAGACTTCCATATTTCGTTGCACACTTCCAAAATGTAGACTTTTTCATTCCAATTTATTTTTTTTTTTAAATTTATGCTAATTTGGTGAAGTTTTATTTTTAAAACATCACAATTGCCTTTACTTTAATTATCCAAAAGATTTTATGGTCAAATTATTTTTTATGTATTTATAGATTTAAATTTACTAAATAATTACGATGTAGACTTCCATATTTCGTTGAAGACTTCCAAAATGTAGACTTTTCATTCCAATTTGTCTTTTTATTTTAATTTATGCTAATTTGGTGAACTTTTATTTTTAAAACATCACAATTGCCTTTACTTTAATTATCCAAAAGATTTTATGGTCAAATTATTTTTTTATGTATTTATAGATTTAAATTTTCTAAATAATTACGATGTAGACTTCTATATTTATCTGCAGACTTCTGGTGTAAATTTCCAACGAAGACTTCCAAAAGGATAGAACGGTCATTGCGGCTGCAGTTTTATTGTTTTTTCATTAAGGCTCTAACTGTAATTTCACTACCCCTTTAGAGTAGTTTTGCAAGTTTTCACAATAGGGGTGTAGTTTTGCATTAAAAATGAAAAAGGTATATTCCATGCAATAATCCCACGAGAAAAAAGGGAGAGCAAAAGTTTTTTTTTCTTGTTTAATTGACCTTAATTTTTCATTAAAATGAAAAGAATTTTAACAATTACTCCCACAATTTTTTTTTGGTTCAACTTTTTTTTTTGTACATACACTAATGTTGTCATTAGCAATAGAAATATTTGTAGCCAATCGTTGCTATTTAGCTACAGAACACCTACGGAATTCGTCTGTGGCAAAATAGCTACAGATCGCTACAAATTTGTCACAAATTTAGTAGCAAAAGTAAGATTATATGTTCTGTCGCCATCCTTTGCTATTTTCGTAGCTAAAAATCTTGGCTACGGAAATGGTCTCGCCAGTCCGCAGCTAATTCACTGATTTCTTGTAGTGATTTTACCATATTTTGTGTTTCAAATATTTAGTTAGTTATGATTATTAATCAAATAGTTAGTTTCGAATATGTAATATATTATACAGTTTCATAGTTTGGTCAACCATACAAAAATACATTTTTTAGTTTTAGAAATACTTACGAATTAGTTTATCCCGTGCATAGCACGGGTTTCTTTCTAGTAAAAACTTAACAACACTTATGATCAAAGAAATTTAGTAAAAACTTTTAAAATTTTTGTTTTTCTTATATAATTAATATAAATAAAACTGATGATAAGAGAAATTTAGTAAATGCCTCATTTTATTTTAGCAAATCTGAAAAAAAAATGAAATAACGAGGTTAACATTGCAAATTTTGCTTGGATTTTTACTCTTACAAAACATATTAATTATTTTTTTGTCGGAACAAAACTTATTAAATGAAACAATGACGTCGTTATCTCAATTTTATTATGTAAATCTATAAATAGTGAATAGGTTTTCGAAATATGGATAGAAAAAGTTCACCATTTGTAAAGTATTCCAATAACAAAATAACCGTTGGTTAATTGAAATGATGAAAACGCAATCTGAATTCCCATATGTGAGTTTATGTTTCTTGTCATCTGACAAACATCATTAAATACAAACAATTTGACTTATTATTCATTTTTTTCATTATCGTCAATACGATACTTAGATACGCAGTTTTAACAATGGTATCAAAGCCCGGTGTTTTCAAGAATTGATCAAAAGAGATTAGTTTTGGGATTTGCTCCTTGTAAGGATCAGGGAGATTTTGTTCATTACAAAATAACTCCTAAGTTTTTTTTTGTATATTTCTCCTTTTTCTGTTTAGTCATAAAAAAATGAAATATATATCTGAATTTTTATTCCTCTACAAAAATAATAAATCAAAGTGAGGTCGGTGGAGAATGTATAGTGTTTGGAAATAGACCCCAGTGAAGTGACCATAACAGCCATGTATGACATTTTGTTTCATACTAATTCATAACTTATAGTAGACTATGCCAAAATATATGTTTATAACATTTTGACTGAATACGCAAACTAACAATACCTATTCCAATTAAATAATATGTTTTAAATTGTTTATCAAATTTAGAGATATATATTTTTTTAAATAATAAATTATTAACTCGAATTAGCATACCCATAAATGCTAACTCTCACCGGCTAATCCAACAATTAACAATGCGGAAATTCTCATAAAGCAATTCAACCGTTAATCCATACAAATTATTAAACCAATTTCAATTCCAATTCCGAAAACACAACTTAGTATCTCTAGCAACCTAACACCAGGTTCTACTAAAATGCAAACTTATAACATAAACATCCTAATCATCTTCTCCGCGATCACACATTCATTTTACCTGCAATACATGGAACAAAGAGTTACGTAAGTATTATCATAAATACTTAGTGAGACGATCCTTTTGTCTACATGCTATTTATATCAATACCAATAATAAGTAAACAACACAATTCAATGCGTTCAACACATGAATTTCTCAAGAATCGATCGACACTACCGCTAGTAGGATTGGGCATAGGACGGGTACCCTGAGATTTTGAAGTATCTAGTATCCGATCCGGCCCTAGCGGGTATTTGAAAAAAAGCCTCGTACCCGACCCGCTAAAAGCGAGTACCCTATTAAATGGGCACCCTATAAAAAATCGTTGATCTGCCGGGTACCCGACCATTTACCATTTCCCGATGATTATAATGTAAATTATTTTATAGACTATTATATTAAAAAATATATATACTGAAAGATGAATAGTCATTACAAAAAAAAGACAAATTTCGCCAACATACAACATATAGTTGAAAAAAATATATCATAAACTTCAAAAACTAGAACTTGTAATACTATCTTCCAAATTATAAGTGACAATTCACTGACGTAAACTTTCATGTTATATGGATCTTTCGACTATTTATATGCTCATATTTTAAAACTCATTATCAAAAAAGAAGTTTTTAACTCCGATACTATACTATTATTGAAACAACCAACACTTTTTTTTTTAATTAATTAATCCGGATTATTATTCTCATAAATATTAATCTTCAATGATTAATTCAATGACAAACAAACCAGCAGAAATAAATAACCAATTAAACCAGATAATCCAATCAAATTAAATAAACCAACTAAACCATAAATCAAACACAATTCCAATTCAATTCCAATATCATCTAGCAACCTAAACACCAGATTCTAGAATTCCAAAACATTAACATGAATAAACCCTATCATCCTCTCTCATTGCCTTGATTCCACGATCACACTTTATCTTTATCTGCAACACATGGAAAAACAAGTTGCATGAGTCTTATCAGAAATCCTCGGTGAGACGGTCATCCCGTCTACCGGTTACATATTAAGGATAAAAAATGCCAAACAACGCAAACAACCATCAATTACAATGTTCAATTAATCAGAACAAACATTCAAATTCTACAATCCAAAGGTCGGTGTCGATCGACACACCACTATGGTGTCGATTGACATCACAATACGCAACACAGGAAAACATAATTGGGTGCCGATCGACAAAACCACTAGGTGTCGATCGACACAACCACTAGGTGTCGATCGACACACCATTCTCAAAACACAACTTCGCGATATCATAGGTGGGTGTCGATCGACACTCCCTCTAGGTGTCGATTGACACTTCTCGGAGAAACATGAATCGAGTCAAATACTCACACGACTCGATTCCGTTTCAACATACAAGCCAATATCATGATGAACAGCACCAATAATCACACGAAAATCATAGAACAACAACCAAAACAATAACAATTCCCCCACAAATCACTCAATCGATAACTAGCATTCTAAACCCATATCCACAATCACGCACGCACCTCGAATACAAATTAAAAAGGAATTGATCGAAGAGAATCACGAAATCAGACCTGATAACCACACAAAACCTCTGATTTTTACTATCCAAACGCGAAGAACACAACGCGATTTGTTTATTTTAGAATTTGCCCCAGGTCCACACCGCACCTTGCCTCCTTGCCTCAATACCTTTCCACCACAAATGCGTATCACCACTATGGTAATAAACTGTTAACACCACCTGATAATTTGTTAGACATCTGATCGAACAAAAGGTGCACTCCATCCTCGTGCGCCACTCATCAGGCTCCTCAGGCCCAACAACACTTGAAAAGAAGGTTGTACTCAGCCTCTGCATCTAACCTATCATCTCTAGATAAGTTGGACGCAACTCAGTAACTGCAGCCCTCTGCCACTAAAGCTACAACTGGAGCGTGCACTGGAGCCACTGCCCGAAACCGCTCCAGCAACTGCGTCAGCAAGCCCACAAGACGATCATCTCGGCCGGAAGATGCAGCAGCACCCACACTTGGGCACACCACATCGCCAGCCAACCCGGCACCCCTCCCGGCATCACTAGTACTGATACTAGCACTGAAACTGGCCTCACTCGCGGACCTCTCATGATACGTATGTGACTCTGAATCGGCATCGCACTCTGCGCCGAAATCTCAACTGACTCAACTACCGATCCTCTACCAGGACCTCGGCCTCCACGACTACGACCTCTACCACGACCTCGGCCTCCACGACCTCGGCCTCCACGACCACGACCTCTACCACGACTTCTAGTACCCTGAGCCAACTCTCTTCACTTCCATAGAACAAAAAATAAGCAACTAGAAGTCAAACAAATAAATACTTACCGCATAATCTCTTTAAAAGCCCGAAGAGGATGATCTAAGACTAATAAATTGACTAACTACTCATAATCAATTTAAACACATAGTTTCAGTCATCCAACCTACTGCCCTAAAATCGTAAGGGCTCTGATACCAAAATGAAACTACCAAACTTAAAAAAAAATAAAAATTATTAACCTGAATTAGCATTCTTATAAATGCTAACTCTCAACGGTGAATCCGACAATTAACAATGCGGAAATTCTCATAAAACAATTCAACCATTAATCCATAAAAATTATTAAACCAATATCAATTCTAATTCCGAAAACATAACTTAGCATCTCTAGCAACCCAACACCAGGTTCCACTAAAATGCAAACTCATAACATAAACATCCTAATCATCATCATCTCCCTACGCCATGATTTCGCGATCACACCTTCATTTTACCTGCAACACATGGAACAAAGAGTTGCGTAAGTATTATCATAAATACTTAGTGAGACGATCATTTTGTCTACATGCTATTAATATCAATACCAATAACAAGTAAACAACACAATTCAATACGTTCAACATATGAATTTCTCTAGTATCGATCGTCACTCAACCAACAGTGGTGTCGATCGTCACTCAACCAACAGTGGTGTCGATCGTCACTCAACCAACAGTGGTGTCGATTGACACTGCCACTAGGTGTCGATCGACGCTCATACCACAGTGGTGTCGATCGACACTACCACTAGGTGTCAATCGACACTCGGGTTGCAAAATCGCAGAACGAGCCTATCCTCACTTGGCTCGATTCCATGACACACAAACCGATCGCTGCATCAAAATAACTCAATTTACGGAACACACAATCAACACAATTCACAGAAAAAACAATTTCCAACATCATTTCATCACATAAACATATCAAAAGATCATTAACCCGCTATTGACTTAGATAAGCCTACGATCACGCACTCACCTTAGCCTAGGAACGAAATTGGATCGAGACAGCGACGAACTGAGGCAAACTTACGGATTCAAGCCTCAAACACCATGATCTCGCTGTTACAATCGATTCTACTCGCCTAAAAGCTTAGAAAAACACTTATGAAAACACTAAATCTCCAAGAATTCTCAAACCTCTTTCTATTCTAACGTTTTTCTGCCTCTTTCCACGAGAAAAAGTGACTACTCAGTTAATAAACACGAGCGTAGAGTTTTCATTCCCAAACCTCAACAAACCGATAATCAAAATTGAACCAGATGCGGTCCACTAACATCGGTGTAGATCGACACCCACCCTTTGTGTCGATCGACACCCCTACCAAAATACTACATTTTGGTTTCGGGATGTTAAACATACAACCCTCAATAGGCAAACACAATGGTGTATACAACTAAATGAATTACCTAACCTGGCTAATTAAGTTATTTTATTTGCTATTGTTGATCGTCGACATACTAATTTTATTTCATATTAATCTAGTATGAATAGGAAAAAAAATGGAGAGTAGTTTTTTTTGTTGTTTTTTTAGAATCAGGGGATAATCCGAGATTTTACCATCCGACCAATATTCCAAGATATATAGTTGTCAAGTAACCTACTCACCATGTTTTTCATTGGATCTTAAGCGTGGTATCATTTTCACTGATCAAATAAAAATGGTTAAAATATAAAAAGTAATTATAACTTTGTTATTGTAGAAAACCGAATTCGAATATATTTTTGGTGAGATCAAGTTTTATGGATACAGTTAGAAATCGCAAGGACCACAATATACTAATTTTCTTTCATATTAATCCAGTGTGAATAGAAAAAAAAATGGAGAGTAGTTTTTTTTTTTTTTTTTTTGAAAATCAGAGGATAATCCGAGTTTTTACCTTTAGACAATAATTTTCCAGAATATATAGCTGTCTAATAAGTCACTCACCATATTTTTTATTGGATCTAAAATGTAGTACCATTTTAACTGATCAAATGAAAGTGATTAATATGTAACAAGTAATTATAACTTTGTTATTGTAGAAAACCGAATCCGAATATCTTTTTGGTGAGATCAAGTTTTATGGATTATAGTTAGAGATTGCAAGGACCGCAGTTCACAACCACGTTTTTAACTTCCATATCCAAATTTAAGTCGGCACTCGGCAGTGACGTATGAGCATTTGGTTCTAAACCAATCAGAATTTACCAATGAAGATATTATATGATGATTAATTTTTGTTGAAAAGACTAAAGTTAGCACAAGAAAATATGCAAATAGAGCAGGTGCGAATGGTCCGTAAATGTAATGTGACCGACATTAATGTCGTTATAATTGGTTAAGTATGATTTTGTGCCAAAAAGAAAATTAATTGATTCTGATTTGGATTTACATGGCGCCAAAGTCACATATAAGTAACATTATTGTTATAGAGAGTATCCTCCTAATGTTTTCATTTATGGTAGAGCTTCAAATACGTCAAAACCGACGGATCGGACCTAACTCATTCCATCATAGAGTGGATATGGGTATAACATTGTAAATCCAAGAGAAAAATAGGTTTCATAGGATAACTCATAGTGGACAGCAGGTATAGCGGGTAAAACCCATGATGGATGGTAGGTTAACGAAATATCCAGCTAAATTATTATATACACATACATATACTATATATATATATATAAAACAAGATTTTTCTTATGGACTCTTATCATTTTTTTCTTGTTTTTCATATGCTTTTGGTTTTCAATGATATATTATGATGTAGAATTTAATTTGTTGTTTCTTTAGATATTTAAATTTATAGAGTATTTTTTTCTTTGAGCAAATATATTTATATTCATTTTTATTACTATTTTAAAACCAAAAACCCATGGGCTGCCCACAAAATCCACCAAATATAGTGGGTCGGGTTTGGGTCCAGCGATATTGAACCACATATCTCATGGTCGGTCCATCGCTGGTAGAAAAAAAGAATCCATAGTGGGACGTGTCAGATGGGTTAGGTTTACCCACTTTGACATCTCTAATTTATGGTGAGTTGTCTCCATGTAGGGATCTTTGTGTCGAAGTTAAAGATGCTTCGATTATCACCTTGTTTAATGGCTCAGCAAAACAGTTTACATCTGCTCTTATAGCCTACATCTCGATTGTCTATGATGTCTTAGATATAATTTCAATCTCATAAATTAGATCAGGGAGTGTGTTTTTTTATTCCCAAAGCGTCATCTTACCTTAGCAACAATGGAATAGAGTTCTTCCACGGTTTTAGTTGTTCAAGCTTTTGGCGCACACCTACTTTTTTTTTTATGTTTTATGTTTTGCTGTTGTACTCTTGTTAGCCTTTGTTTTTGGGCTAGAACTCTTGTTAGCCTTTGTAGCTTTGTATCATGGTTTGTAAATATTTTCCCTTTTATGGAGAGTAATTAATCAATGAAAAGCTTTGTGACAAAAAAAAAAGAGTTAAGTAATACAAGCTTTTTGGAACATTACAAAAAAAAACCTAGTAGGGTAAATCTCTTCGTTATATAAAATTTGAATGCCATATATTACTATACGACCACGGATCCTTATGAGTTATGATTATGCAACTCACGGATACACCAGTAACCTAACGTGGTGCAAATGTACTACTAACCCAAAAGGTGACAAAAAGGTGATTAATAGGTATATCTTGAAAATTCTCTTGTTTTATTAATATGTGTAAGAAACTTTAAACAATTTTTATATTGAATGGAGGGAGTACCAAATTTTTGAAAATAATATGCTTCTGTACATAACAAATTCGTATAATTAAGAGTGTCTCATTTTTCCCTTCTTTAAATTTGTGGTGAGGTCTATCTGTGAACTAGTTGGCACATGAACAGGTGCCAAATGCCAAATGCCAAATGCCAATTACCAAAACTCAAAACTTCATGTAATTCTATATTTCGAAGCATCTAGCAAAACTTTAGAATCGACAAGGGACCACCAATATAATTTACATTAGTAATTTCACATCCTTTTGTATGATCACATTATATTTTCATGTGGACTCGTGGGTCTATTAATTTAAGTTATATTTAGAAAGTTTCAAGGACATTCGTTTGTTTCATATAAAGATACATTTCTGAATTTTGAGTCACGGAATTTATGAGGCGATGGTGAAAGTTATCCTTTTCAGAATATTTTCTTCCAAATGTAAACGAAATATCATAATATGTTATAACGTTTTGCAATGAGAAAGCTAATTCTATATTTTTAAGAATTGAGTGTACGAACCGCGAAAACCGAATTGAGAAATCCGAATGAAATACGAACAAGAGTTAAAAAGAAGAAGAAATTCTCGATTGAAATACGAACACGGAGTCGAGATTGCTCTCTTTCCTTAATTCAAAAATCGCCCGTAGTGAGACGGTTTGATACGATTACGAATCCCATGATAAAACCGTAAGGAAAAACGATTTGCAGCACTCAAAATCATTATCTGACGAACAAGATTTTTATGAATACTCTCGAGACTTACTTTGTGGAGGATTGAAGTTTTCTAAGAAAAAAAATTCGCAGAGGAAAAAAGGTTAAAGACAATGATGGCGCGCGCCGATTTTTAAAGACTTGACCGGGTACGATTTTGAATCGCGACTGTTCGGTAATCATGAACCGAAGGGTTGCGATTTTGAGTCGTGACTTTTCGGTTAACATGAACCGAATGGGTGCGATTATTCGGTTAAAATTTTAATAAAAATTTTCCCCAAAAAGAATAGTTTTTAATAGACCTACGGTCCAATTGACCAAACCCAAACCCAAATCCGGCCCGGCTCGGTGGTGGTGATGCGCGCGTGTGGGACTCCCTAGGTTCTTTCATGGTGCATATGTGTTCTTGACTTGTTTGAACACTTACACATGTTTAGCCTTATTTATACAACACCAAAATGTTTCCAACTTTGGATGTGGGACAATTTTAAGTGTGCATTCATTAAACCAACACAAAAGGTTTTTACCTCTTAGACCAATGGCTTTATCTCATTTCACCTTCACATTTTAGAACCCAATTTTCAATACCCAAATGTCTATACTAAGCCCATTTGATTATATATAAAATTTGTTCCAACATTGAGATCAGGACTCTTTTGGCCAAAACAGAATTACACCATTTCGATGTAGAGCAATTAGAGGCTTTCGCCTCCGCCCTTTTTTTTACAAAAAGAAATCCAAGACTTATTTTTAAATAAATTAAAATCAGAGTAGGTAATGTTGTCTTTCGAAAAAAATGAATACAACTAAAACAAAAATATGAAATCTTAATCGCTTTCATCTTTTTATAACTTCGGCCACTTCTTCCCCACCAAACCAGTAACTTTTATTTTTTTCCATTAATTAGAAGCAATAGTAACAATTCACAAGTAAAAAATTTTATATTATAGTTTTGTTATTATGAATTTTAAGAATATTTTATTTGGGATTCGAATTAGATTAGATAAAATTTGTAAAGTTTTGCTGCATGATTGATTGGTTTTTAGTATTGAGATTTTTGTGATTGTATAATGTTGTATCTAGGAGTGGGACGAATCCGAATATCTGGCAATTTCAGGATATCAAAATCCGTGTCTTCCGGATATCCATCTTTCAGATATTTGTCCAAATATTAATATATCCGCGGATATCCAGATCCGTAAAAACATTTTTTAAAAAATTAAAAAATGAAAATAATAAAAAAATAATTTTTTGTAAAATTAATATAATTTTATTAAAAAGTAAATAAAATATTTCAAAAATGTTTTTAAATTTCTATTTTTATGTACAAATTTTAATGTATTTTTTTATATGAATAAAAGAAATAGATTTAATATATTTTAAAAGTCCGGATCCGTTTTTGACATAAATCAAAATCCTATTTTTTAGTTTTGCCTCTGGCCTACGTAACCCTAGAAACGGCTTTGTGTATACCGCATAACATGTGAAAATTTTCAAACATATTTGATCAACAAATCATATGAGATTTTATAATTTAAGTTTGATAGGTTCAAAAAAATGGGTCAACCAGAATCATATCTCATTAGCCCGATTCAGAACCGTCTCAAAATTTGTAGAGACCCTGTTCAAATATCAAAAATAGGCTCTTGATGTTACTAGTTTTACAACGTTAATTACCAAAAACAAATATTTTACTTATATTCTCGTAATTATAAATATTTTTTCTTATTTTTTACAACAAATAAAAATTTATTACTCAAAATTATTTCATTCATACAATTTCAACTAATAACTTATAATTTTAACTAATAACTTATATTTAAACAAAGTCATTTTTCTTATCGAGCGTACAAAAAATTCACGTCAAGTCTTCTTTAATTTAAGTTTGTAACTTGAAGAATAATGCAACCTAGAAATATGATAAAAATATATCACTTAGTAAATAAATAAATAAAAACATGAAAGTACCTTAAGATGTTGCCTTGAATGATTAAAGACGAGAGTGTGAAATTCAAATCAATTTTATTTATGGTTTTGGCATGAACATGTTTTCAAAAACTCTTTTCATAGAATTGGCGAAGAATTTGTTAGATTCTCTTAATATATATACCAAATCTAATTAATAAAAAATATATAAATGTAATCAAGTAAAAAACTCTCATCTAATTAATACTCTTACGCCAGTTTTCTTTAATATTAACATTTGATATCAATTCATACATCGCTTTCCTATACTGATTTGTAATACATTGTTGTAATATATTTAGATTTTGATTTTTTTAATATATTTTTCGGACCAATATATCATATCCTGTTAAAATAGCATTATATCGGTGTAATTTTGCGACTGAAATAAATGTTCGGATCATGGGAATCTGTTCCGATTTATTTGGTGATGGGTGTATGATATGTGATTTATATGATTAAATTGTCTTTAAACTCATATGTCTTGTACCATTTAATTAGAGTTACTAATAATTGTATGATTTATATGTTTTTATAAAAAAGAATAAAGGTTTTTTTTTGTTTATGATTGAATTTGTGCGGAATAATTGAGTTTTAATAAGTGATCCTTTAAGAAATTATGCTTACCAAGTTATTGTACAGTGTTGTCGGCTTTATTTTTGCTCAGTTTAGTAATTATGATTATGAAAAGGTAACACTAACACGTTTTTTGAAGCAGAGAAAAATAAGACGTGAATTGTAAATGTTTTCTATTATCGTCGAAACGTGAGAGGAGATAATTTTTAAAAATGCATTCGAATTTGGAATTGAATAAATAAGTGGATCATAAGAAGCTGGGTTACTAAATCTCTTGTTTCTTTGTAATCGTCTCACTATGATCAACTTCTTGTTTTTTGGCTCCAGTTTCGTTACGGAGGAGCCGGAACTTTATTTGTAATTTAATTGTTTTGGTTGTAATAATTCAGTTGATTGGACTGAATTATTTGTAATTTACGTAATCTAATTGTTTTGGTTGTAAGTTGTTTTCTATAGGATTGTTTATTTAATTTTTGAAATTGTAACTTCTTTAGTTGTAATTTACCAAGGTACGAACCATTGATATGACATGTCTCTCTGAAATTAACATTTTTCCTCGTTTATTTAGATTTATAGCGTCGTTGGTATAGTAATCTTTAACAAGACCTCATCTTTATTGTTGCCTTCAATATCCACTCTTTGGAAGCTAATGATCACCATCTTTCTCCTAGCCTTTATACTATTTTGGGAAAACTAGGCATATATATATATATAATTTACAATCTGAGTACCAACATTGAACATGGACGACATTAAAATACTAAGAAAAACACATGAAAAACAAAATAAAGTGGTTTGAAAAATTCAAGTTTTAGTAGGATGAAGCTTCAATATCTACTTCAACAACTATGAACCAAAATATCTTAGATCAGGGAATGAGAAGATATTCATCATGTCCAAAATTGAATAGACAATAAAAAATAAAAGGTGATGAGTGGGAAGCGCTACAGCCATTACCATGGAGCCCTTATTCATTTTAGCACCAAAATCTCTAAATGATTATGGAGCTAATGAGACTTTGGAACAATCTAGACTTGATAATGTAATGGGTTTTAAAAAAAATAATTACTTCAAAGGAGACATATATAAGAAGGAACAACACAAGTCGAAAACTTCACTCCCAAGTAACTGAGATCATCGCATTATCAAGTCTAGATTGTTCCAAAGTCTCATTAGCTCCATAATCAAGAGTCTTTAGACACACCAGGAATCGCATGTACAAGCTTGAATGCTTTCTTCCTCTCTGGTTCGTCCATGTGAGCATAGTACATTAGAGGATTAGAAAACATAGTACATTATGTTCAAATTCTAGAACGATATTTACCGGAGTAAGAGTTGCAAATCGACAACATTATTATGACCTCCTGGAGTGTTTCATAGATTCTATATCCTTTCACGAAGCCCGCTATTGGTTCGAGCAACATCTTTCTCTCTGTTCGAACAATTTATATTGATTAACTTAGCAAGTTGAAACCACATATACTTTCAGTAACATTAAAAAAGCTTGTCAAAGACCAAATGTTTACAAATATATACCAAATATGAAATAGCCTTAAGTTATATTATATGGCAGAATTATAATCAAAGACAGAGAGCAAAAAAGGGGTTTGGGGAGAACAAACCTTTTCAACAGCAGAAGTTGAACCTTGAATCTCTTCTAATTTCTTCTGCAAATTAAAAATCTCTATTTTCATGTTCTTAGCTTTTGTCTCTGCTTCCTAGAGGCTACAAAAAGGAAAATCATTTCTCATCTGATACAAATAATCCAGAATCGACTTCACCAAGGCAGCAACAATAAAAAGAGGAATTTTGAGAATAAACAATGAATCAAAAACATAATTGATGATTTTGAAGAGAGGAATGACTTAATTTTCTAAAAAAGGGTTCTTAAACAAAGAATTGTTCTTGAGAAACCAAACGATCTCTCACTTGTTTCATAGACACCACGTTCCGCCGGAAACTCTCTTTCTTCTCTCATCCAAATCTTTCAGATGTGGATCCACCGTCGTTTTGACGGATTCAGACATTAAGTTTTGGCAAATTTCTCGTAGAATTGAGAATGTGTTCAAAGATCGGATCTCTGAAACTTTGAAAGGAAGAAGAAGTAGATGAAAGAGAGGAAAATATTCAATGCATGTGAACAAATCACGATCCATCTTTATATGAGGGTAAAAGAAGTGGAAAAATTGTAACGTAGATGCGTTTTAGGTTTGAGGTTTCTGTAACGATGGCGTGGAAGAATTGGAAGAGGCAGAGGCGAGAATTACGTTACTATGTGGTGGAAAAAAGGGAAGAATTATCAGCGTTTACTAATTATTTGGGCCAAATAATGTGTCTGATTATTTTTAAATGAGAGGTTGCTTACATGTCACAAAGAACTTTTTTTATTGGCTGATTATTTTTGCTGATTAAATCTGATTATTTTTAATGAGTTGTGATTGGAGTGTTATGTGACATGTCAATTTCAATGGATGGAAATATTCAAAATTGTTTTGCCTATGTGGCACCCCTTAGAGGCCTCCTATTCTTCTCTTTTTATACAAAGGAGATATCAAAGGTAAGCAATCATTAATTTAGTTATTTCTTATTTGGTTGTCTAAATGGAAACAATTTAAAAAAAAAAAAAAATTATAATGGTTAGTAAACTTTAGTTTTTAATAACATGTATATATATAGAAAAAATATTTTTGGGCCCTTCCAAATTATTTGCCATGTTCGACCGTACTACTTGTAAATTATTTTCTATCGTTTGTTGACTTTCTTTAAAAATCATGAACTATTGTTGACCGAACCAATTTAGCCACGCTTCTAAATTGATTACCAGACCAAAAAAACAGAGTCAATTATCCGTTGATAATCTAGTAAAATAAAACAACGACGTTTGATTTTAAAAAAAAATTCATATATGAGGTGGAACTAAGATTAAAACCTGTGACCTCCTTCCTATTCATAAAGGAGTCTCATACCATTGAACTACTGTAACATTTGTTATTTGTTTGAAAGCTAATTGTCTATAACCTAACAGCTAAACGATTTTTATAGGATAAACCCTAATTTACTAAAGTTCCCCAATTTGATTTCACTCCTTCTGTCATTCGATGTTGCTCTGGGTTCGATTTCTTCTCATCCAAATTATTCGTTCTCGATTTCGTCTTTCTTTCCTCCATTGATTCACGATTTCACAGTGCTAAATGTCAAAATCACCTTCTTAAACAAATAAAAAACGATATTCGAATGTCGAGTTGTTGTAGAAGGAGTGAAATCGAATGAGAGAAGGAGTGAAATCGAATTGGGGGATTTTAGTGAATTAGGGTTTATACTATAAAAATCATTTAGATGTTAAAGTTATATAAATAGAGATATCGTATGTACAAAAAATGTTAAAGCACCTCAATGGTGTGATGCTCCTTTTATAAATTAGAAGTCACGGTTCGAGGCTCTTCTCCACCAAATATATGAAGTTTTTTTTAAAAAGTCATTTTTCAACGGAAATTCACTCTGTTATTTTGTTCCGAAAGTTTATTTAGCGGTGAGGCTAAATTGGCTCATTCAACAATAGTTCAAATTTTTTTAAGAAAATCAACAAAAAGTTGAGGATTTAAATGGTTCACCCCAAAGTTGGGGATTTAAATGACTGTTTTCCCGGCTACAAAATGACAATATATTTTAGATAGGATACCACTAAACTATACTCCCTCTATTTTTGAAAGATTGATGTTTAGGGTTTTTCACACATATTAAGACACAAACATGTGTGAAAAATATGGAAAATCAGAAGAAGTATTAAGACACTAAACTAATTATTTATTTTTACTTTTGACTTACTTTTTGTACTTTTCTCTTTCTAGTTGATTAAAAAACTATTTAATCATTTGGTAAAACGTAAAAACATAGAGTAAAGTATGGAAAATCAATCTTTCAAAAATTAGAAAAAAATCCAAAACAATAATCTTTTAAAAACAGAAGAAGTATAACAGAAGAAATATATTTTTATATGGTCGACATATTGATTAGTAGGTGTACAAGTCATAACGTATTGTGTAATTCAAAACTAGTGCCCTGCTGCCCTCGGCATATTAAATACTATCCCGTTCGCAGAGCCGGATTTGAACACATTTCTATGACACATTTGAATGGGGCCTCCACATAATAAAGGGCCCCACTAAAAAAAAATTTATATATTAATTTATGGAAAATATATTTATTGTATAGAAAAAATAAAGATTTAGATAAATTATATGATAAAAACATTAAAACTTTAAGGTAGATTTTTTATAATTTTAATTTACAAAATAAAATAAAAATTACGTGTATTGTTGTTAAAAAAAATTGTATTTTTTCTGAAAATAAATATTTTATTTGGATATTAATTTTTTTTTTTGTAAAAGGCCCCGATAATCTCAGATACGGCTCTGCCCGTTCGTAAACACCAATATACTAAAACGACATCTATAATGAAACTTACATAAAAGTGTCGCAAAGAAAGTTCAAAAAAAAAAAAAAAGAGAGTATGAGAGAAAACAAAATACGATGTTATTACTGGTGATAAGTTTGTGATCAACACTAAACACCAGTCGACTAAGCTAACGTAAGTCAGGTCAGAATGAAATAGTAACAAAATGTATTTAATGTTTTTTTCTGTATTTAATTGATGTCAATGTGTTATAAATGCGCCGGTCGCACCTGAAGTCAATGCGTTGAAAAAAGTAAAGTCTACGGCATTCATAGGTTGTTTCCTAATGGGTCCTGATATACATAACAGCCCAACTTCACAACTTTATTTTGTATGCATAGTAATTTGGGCTTTGGGGTTGATGTTTTTGATTCAATCTTTGATTAATCTACTGATTAACGCTGTAAATGGTAACATTTAGGGGTGAGATTATTATCCGGGATCCGATCCGGTATCCGTCACTGTCCGCTCCAAAAATTAGGATATGTGGGAAGGCCGGATCCGAGATTTTCGGATAAGGATAGTAAAATCTCGGATCCGTAAAAAGAGGATCCGGATCCGGGCCCACTAAAATATATATAAATAATATATTTGTAACATATATTTAGTTATTTTTATATAAAAATTTAATTCTTTTCACAATATATCTTATGTATTTTGAAAAATAATCATGCAAAATTTAATTTAATAACAATTTTAAGTTATTTTCTATTTATTTTTAATTATTTTAATTATTATTTTCGAATCCGGATATCCGGAGTTTTGGTCGGATATTTGAAGTCCGGATATCTAGGAACCATGGATCCGACGGATCCGGATACCTTGAAATTCTAGAATATTCGGATCCGTCCTAGCCCTAGTAACATTTACACTTACAATCCTCAAAATTCAGCTGAATAACAGATATACGACCCAAATCAGGATATTTAGCTGATTCAATTTTTGTCTATCTGAATTATGACAAAAAGTATTGAAGATAGACAAAATTTGAAAAATAAAACTTGGTGAAGGGTAAAAATTGAACGTGATAGAAAAGGATGTACCTATTACCTGTCGTTTTAAAGGGTTTAAACTACTAATACTAGTCAAAACGTGTAAGTGATCACCCCACCAAAAATTCAATCATTCATATGGAAAATCAAGAACAAAGCCCTTCCCATAGGCAATAACCTTGTAACCAGAGGCATCAATTTGGATCTCAGATGTAAAAGATGTGGAGAAGAAGAGGATGAACTTCACATTTTGTTCAAGTGTCCCTTTGCAGGTAGAATTTGGGGACATATGTCGTTCTTCAATTCTCCAACTTATGGAAACATTGATACCATTGCTCAACACTTTGAGATGTGTAGAAAAGTGGTAAACCTTCCTCCTCCAGGAATCTCGGTGGCTATCTATCCCTTCCTAATGTGGCAGCTATGGAAGACTCGCAATCTCTTATTGTTCGAAAACAAAGTTTATTCCGAAGCAGAGGTTTTAGTAAAAAGTCTTGGTAGAGGCTCGGGAGTAGGGCTGGGCATAAAACCCATACCCGATACCCGAACCCGAATCCGACCCGAAAATTAGGGTACGGGTAGGGTACGGGTATCGTAAATTACCCGATCGGGTTTCATTTTATTAACATTAGGGTATCCGAACCCGATAGGGTAAAACCCGATACCCGATCGGGTACCCGAATCTATACATACACATACATGATTATGTATTTTAATCACTAAACCTAAGTCTAAAACACTCATTTCATCTTTTTTTTTTTGCCTATAGCTTACATGATCAAGATCCTTGTGCTTTCGGATTGAAAATTATTATTCTTTTGTTTCCTTTACTTATTGTGTGTGTTTATATAGTAGTAAATTTACTACATTTGGGTTGTGTTTTGAATTTCTTTTCCGTTTTTTTACTATCATATATTGGTGTTTCGTCAACTTTGGCATTTTTAAACTCAATTTGTGTTTAAGACTTGATTTTTTGAATAAATTTTTTTTTATCTTTTGATTTTTTTTTTTTTTAGTATAATAATAAAATACGGGTACCCGAACCAATACCCGATACCCGCTACAACCCGACCCGTACCCGATCTAATTATACGTAATACCCGAATGGGTTTTATATTTTTCAAAACGGGTACCCGACGAACATAACTACCCGCCTCGAACCCGAACGGGTACCCGAACGCTCAGCCCTACTCGGGAGTGGCAAGAAGTAAACCAAGGTAACACAAGACCCCTCACTGGTACGGCCCGCCTCAGACCTCTCCAACCAGACCCGAATGCTCTCAACTTCCATGTAGATGCGGCTTGGGACGGTACCTCGCTAAATTACGGAACAAGTTGGATCTTGTCAACTCAAAATAACACAAACCAGGGAACTCACGCCCTGGATCAAGGCTCAGCCAGTCATAGGTTTATTCCTTCGGCTTTGGTAGGATAAGCACTTGCTATTAAAGACGCATTGATTGAAGCTTCAGTGACGGAGTATCGGCAGATTAACATCTTCTCCGATTCTCAATCTCTCGTTTTGCTACTTAATTCGGGTAGCATAATCATCGAGTTGAAAAGCATCATTTTCGACATCCGTTGTCTTATGATTTCCTTTTCATTTTCTATCTGGTTGGTTTTTATTCCACGTACGGCTAATGAAGCTGCGGATTGTATTGATAAAACAGCCCTTTGAGCCATGTTGAGGACTGCGTTGTAAACGCTTTCTCTTTTGAATGAAATTTGGTTTGAACAAAAAAAAGTCAAAACGTGTCAAACAAATATGATTCGTGTTTCAGATTTGCTCATGCATTAACATATATTACTATTCAGCTTTCAATTATTGACATGAATATGCATTCCTCTTTCAATTCCTGTACTGTATTATGCACATTCAATATGTTAGGAACCTAGTAGATCGGAATAATTTACAAATTACCTTAAATTAGAAACTAATGCAACTTAAGCCGAGTTTATATCACTATGATGACTCTAATAAAAAAATATTTAAAAAAATATTTTGCAATCAATACCACTCATTAGGTTGTCATCTAAAGTCGAGACCACGAAAGTTCTCTCTCTAACTTCTATGTCTTCTCACTAAAAAAGAAGAAAATAAAAAAAGAAGAATTCTGGTGGTTTTAACCTGGCGTTCGGCTTTTGCCGACATCGTGGTATGTATATATGTAGCTAGTTTTAGTTGTTTAGTTCCGATCTCTTTTGGATCTTCGGTTTTCGGCTTGTCCGATTGTCTTTCCGGCTTCGTCCGAGGTTAATTTTCTGACTAGATGTGATTTTTTTTTCTGTTTTGTGTTGTTTTAATTTCTCTGTTTCAGTCTTCCTCCTACAGAAATTGAATCTCTTTCTTGTGGAAAGAGACAAATACCAAGAATTTTTTATGGACTCCTTGATCTTTATCTTATGCTCGATTCATATCTTTAAAGTATAAGTTCTTCATCTTTCCCTTTGTAAGGGTTGTTGATTCGATGATGGGTGAAGCTTCTCTTTATGATAGTGAGTTGTAGATATTGAAATCCGTCAATTGCTTTCAGTCAGATTAAGAAAAGCTGGAGCTTTCGTTGAAGGTGTTCCGGTTCATGAACTCTATCTAAAGCAAATTGTGTTTTTCAGTGTGTTATAAAGATGAAGGCCTTGTGGACGTGATCATCAATTCTTTGGCGAGATCTGTGGATGGAGAAAAAAGGACAATCGAAGGAGGTTGGGTCGCAGGTGTTTATTTCCAGTGCTGATGACTGGAACTTCTGACTCATCGGAGTAGTGCGGCGTTGCTGCTACATCTTCCCTATTAATCCCTAAAATCAGAATGAGTAGACACGTGTTCTAGGTTAAAAAATTTAATTCCTTTTAGACATTAGCAGTTGGGCTTAATATGGGTTAGTGGGGCTTTCGATTGTACTTTTTCTGGCCTTTTAATAGAATCTGGTCGACAAAAAAAGAAAAGGGTTTAAAAATATCCCACTTAGATCGGCACTTTGAAAGGGTGAGAGTAGATACAAATTTGTGATTCAACAAGGAAATCAACGGATCAATGATGGAACGGAGGGTCACACAAAAGTTGCGGAAAGACTCTTGATTTACCGATGGATCGAATGGTCACACAAAGTTTATGGACAGAACTTTGATTTACCTTAATCTATTTTAAAAAAAGTTTTTTGATAAAAAGATAGATAAGTTTCAGAAATAAGAATACAAGAGTTTAAATAGAGAGAAGAAGGGGAAGAGACAAGTCTTGGAACAAGCTCCAAGACTGCCTAGAAAATGAAAACATAAATAAAGATAGAATTTGAAAAAATAAAACCAAATCAACCCTTAAACTTCTGATTTTCGTTACTTTTTTGGCATACTTGCAAAAATAGACCAAAACTTGAAGTCAAAGCCAAAACTAACCTCTTCCTCTCCTCTCTTTCAAAATCCCACGAATTACCCTTAATGAATCTGTGTATTAACGAATATGCCACTCATCAGACTGCTATTAGAGTCTAACCATTTTTTCAATAGACCTAAGGGCATTCTCAGATCTAACTTATTTACGGAAATGCCATTGTCATCAATTCTCAACCTCCACGACAACCACCATGGTCGACGAGTTAATGCAGTAAGTTACACGTTATTTCCGCCTTTAAAGCTCAAGGATAGAGCACTCCAACACTTTTCGAGACTACTCTCTCCGATTTCTCCAGATTTTCCTTTGCGTTTCCGTTTAAAACCTACCGAAATCGGAAATAATGTCATAAAAACGGCAAACGACGACAGGGCTGGCGGGATTTCGGTGGGATTATATGATCTGGGCGGCCAACGAGGGCAAAATGATATAGGTACGAATTTTGCATATCGTTGAATTGCAGATCTGAGTTGTATACTCAGACTGCTTTAGAAGTCTGTTCAAACTCAACTAGTCAACGAGAGGGTAGTTTTGCAATTGACATTTAACTAGTCAGACTCAATATGAAGTCTGCTAATTTCCTTTGAAACCAAAAAAATTATGAAAATTCCTCTAATCGAGGCATAGGGTAGTTTTGCAATTGACCGAAAAATTGACTTTCTATTAAGACTTCATTTTCTGTCTGCAGGAAAATCAGTCACTTTGACCGCAAGTTGACTGTCTATTCAGACGGAATCGGAAATCTAAAAAAAAAAGGGTACTAGTTGTAATTGACCGAAAATTTTCATATGTTGACCTATTTGGGGGGAATAATATCAGACTTCTAGTTAAGTCTTGGTTAGATCGAAAAACTTTCAGACTTCTATGGCTGCAATATATGAATTTTGTCAGACGGCTTAGATAGTCTGATTTCACAGATTTTGGTCAACGCAAAAAATACACAAATTTTTGTCAGACATCTTTGGTAGTCTAAATAATTATGCAGACCGCGATGGAAGTCTAAATAAAAAAGTCAAAGTTCGGTCAATTGCAAAAATACCTCACCACAATTTTCAGACTGCCCGGCCGATAAAAGAAGTCTAACATGAAAAGTCAATATTTTGGTCAATGTCAGAAATACCTTTCGATTTTTTTCAGACAGCTATAGCAGTCTGACGGAAAAGTCAAAGTTTGGTCAATTGCAAAAATAGTCTTTTCAGACTACTATAGCAGTCTGGGTTGGTAACTTTATCAGACGGCATCCGCAGTCTTCTACATCAAAATCGAATTGCAAAAATACACTCCTCTTCAGACTGACATAGAAGTCTGGAAGTTTAAATCTTCCAGACTTACTTGGCAGTCTGATGTTTTAAATTTGGAAAACCGTTTTTTTTTGTATATATGTGATGAATTTCGTTGATTTTAAATTTTTAATAGGTGTGTTACTTGTATATGTTCACCCTGTGTTAGTATCAAATGTTTATGTTGTGTAATTATTTTTAAATAATTTTTTCATAAGTTCAGGCAATATTGCTAATTAAATAAGACTTCGTTAGATGTCTGAAATTTCCACTAAGATCGCTAACTTTGGTTTAAATGATTTTTTTGGACAGATAATGGTGCAATTACTTGTTAATGTTGGTGAATGGATTGTGAGAGACTTGATATGGCATTTTGTGGTGGATCCTCTCAAAGGTGGACGGTTTATCACTTTGGGCGACGAGTCTACATATTGTGAACTTGTTGAGATGATTCAAGATGATTATATGCTGGACAAAAAAACCGACTTGGTGGACTTATCATATCCATTACCGGAACCACTCTTGCAACAGTTCGGTCCGGATAGCCCTCCTATTTATGTCACCAATGATAGGCAAGTAAAGAGCATGGTCGAGTTAGCTACTGCCCATTTAATCCGTCTTTGTGTCTCGAGGCGATCCGAATTGCCTACTCAAAATGCGGGGAATCACAATGTAAAAGATGAAGATGAAGATGAAGATGAGGAAGACGAAGACTGGGAAGATGAAGATGTGGGCTCAGTATCAGATGATTCTATTTGTGGTGCTTTTGGACGTGGTCGTGGTGACGAACCAGAGCAAGATTTCATGAAACACGCAGAGTCTTACTATGATGGTGTAGATTATAGCGTGTATGGTAAAGTGAGAGGTGAAGATGAAGATGATAAAGAAGATGTAGATTATAAGACGTATGAGTTGCATTGTGTGGTCGACCGATTTGCTGGCCGAGGAAGGAATTAGTCCGACGCTATCTATGTCGGAAAGTGTTTTGATAGCAAGCAAGATCTTATAACAGAGCTGCGTTTGACGGCCATAATGAGGAAATACGCATTTAGAGTAGAGAAGTCTACCAAGAGCCTGTTTGTCGCTGAATGTGTTGTGGAAGAATGCAACTGGAGGCTTCGAGCGGCTGTAAAGAACGAACCAAACAAGTTTTGGGTGACGATCTATAATAGATGTCACACATGTATACCGCCAGACCGGAAGGCTAAGAAAAAAAGTCATACACCGCATTATGTTGGTTGGTTGTTTCTAGATTCCTTTGGAATAATTGAGAATATTACACCAAGGCATGTCATAGTATCAATGAAGAAGCAATTTGGGATGAAGTTGAGCTACACAACCGCATACAGAGCGTTGTTACATACTCAAAAGTTGGTGAGAGGCTCAGCGGAAGATGGCTACGAGAGGCTCCCTGATTTATTGCATGGACTCGAGCAAATCAACCCGGGAACGAAAACTGCTCTAGAACTCGATGAGGCTAATAGATTTAAATATCTATTTATTGCATTTGGAGCTTGTATAGAGGGGTTTAAGTATCTTAGAAGAGTCATTGTGGTAGATGGTACGCATCTTACGGGCCCGTATGGAGGTGTTATGCTAGTGGCAGCCTCACAAGACGCCAATTTTCAAGTCTTTCTGTTGGCTTTTGGCATTGTAGACTCTGAAAATGATGCCTCGTGGGAGTGGTTTTTCACAAATCTGGCAGCCTGCATTACAGACCAATATTCTCTGGTCATTGTCTCAGATAGGCACACCTCCATCATAAATGCTATTGAAAAGGTTCTTCCTTGGGCCAATCGAGGGATTTATTATTACCATCTACAAAACAACATAGTCAAACATTTCAGGGGAAAACATCTTTTGTACTTGGTGAAAAACGCAGCGTACGCATATACGATGTATGATTATAACCGATACATGGCCTCCATACAAGCGGTAAATCCTGACCTTGCTAAATACTTGGTGGACGCGGATCCGAGTCTATGGTCACGCGTTCATTTTGCTGGAGACAGGTATAATCATCAAATGCATTTTAATTACCAGACTTCTAGTACAGTCTGGTTTACCAGACTTCTAGTGCAGTGTGATTTAATATTGTCAGACTGTTAGAGAAGTCTGATAGCTAGCAGTCTGCAGTTTTAGTCTGATATGTAACTTTTCTTGTTTTCACCTGGGTTGACCACGTTAACTTTTTTGGAGAAAGGTACAACATAAAGACGAGCAACTTAGCAGAAACAATAAACTCCGTAGTGAAGAAGGCAAAAGGATATCCCATCTCTTTCCTCTTGGAGTTCATTCAAGAGAAGCTAGGGACGTGGTTTTGTAAAAGGCGGCTAGATGCCTTGAGTCTGACAACAAGATATAGCCAAGGAGTGGAATATTTGATGGCTATTCGTCAATATTATGCGGACTACATGACGGCGGAACGCGATGATGGGTATCGATTCGTTGTGAAGGGAGGACATAGGGATTGTGTTGTCGATTTGCACAACCGAACGTGTGAATGTGGAGTGTGGGATTACGAAAAGATAACTTGCTCACATGCAATCTGCGCTGCACCAGAAATTGAACTACACCCATATACGCTGGCATGCCCATCATATCAAAGAGATTATTTGTTTAAGGCATACGCGTTGAGCATCCTTCCGAAGAACTCTACTACGAAAGCGCCAAACACCGTACGTGTCCGTCCGCCAAAATACAAACGTCCTCCTGGAAGACAGAAGAAGTCCAGGTGGCAAAGTTGGCTAGAAATTGCCAAGTCCAAGGGCCATAAACCACGCAAGGTTCCCAAGCAATATACTTGTTCTAATTGTAATCAACCAGGCCACAAAAAAACAAAATGTGTGAGCAAAAAATAGTCTTTTCGTCAGACTACCATAGCAGTCTGTTTGATACCTTCTATCAGATGGCTTCCGCAGTCTGTTCTATATATTGTATATGAGAAGGTATTGTATTTCATTTCTTAAACTTTGGTTGTTGAGGTTCGCTTAAACCTAATTTGTAGTACTTGTGTGTTTGCTTCATCGTCAGGTCTAAAAAGACTAAAACATAATTCAATAAAAACAGATAGAAACAGAACATCAGACTGCAAAACAAGTCGGATAAGTTTTAATTACACCATATATGCAAAGTTTCATTGTTTTCGGGAATCCAAAAGTTAAAGGGGAATATCATCGTAGACGTCTAGTAATTGATTCTCCTCCTCAGTACGTTCCTCTTGACCGGTTCGGCCGAGCTTAGTCAATATCTCATACGCAAGCTTGTCTCTGCATGTCTTCATGTTCTTATCACACAGCCACTTCGGGAACGGCATCCCAAGGGAATGGAACTCAATATACTTCAAGCTATACACCCCACAATCACCTATCTGGGTGTTTTGGGGTAATCCCGGGGTCTTCACAATCATGAAGGTGTATCGCTCAAGAGTATACTTCCAAGTATCATCTACCGGGGCCAGACAATGCATAACGTAGGGAAAGATCTCGCATATCAGTTCGACTACCGGTCGAACCAACTCGTCGGTCAACGGTCCAAGGATGTTATCCCATATGGTTATGTGCCTATCCGGGATAGAAATCATGATGGCTATCCAATGATTTTCCCCAACGTGCAATACAGTGTAGATTTCATCAATTTCCAGGCCCCAAGTCTTGTCTGATTTCAGATAAACGGGAAGTTTACCATTATGGTAATCCCATACACCAAGGGGCAGCCTCCTTGCCGTGGGCTGAACGTCTTCTCCTTGGCCGCTACTCACAAAATCCGCATAATGTTTGCGCCACAGATTACACATCATTGTGTCAACGAAGGTCAGCCTATCGGGCCTGAACCATTCTGGGTGTTCGTGTTGTCGAAGCCTCATCAGATCAAGACCAGCATCTATGTGCTGCATAAAGACAGCGTTGAGCCAAAAAATGTTAGACCTAAACAGAAGAAACAAAAGTCTAGAGAGACTGTAAAAGATGTCTGATAAAGTCAGACTGCAAAACATGTCTAAAAGATGTCTGATAAAGTCTGACTGCAAAACCTGTCTACAAGAGGTCTGGGAAAGTCTGAAAGAACTCTAACCGTGTCTTGCAGCCATTCCTTGGGGGTGCGCAGTAAATAGTACCAAGATAGGGTTGTGTTAAGCTCCCTCTTCGGGTAATTCCTAGTGAATATATTACGCGTGTTAGACATCGACCAAATAATGTCTACAATATAAGTAGAGTGTAATGACATACGACTGTTTCTTCAGGTAATCAGTAAGTGTCTTCACTTCATTCTTTGTTGCATGAGTGCAGGGATCATATCTCGGTGTGACCTGTACTTGGGTCGACCCTTTTTTCTGTTTCCTCTGAATCTGCTCTTTCTTTTTGAGGTCTTCAGCCTTCGCCTTTACATTTGCTTCAGCAGCTGCGTGTTGAGTTTGTTGTTTTGTCATATACGCAGCATCGAAGTTAATGCCTATGTTGGCCTTATTGACGATAAGAACACTCTGCTCGGTGCCCAAGACACTACTCTGCATTCACAAAATAAAAAAATTAAAAAACAACAGACTTCATAATTAATCTAAATACTGTCAGATATAATCAAATAACTCCGTCAGACTTCTCCAGAAGTCGTGTACCAGACTTATCCAGAATTCTAATAATAGACTTCTACATAAGTCTGGAACACGACTTCTGTAGAAGTCTGACGGAGACGAAAACAACACCAACATCACTCTAATATCAGATAACCATGTTCATATCAAAGACCACAACAAAGCGAAATATGTATTTGTTCATATCAAAGGCAACAACAAAGCGAAATGTGATAAAACAATGTGGGCCTCAAACAAGGCCTTGGTATTCTTTTAATCGTTCACTTTTCCTTAGTTGATTATTTGGTATAGGGTTTTGGACACTAACCCCGACATCCACCATAGATGGAGCAGGCTTAGGAACCTTCAAAATCACCTTATTCAGGTTCTTGCGGGCTTCCTTTTTGGTTTTCTGCCCCACAGCTAATGCAGCTATTGTGGTGTCTCCTTCATCATTACCTGTTCCATCAACATCAACCCCACCATCCTCACAACCACCGTCCTCACCACCGTGAGGACGACCACCATCTTCACCACCATCTAATCCACAAGCTAATCGACCATCTAGGCCGCCATTTAATCCGCCATCTAATCCACCATCTAAGCCAACGTCAGCCTCATCCTCACCACCACCAGCGTTTGAATTCTCACCTTTATCAAGATTAGCCTTATCCTTATCCTTCTTATTCTTCCTGTCCTTCTTATTCTTCTTCGTCGGCGTATTCCCTTCACCATCACCAACACCTAAACCATCAGACCCTGACTTTCCCTCCCTTAATACCCTAACTTCCTTCTCAATTCCAGTAATCCTCTCACCCACCTCCTAAAAACCTTCATTAACAATCTTCAGAAGATCGCCCATCTCTTCCAACAGTTGATTGCTCACAGACTTTATCAAATAAACAACCTCACAATTATCTACACCGTCAGATTTTGCTCGCTTCTTATTATCTCCAACCTCTTCTCCATCAACCTCATCACCACCACCATCAGCAGCTTCAAAATTCTTCCTCTTAACACCCTGTCCCTTGGACAAGGTCTTCTTCTGACTAGGAGGCACTACAGTACTGTACACCCCATCAACATTCCAGTGCTTTAAACTAAACCTCCAAGGGCGCTCAAACTTACCAAACATTGCTTTCACAATGTTGACAACAATCGGATCATCCTCACCATCGTCCCACCAGGGGAACATCTCATCAGACTCCTTGAGGACGAAGTTGTTGACGCTTGTCTGCAAGGACAAGATAACATGCACAAACTAAATGAGTTTTGCAAAAAAAATGAAGTCTGACAATATAAAGTCTGAAAAATGAAGTCTGACGTCAGACTTCTTATGAAGTCTGGAATTAAACTTCATATTGAAGTCTGGAATAAGACTTCATATTCAGTCTGACATCAGACTGAGTCTGCATCTACTACCTGCTTGCGCAACTCTGAAGCGACTTTCTTGCGATTCCTGCTTCCTTTGTAAGCCACGAGCGGTTTGGCTGGGTTATTTGGCAAGGGAACCCCGTAGACAAATGCCATCCCGGGACAGGCCCAATATATCCACACGTTCAATACCTCAGCGAAGCCTGAAATCTGATAGTTTTTACCTTCTTGGAGTTTTCTATTTACCTCTGTTTTTACAGTGTCTACCAGGATTTTGAAGGCGAGTCTTCCCCATGGGTATGACTCTAACGCCCCTGGCTTCAGCAACATCATCATCAGGTCCACTCTCGATGGAGTTGTCCAGTGTTGAGCATCGATGAAGCTTGCGTAGATGGATATGTAGCCCAACCAAATCCTATTTTGCCGTTCCCAGCCTCCACATCTCTTGCAAGCTTCGAGCAACTGATTATAACTTGGCCCTACATCTTCTCCAACCCCAAGAAGCGCCTACATAGTACTCATCGCGGGTGTGTTCTCAACCTCCGGATACTCCAGATTCTTAACGTATTTACAATTGAGACCGGTTATCTTTTGGAACTCATGGAGCGAAAACCTCACCGGTTGAGGGCCAATAAGACACCACACCTCATGCTTCTGATCGACTTCTAGTTGATTACACAGCATGTAGTGCACCATCCTTGAGCACCATACAAAGTCCATCTCATGCCACTTCACAAAAACCCCGAAGGCTGAGTTGCGAAGCTCTTCCCACTCACTATCTTCCAGCGCTTGTTGGAGAGAATCCATCAGATCTCTCTTACCGCTGAAATAATGTATGCTTTTGTCTGGTTCAGGCTCATACCCAGGTCTGAACATCCTTGGAGGGAATTCAGGTCCTCCCATTTTGACCTTCGACGAAGACGTCATCCTCGGTGACCACGGCGAAGAGAGAGAAATAGATCTGGGAATCATAAAAGACAAGAGTTCAGTCCTGGTGACGTTCTAGAAATCAGTATCGAGAAGGTGACGGATTGAGGGGAAGAGAGTAGTAGAAGAAACTTACCGGCGCAGACAGAGGGGATGATCAAAGCGACGAATTCCAGAGAAAACGATGAAGACGAAGATGTCGGTTCGGTTTCTCCGAGAGAGAGAGAGAGAGAGAGAGAGAGAGAGAGAGAGAGAGAGAGAGAGAGAGAGAGAGAGAGAGAGAGAGAGAGAGAGAGAGAGAGAGAGAGAGAGAGAGAGAGAGAGAGAGAGAGAGAGAGAGAGAGAGAAATTGTGCCGGTTTTTTTTTTCTCGGTAACTGTAAAAAAAATGATGGGATAAAAAAACCCTTTTATATTTGACCTAATTTGCGGTTAAAAAAACATGAGACTTCTAAAGAAGTCTGAAATTGTTGGTGCCTTTTCAATTCCTGATATTTTTTATTATTTTAAAAACGTCAGACTTCTAAAGAAGTCTGAAATTGTTGGCGGCAATATTCCCGCTTTTTTCTAGTGGTTTTTACTAATATTTTAATTCCTTGTATTTTCAATTATTTTCAAAACGGAAGACTCTTTAAGAGAAAACGAAAAGTCCGACCTCTATAAAAGACTCTTGAGTAATCTGTTATCAGACCTCTATAAAAGTCTGAATGAATCGGCCCGTCATTTAAGGAGAAAACACCACGTGTAATCGCCAAGTCCGAGACGACAGGTTTAAAAATTCCCAAAAATCAAAAAATTTCGAAAAAATCGAAATTCAAAAAATGTCAAAGAAATCGAAAAGTTCCGGTCCTTATCAGACTTCTCTTTCTTTTATAATCAGACTGCCAGAGAAGTCTGTATTGAGAGCCTTAAAACAACCAAATAAATCTGTCTTTACACTTCAAGAGACGAGATAAATGTCAAATTAATAAGCTGTAATTATACTTCGAGAGACCAGGCATCATATTCAAATATTGAGGGTCCATAATCTGTTTCCCAATTACAAACTTACAAAAACAGTGACCCTCCGACGTATTACAAAATAAGTGTCCGCGACAAAATGTCTACATAGCAAAGGATTTTTCAATCATAAACTAAAACATAACAAAAACACAAACAGAGATTATGAGGGCGACAAAAACAAACGCAACAACCTTCATCTTTCGTAACAGTGTCTCTCCAAATCTGCAGGGGATGGATCCCGGAACAGTGTCTCTCCAACCTTCATCTTTAGGAAACAACCTCTCGTAGTCTCTTCGATCCCTTCACCATGCTCGCCGGTCCAATCAACTCCGGGATGTGAAGGGAGTCGACGGGAGGTGGTGGCCGGCGAGCTTGGTGAAGGTATTGAAGAGTCTTCGAGAAAAAGAGAGAAACTGCTTTTTGGTTTTATTTTTGCAGATCTAAAATTTTGTGTGGACCAAATTTAGGTCAAACCTGTAAAAAAAAATTATATATTTTAGGTCAAATCTGAATAGAGCGAGAATTCTAAAACATCAGACTTCTAAAGAAGTCTGAAAGGGCAATATTCCCGCTTTTTTGTAGGGCTTTTTACTTATATTTTAAGTATGGGCGGCAATATTCCCGCCTTTTTTAGGGCTTTTTACTAATATATATTAATTCTTGTTTTTTCAATTATTTTTAAAACGTCAGACTTCAAATAGAAGTATGAAATTTTAGGCGTCAATTTTTCAAAAGTTTTAAATTATCAGACTTCAGAAGATGTTTAATGATGTTCACACTTCATTCACATTTTGACATAGTTAACACAACACAGATAAACTAGAATTTTTGTTTACAGATTGTCAAATATTAGAAGAAAGCAACAGAGATAGACATGGCCAGGACGGTAATAACAGCACCAGCTATCATCAGACTCCTCAGCTCGACGCCACGCATTATCTGGCCACATGGTTTCTCCTTCAACTGCTCTTTCAATTGAGCTATCTCTGCCTTCATTACCTTGACGTCATCGACGACGGTGGATAAACACTTGTCGCTTCGAGCATCAGAAACGAGCATGCCATCAATACGTTGACCATGTTGGTCAACAAACAACTTTACATCGTTAAATTCCTCAGTCATAGCCTCATCCCACCACTTCATTATATGGTAACCACCATCCTACACAACCACATTTGTACAACCATATTAGGATCCCAAATTATAATAAGCGGTGTAAAAAATCAAACGATGTATAGGCCATTACGTCGTAGTTACGACATCCGAAGAATCTTCTTCCTGGATTCTCGGCAGTTAGGGATGTTCGCATGACGGTGTCCAGACCGCAGAAGCATTTCTTGGGGAATCCGTATGATGATCCGGATCGACGTCGAACTGTTGTACTCGTACTTGACGGATCGCGACCGTAGAGATCGGGTCCGTAGGATGAACTACTCGACGTTGGAACCTGACTGAATCGCCCCATCCTGTGTAAAAGACATAACAAAGTCTGATGAAACTCAAACCTAGTCTTAAAGAGATAACAGTTTCTAAATACTATCACAATTCTCTAGAAGTCTGATATTAGAGATATTAGACTTCTAGGGAAGTCTGATTTTAGACTTCTGGAAAAGTCTGACGGAGATACCGATTAACAATTAAATCTACTTGTTTAATTAGATCTAAGCAAAAAACATAGAAAAATCTAGTAGAACTAAAACAGACTTTTTCGTACAGATCTCAAAATGTTGCAGGAAAAACTTTATAATAGGGAGCTTATCTTACTTGCAAAGACGAAGTTCACGACAATGACGATTTACATCCACAAAAAATAGAGTTGTGGTGTTTAAGAGCGTTTAGAGAGAGGAATTATTCTTGTTTTAGAGAGAGAGTCAGAGAGTCGGTAATGAATTTTAAAGTTTGAGGCAACAAATTGGTAACTTTACTATAAATATAGGGGTAAACAAAAAGTAGAGTAACTCAATATTATAATTTAAATTTACTATCACAATCTGTCAGAGTCTCGGAGAACGCGAAACCGATATTAGCATTTTAACCTTCGGGTGTGTCAGACTTCTTTAGAGGTCTGATATTCGACTCTAACAAAAGTCTGATACTAATTAAATTAGTAAATTTAAATTATAAAATAAAATAAAAATATTTGTTAGCAATTGTTTGGACAAAAATTAAATATTGACGATGTCGATGTATAGAAATTAAAATTTCATAAACTTCAATCAAATTAAACAAGGTTAGTTAATTATGCACATATCCTAAAAATATCAGACTTCTGGAGAAGTCTGATATTTAATTAACTAGTAAATTTAAATTTAAAAATTGTAAAAAATTATTTTCTCAAAATTACTTGTACATAAATTAAATAGAGACGATTATTGAAGTATTGAAATTAAATTTCGTGATATTAAATCACATTGACTACATGTAAGGTAAAGTATGATGTTCAGCTGAAAACATGCTTTGAAATGTAAGAAACATGTAAGAAGCATTTATCTATAAATTTAGGGTTTAGATTCATGGATTAACAAATTTACTTTTGAAATGTTAAATTTGCACATATGTGTTGTAATGTGCCTATAATTAATATATTTGATGGAAAATATAGGTTTGTTTTTAATATTTTCACTGATAAGTGCAAAATATTAGATTTAGGGCTTATCAGACTTCTCCGACAGTCTCCGACAGTCTGATAAGCCCTAAATCTAATATTTATCAGACTTCTCCGACAGTCTGATAAGCCCTATATTTATCAGACTATTCCGACAGTCTGATAAGCCCTAAATCTAATATTTTGCACTTATCAGTGAAAATATTAAAAACAAACCTATATTTTCCATCAAATATATTAATTATAGGCACATTACAACACATATGTGCAAATTTAACATTTCAAAAGTAAATTTGTTAATCCATGAATCTAAACCCTAAATTTATAGATAAATGCTTCTTACATGTTTCTTACATTTCAAAGAATGTTTTCAGCTGAACATCATACTTTACCTTACATGTAGTCAATGTGATTTAATATCACGAAATTTAATTTCAATACTTCAATAATCGTCTCTATTTAATTTATGTACAAGTAATTTTGAGAAAATAATTTTTTACAATTTTTAAATTTAAATTTACTAGTTAATTAAATATCAGACTTCTCCAGAAGTCTGATATTTTTAGGATATGTGCATAATTAACTAACCTTGTTTAATTTGATTGAAGTTTATGAAATTTTAATATCTATACATCGACATCGTCAATATTTAATTTTTGTCCAAACAATTGCTAACAAATATTTTTATTTTATTTTATAATTTAAATTTACTAATTTAATCAGTATCAGACTTTTGTTAGAGTCGAATATCAGACCTCTAAAGAAGTCTGACACACCCGAAGGTTAAAATGGTAATATCGGTTTCACGTTTTTTGTTTGGTCATATGGGGGTAACTGTAATTTTCCACGCCCGATAGGTTAGAGCTGCATTTGATTCAAGTTTTGGTTTAGTTTTTTTGAAAAAATTAAATTTTGGGTTAAAAACAGCAATTTGACCTACTTTTTTTGGGCTAGATTATTTTAGGCACTTATTTTGGGCTTCTTTAGACTTGTAATAGGCATAAAATGGGCTGGACTTGATGGCTAACACCCATGAAGTTTTTCTGAAGATTCTGCCCTGGTTTTGATCATCAAATGGGTGATTTGGATGTGAATCATTTGCCTCATTAAAAACCTTTCTTTGGAAAACCCATTAAGACAAAACCAAAGATAAGGGGAAAATAGTACAAATGAGACACATGCCCATTTGTTGATCATGTATCAAAACCAATGAGGTTAAGATAAACTTCTTTTCCGTAATATCCCTGGTGTGAATAAAGTTTTAACCCAAATAAAATCCGCAAGTGCACAGACAAAAGAAGTAGTATTTTAGGTATCGAATCCTCGGAGACCAAGGTTACTCTATGAAATTATGGATTTATATTTAAAGCTAAGACAAAATGGGGGTTGGTTTGCAATGAAAGAATGAACGAGACAGCAATTAAAACGATGTAAATTCAATAAGAGAAAGGCACTAGATCAAGATCATTCGCCGGTGACTTCGGATTTAGGACTGAGCATCTATTCAGGATTCAAATTAAGCGCGGTCTTGAACTCAAACATAAATGTAATATTGCCCCACTGTTGTGATGCATCAATATCTTTATCTAACACCCTAAATGCCTAAACTGTCGTTTGAATTCAGAGATGTTGATAAGAATTAACAAGATGGTTTGATTTGTTCACAATCGATGGTAACAATCAATTGTCGTTGGTTACACACCGATTGCTCAGCAATGGTTTATCTAGCAACCTAGAGCATTGTCGTGAATAAGTTAAACTTGAGAACATAGACTAGGTGATCAAATCACTACAAGAAAACACCCCCACTTGTGAGGGCGATTTTCGTCGCAAAACCATAGCTAATTGACATTTGCGACGAAATTGCGACGATTTTTCGTTTGTCACAACTAGCTCGTCGCAAACCAAAATTCGTCGCAAAATCGTCGCAAATATACCCGTAGTCGCAAAATCGTCGCTAATATAGCGAGGCATTTGCGACATGGTAATTTGCGACGGAATTGCGACATTTACTGTTCACTGCGGTGTTGCGTCGAAATAGCGACGGTTTGACGGGGTAAAAATTTGCGTCGATTTAGCGGCAACTTTTTTTGCGGCGGTTTTGCGGCGATAATGGTTGCGACGGAATTGCGGCTATTATTTTGCGACGGTTTTGCGACTTGTATTTTGCGACGGTTTTGCGACGAAAATCGTAGTGATTTATAAAAAAAAAATATAATTTAAAAAAAAAAAATCGGAAATATTTTAAATTTAATAAAACTTAAAATAAAGTTTAAAATAAAACATTAAAATACATAAATCTAAAACCGAAAACAAATCTAATCGAATCTGAAATTATCGAGCGGATCCGTGGTCGTTGTGCCTCCTTCGTCGTCTTGTCTCCTTCTCATAATCCCGACAATGGCGGAATTCGTCTTCGCTAACTCCGCGAACATATCATCATAAACGGTCACAGTCCTCTCTAACTTTTTCTCCATTTCACCGAGCTGTTGTTTTGTTTCCACGAGCTCCTTGACTATTTGCGGATAAGAAGCAAATCTCGAAACGGGACAAAATGGCACTCCCTGATCATCCGTTCGGATAGATCATGTAAATGCCATCTTTCCCTTACAGGTTCGAGGAGCCATCTATAAAATAAAATTAAAAGTTTACAATATTACATAAATAATAATAATATTATTTTATTTTTAAAAATGTTAATAGTATAATAAATATTTAAAATTGTGAATAAAATTAAAATGAAAATTAAGTTTTTACCTGTGATGCGACACGGTTGATCGCCATCGGTGTCATCTGAGTAGGTTGACCATCGGGAGTAAGCTGGGTTGAGAGTTCTTCGACTCGGTCAATGACATCGTCGTGGAGCTTGTGGACACGTTCATCAACCCATGTCCCGTCTGGCCTGCGGTGGGTCTTCTCCCAAACCTTTGGCATCGTTGTGGGAGCTTCTTTTTCCACGGCCTGACAATGAAAACATATTAGAAGTTGAGATTTTTGTGACCGTAAAAATTGAAAGTAAAAAAATTAATAACATACAATGTCAACAGCATGCTGAACAGTGTCAATCGAGCAGCCGAACACTGAGCAGACTTCTCCTGAGTTGTCTCCAACTGCCAGAAGGCGACAAGGCCAGCCCAAATATTGGGATCGAAGAAAGATGGCATGCATACCTTCGGATCCTGATTCTTTTGCTACTTCTTCTTCCACCGTTCTATTTGGTCGTTGAGACGGTTCTTCGCTTTCTCCTCAAATTCCTCACGAACTAAACCATTAATCGCGGGGTCCCAATAGTATTTTTGCTACAAATTGTCATAAGTTAGAACATAAGTTAGAAAATTACAAAATTGCATAAATAAATAAAAGTTAAAAAAAATATTAAAAAAAATTACCGCGAATTGTTTGTACCACCGATCCTTGATCTCCTGGGTAACATATTTTCAACTCGTGTGGCATATCTTGAAATCCCGCTCTACGATCTTTCTAACATCCCTTCCGACCGAAATGTTGCAAAACCTAAAAAAATATATAAAAAGCATATTATGTGTAAATATATTAATAATTATTAAACACAATTAAATAAAAACTATGTAAAAAAAATTACTTACCACACAACGTTGCCGATAGGGTCAGGTTCTAAATGGGGGAAAACTTGCCGTCCGTGACTAACGAGAAGCTGGCCCAAGGTCATGTCATCCCATGAAAGAACTGGTCCAGGGTTTGCCTCGGGAGGTGGCGTCAGCTGTGACTCATGAATCCCGGAACCAGAAGGGGAAGCAGAGGGCTGCGCGGAATGTGTACGCTGTCCTGGTCGTGAATGACCTCTACCACGACCAACACCGGGATGTAAGTACTCGGTATACTCGTTCTCCGCCATCTAAATAAATTTTATAATTTCTGAAATTAGTAATAGCATATTAAAAAAATATGTAATCTAATATTGATTTTAACAATTTTAATGATAACATTAAATTAACCTAATCAACATTAAACATCCAAAATAATTTAACAAAATTAGTAAAATTAAAAATTTTAACTATTATAATATCAATATTAGTTAATCCTCAATTCTCAAGTACAATTCTATTCCTAATTAATTATTCCTAACCATTCTCCTACAAACCACAATTAACTAATAAATTATATACAAAAGAAAAATTTAAAATTCATAAAAGAAAAGAAAAATTTAGAGATTTACCTTATAAGGTCGGGAATGATTTGGAAAGTCGAGGGATCGGGAATGATTTGGAAGGTCGAGGGAACTTTTTGTTAGAGAGAGAAACGTTTTTTGTAGAGAGAGAAGAGAGATGTGAGGAATGAGCGAGGGATTGGAATCGTATATATAGGGAGACCTATCCCTCGCAATTCCGTCGCAAAGTGGACCGAATATTTCACCCAATGCATGTTTGCCGCCCACAACTTTTCGTTTCCCGCCCAGTTAGCGTCGCAAATGCCTCGCAAATATTAAAAAACAGTCTCAAATGCCTCGCAAAGTGTAGCAAACCATCGCAAATGCCTCGCAAAGTGTAAATCCCAAGGTGAATGTACGATCAATTAATAGAGTTCACCGTAATTATGGTCGCAAATACGTCGCAAATAAACAATTGCTATGCATTTGCGACGTTTTCGTCGCAAATCCCACGCAAATGAGGTTTAGGGTTTACTTAGGGGTTTGGATGTTTTAGACCAAAATTACGATTCATAAAAGGTAAATATACACTTGTTTAGGTCCTTAGTGCATGTATGAAGCAATGGTAGTCTACTAATTGAAGCTTTTTGTAAAATCGGCAAAAATGATAGATTGATCATATTCTTAGTATAAGTACATGTATGTGATACTTCGTTATATATGTTTCCCGAAAATGTTTTCATAAGTTTTATTTGAATAATTATAGAGGGATTGATATTTATTAGACGACTCATACATTTATATTCGAAGAAGAGCCAATTTAAACGGTATAAATAATGCATTGGTTAGAGTTTAGGGTATAGGCATTTGCTACGTTTTTGCGAGGGATTCGTTGCAAATCCGTTGCAATTCTAATTATTTGCGACGAATTTGCGACGAATCTCTCGTAAAAACGTAGCAAATTCCTATACCCTAAACCTTAGTGTTTTTTACTTATTCTTATTACTTGGAATAAGTGATTTAATGCAAATAATTTTATATATCAATTAGGGCCTCTATGATATGTTTTTATATTCGAAGAAGAGCCAATTTAAACGGTATAAATAATGTATTGGTTTATAGGCATTTGCTACGTTTTTGCGAGGGCTTCGTCGCAAATCCGTCGCAATTTTGATCATTTGCGATGGATCCCTCGTAAAAACGTAGCAAATGCTTATATATCTTGTTTAAAAAAATATTTTTTTTTACACCACACTCGAAAATACATACTTAATATATACACATAATTAATATTAAATTTATTAATCCTCTTCATCATGATCAGAAACATAACGTTCTACTCCGCCATCTTCGTCATCATCGTCGTCCTCATCTTCCTCTTCGTCTTCATCAAACTCATCTTTGTTTCCTTCTGAATCCTCGAATATCACATCAAGACCACTATGAAGTGGGTCAATTCTTGGCAAATCGGTGGTTACCTCTGTAGGAATCGAAACTTCTTCGGTTCTTGCAGGTTGCACTGGGGGTTGATCATCATCAGCATCAGCTGCTAACCCCCCCCCGACAATTCGACCCCTTGGGTTAACTTTAATCACGGATAGCCAATCTTGATCCCGTCGTCCACGAGTACGAGGGTAAAAAATGAAGGCTACTTGCTCTGCTTAGGATGCTAAGACAAATGGCTCAAACTTGTCAGTGTAGCTCCTATTTCCTTTTACATCAACAACTCCAAATTTGCTGGTTCTAACCCCGAGACCATTGGTTGGATCAAACCAATCACAACGAAATAATACACTTTTAAGTTCAACACACCAACATACTCAATCTCAATGATTTCTTTCAAAATACCATAGAAGTTTGTATCGCCCGGGACATGAATGCCATAATTTGCAGTGGCTTTATTTTGTCCATGTTAAAATGTGTGAAAAATAAAGCCGCGAGTACAATACATCTTACTCGTTTTTATGCTTGCAATGGGCCCCAAAACAAACTCATGTACCCATAAAGGCCAACTTTGTCGAGATTTCTTCGTCACCTATTGTCAAATTGAAATAATTAGTATATATATATAAGTAATACTAATATAACTCATGCATGGTTCTTACCTTCTCCCGCATCCCGCCAGCAAAATCACGTTCTAGGTAAAATTGAACTTCTTCATCATTTAGTTCAGGAAATGCTTCTCGTATTTGGCCTTCTAACATTCTGTACACCCGTTAATTAGTTGTATATATATTTGCAATTAATATATATACCTCTCATATGGCTGAAAGTAGTTACAATTTAGCATTATATACGTATGGGCAGCTTGCATATGCTTCAAATCACACCACGTTGATTCCTTCACTTTTCCACCCATCCGATCTACATTACAGAAAACATCTGGTACACCCTCCAAGTGATATGTTCGGCCAACCCCACCATTGTCGTATCGTCTACGACTGGTTTTCTTAGTTTTCACAGTTTGGCTAAAGTAGTAAGTAGAGAAGTTTGATGTCTCCCCTGTCAAACTTCCAGCAATGATTGATCCCTCTACTCTTGCGAGATTTTTCGCTTTCATCTTCAAATATTTGAAGAACCTTTCGAAGGGGTACATCCATCGAAATTGGACTGGACCACCCAAATCTAACTCATGTGGTAAGTGTACAACCAAATGTTCCATCACATCAAAAAAGGAAGTTGGAAATATCTTCTCTAAGTTGCAAATAGTGAGTGGAATGTCTGAATTCAACTTCGAGATTTTGTCCTTCATTAAGGTTCTGGCACATATGTCTCTGAAAAATGCTCCAATACCTAAATTAAAACGCCAATCCGGTCCGAAGTAAGTTAATTAATACAGTTACAAAATACATGTATGTATGTATTAATAACCATAGATAAATGTAACACCTGCATTTGCCTTGTGTACATCATGCGGTAAAAGCTCTTGAAAGGCAAAAGGGAGTAGTCGCTGCATGAACACATGACAATCGTGGCTCTTCATCCCAGAAAATTTCCCCCCTTGCTCAACACACCTTGAAAAAGTTAACACGTAGCCATCTGGGAACTTCACCCACTCCTTAACCCAGTTAATCAAAGCATTCTTCGCAGCAGGTGATAGTCGGAAACTGGGAATAGGTGCCCTACCTTCTCCTGTTAGATGCAACTCAGGCCTTATGCATAAAGCCGCGAGATCCAGACGAGATTTCAGATTGTCTTTTATTTTCCCTGCAACATTCAACAATGTGTGTATAATATTCTCAAATAAATTTTTCTCCACATGCATGACATCCAAGTTGTGCCTCAGCATATGCTCCTTCTAGTAAGGCAATTCCCAAAATATACTTTTCTTATGCCAGTTATGGTATACCCCATACCCAACATGCATATTTGCTGGATTATTTTGCCAATTACCTCCAACTTTTACTGTTTCTTCCGCACCATATCCATCCATTTGTTCTTCCAACTCCTCACCTGAGAGGTAAACCAAGGGGGAGGTTTTAACAACTCGATTTCGAAATAACGTCCTACTCTTTCTATAAGGATGATCCCTTGGAAGAAAACGACGATGGCAGTCAAACCAGCAAGCTTTCCCTCCTGCTGACAATTGAAATGATTCGGTCTTATCTAAACAATAAGGACATGATAACTTTCCGTGCGTTGTCCATCCAGATAGCATACCATACGCCGGAAAGTCGCTTATCGTCCACATGAGGACTGCCTTCATGTTGAAGTTCGTACAGCTCGACGAATCAAATGTGTGTACACCAACATGCCACAACTGCTTTAGTTCCTAGATAAGAGGTTGTAGGAAGACATCAAGTGATCTTTTTAGATGCTTTGGCCCTGGAACCAAAATGCTGAGAAATAAAAATTCTCGATGCATACACATTTCCGGTGGGAGATTATATGGCGTCACTATGACTCGCCACAACGAATATTGCCTACCAGACATCCCAAAAAGACTAAACCCATTAGTGCAAAGACCCAAATACACATTTTTATGTTCTACAGCAAAGTCTGGATGTACCGTGTGAAAGTGTTTCCACGCCTTTGCATCTGATGGATGGGCGACCACCCCTTCCTCACAATCCTGTTCTGTGTGCCACCTCATTGCCCCTGCTGTCTGCTCTGATTGATATAATCGCTTCAGCCTATCTGTTATTGGAAGGTACCACATACGCTTGAATGGGACTTTGGTGCGACCACTATTCTTCTTATATCTTGGATGAGAGCAAAAACGACATTCCTGCAGTTGGTAAATCCTACAACAGCCCCTTGGTTATTTATCGCCTGGGTCAAAAACTGGTCAAGCCCTTCTCTAAATTCTCTAGACACTTCGCCAGTTTCTGGATCTTTGTGGTTGTACATCCATGCTCAAACCAAGTAGACCTCATGATGCGAAGACATCTTTGATTATCAAATTTTAATATCTTTCTTTGGAAAAAATAGTGTGTTTCTCGGATTTTGATGTTTTTAGAGAATATTTTGAATGTTTATTAATTCCGTTCTTCATATTCACGGAATTTATAGAACTTTGGATTTTTTTGCTACTCATTTGCGACGTTTTTGCTAAAGTTTTGCGACTCATTTGCGACAAAAAATATTGTACCCATAAACCGGTAAGACTCATTAAACACGTTTTGTAATAATTTTCGTCGCAACTGCGTAGCAACTATTATTTTGTCGCAGAATAGACGCAAAATTATCGGAAATATCTTAAAATATCTTGCCACGCAAACCCGCCGCAATTTTTGCGGCGAAACTGCGTCGAGACTTAATAATCGACGCAAAACCGTCACAAATGTTATAGTGTTTGCGACGGTTTTGCATCCAAACATACAAATCGACGCAAAATCGTCGCAAATTTGTATTTATAGTTTGGTAAGTTATTACGACGAAACTTTTGTATTTATAGATTGGTAAGTTAAGATTTAATTTGTACTTTTTGTTATTAGTATTAATGTGTTAGGGTTACAAGTAAATTTTTGGAAACTTATATTAATATAATATTATGATATTTTAACATTAACATCGATGTTCATAAATGTACGTACAATCGATATATATATATATATAGTACATTATTGCTTAAAAACGTAATACAAATAAACTGCTAACATAAACACATATTTATTTTCATTTCTTTTATTGATGACGTAATGTATTACTCATCATCAATTTCTTCACCACCATCCGTTGTTGATCCTTCGTCAGATTCCTGGGATAACCAATTGTTTGGATTTCGATTAACACGACTGCTACTACTTTCTTCTATGAACGTTGTAGCCATGTTTTCTTTAGATATAACCTGTGAAATCAAATTCTTGAGTTATGTGTAAGGATACTACTTAATACAATACCTTTAAAATATATATTCTACTTACTTACATTGCTTATGTTCTTAAGAATAATGTTAAGATATGTTGTCGCCCTATCAAACTTAATAACTATAACCTCCTTTAGAACCAATACCGAACCCTCCTTTATGTGCGGCCCATATTTGTTATCAGATATGGCGGACCTATGAATGCTCGCTTGTACAGTCCTGGTAGGATCCTTCAAGGAAAACAAATAACATTTATCGATTACTAAATATATAATTTGTTAAAAACATCTTTTCTTATAACTTATATATACATTTTACCTTTAGTATGACCATCGCGTCCCCCAATCCATTAGGTTCCATTTTATGAATCACTGCTACCACATATGGTACGTGACGCCATTGTGATTTTATTTGATGCAACTCTTTTACCAATGTCCACCCACATGTGTGTCCACATGTATATATTCAACGTTGAATAAGTAAAATATAATTAAATGTCAATTAAACAATATACAAACTTTGAAATATAATTATTTCTGTTTCTTACTAATATATATTAATAATAATAACATTTCATTATACCTGTTAATTTGTTGACATTTCCAATTGTCGTCTTCCAAAAGACATCGGTGAACGATGGATCTTCTGCCTCAACAACACATTTAACCATCTGTACATATCTCTCATAAGAATTGCATTCTTCCAACATCGATTCTTCAAGTTTTTTCCTTGCCCGTTCTTCTGCTTGTCTCACACCAGCCGGACCCTGAATAAAAGATCGATTGTTATCCATATTTGTTGAATTATAGAATGTGAGATAATTATGTGGATTTTATTGAATGTTAATTTCAGTTTGCGACTAATTTGCAATGATTTTCCAAGACTTTTGCGACTGATTTGCGGCTAAAATATTACACTCATAAACAAGTAAGAGTCAATTAAAACGTGTTCAACCTACTTTCGTCGCAAATCCCTCTCAACCCTTAAATCGTCGCAAATTCGACGCACATGTTGCGACGGTTTTGCGTCTAAACGTACAACTCGACGCAAAACTGTCGCAAAATATAAATCGACGCAAACGCGTCGCAAAATTTGCGACGATTTTGCGGCCAAACGTACAAGTCGACGCAAAATCGTCGCAAATTTTGAAAAACGCCAACTTTTCTCCAGATTCGTCCCTTTTGCTCCAATGACTCCCAATGACTCCAATCCATGCTTGAGAGCCTCCTAGAACCTGAAAAGACACAAAAGGAACTAGAAAGAACCGAAAACGAATAGAAAACAATGCGTAAAAGAGACCAAAATACTAATATATCAATCCCTCACCTACAAGTTGCTCCTTAGCTCTATTTTGCTCAGCTACAAGCTCTTCCTCGGGTTTTCTTCCAATTTCAAGTCTTTTGTGCTTGGCATGATCATATCAGGTTGTCATCATAGTGGGCTTATTAGTAAGCCCATGTTATCTATAGCAATCCATTAAAGAAAAGCTCAAAAAAATTCATGTAAAAATATGTTACTGTGGGCCAAAATTTAGGGTCTGTTTTGTTTTTGTTTTCTCTATCTCATAGTGCATTAACAAATAAGGTAAAGATAGATAAGCAGGGTTTAACAATGTCTACACCAGAAACAAAATCCCCACACAAAATAGACAAGAGCCCAAAGAAGAAAAGATTACAATTATGAGGCACACTTATTACAACAAAGAATCTGATTAAATTCCCAATACCAAACAACAATAACTGATTAATTAGACCTATCTCTAAGAGAATATAAAACTTAATTATAAAACTGCTAATATGGCCGGAAGACTTACTCGGAGTACTGTCTTATCGCCAAGGAAGATGAGAATGTGGGATTCTTTTTCCGAAGACGAAAAATGGTAGTGACAACCACATATGGATAGCCCCGATGAATCATGGTTTTAAATAAGCCCTATCCAACTGACAAAGCAAAAGCACACCGAAAAGAAGAGAACGACCAATTTGAAAAGATAGAACCACTGCACACTATTTATTAATCTAATAATTTAACAAACCATGACCTCTTCTCATTACAAGAAAAGATGGTTCTTTCGAACGGTCATTGTGGTTGGAAATTTGAAGAAAAAAATTAATTCCGACGAAATTCCAATCATACTGGCTGTTGGGTACATATCGTAGAAAAAATATAAACGGTCAGAATTCAATCCAAAATTCCGACGGGTTTCTATCAGCATATAATTGTAGGAAATACCGTCATAATTTCCTACCATATTAGCCGTGCGAAAACCATCGGAATTTATTCCTACGAATTTCCAACGAATTTAAATTGCGACGGATTTGTAACCGATATACTCGTCGTAAACACCGTCGGAATTTGCGTCAGCTTCTTCCTTTGGAAAATCATAAATAATTTCCAACCGAATTCAGATGGTTTTTTTAACAATTCCAACGGATTTCGAAGGAAACTAAATATATATGTTTTTATGTATTATTATATTTTAAATAAAAAATTGTATGAAACAACATATTTAATTACATAATCTGATATTCATTAGTGTTTAAATTCATAAACATAACAAAAACTCATAATTTAAAACACAATATTTTTACACATGATTAAAACATACATAAAAACGATCGGTCGCATCTATAGCAGACAATCCACATCTTTTCCTTTCAGGTAAACCGTCAATATATCGAGATTACTTTGTGTCGTGGCTAGGTCATGTTGGGTTTTGGAATGCTCAACCTTCAATGTGTCAACTTCTCCGTCACGTCCAAGAGCACTCCATTTAGCGTTTCGACTTCTTGTGCGAGCTCGGGATCCCTCGGCAACAAAACCTTTGTCCCATCAGTGGTAACAAGATTGCCGAGTCCAGGACGACGACCCTTTTGCACCATTATTTCCTCTAAAAAATAAAGCAAACTATGAATTAATGAATAAACACACTAGGGTACTTTAATCCTTTAAACAATCTTTGAAATTTGAGCTTTGTGATATGCTCAAATTTAATCATGAGCTACTCTCACAAATTAAGAGATCGTATAGTACTTAGGGATCGAATCCTCAGGGATCAAATTAAGCTAAGTGAATGATGTTATAATGAAAAAGCAATTAAGTAAAGCAAGCAGGCGATGATTGTTGTTCTTTAAATCAATAATATGAAGCGCCAGGCATTGGGTAATTCGCATGCATGATTCAAAATCGAAGCACTAGACTACTGTTAGGATATTTATTAAGTACCGTTCTAGAACTCGAAAAACAATTGTAAAACTAATCAACTTTCGTTGCAGAAATTATCTATGATTAAATCCTAGAAAACTAAATTTCGTTGCGAGGTCTATAAATTTAATAAAGCATTATAAACAGTTCTAATATGTTCACAAAATCACTAAGCCAAATTTTTTTGCGAATAGTTATTTTGCTCACCTATGATATTATTCCAGATAACTAATAATGCTTTCACATCTATTGATCAACCTAACATGTAATTCAAGGTGATCAATCCTAAATCAGAATTAAAACTATTAAGGTGAAGAACACAAATTGATTAATCCCAACAGTAATCTAATTCTTAACAATTTATCATCAGCCCTTGAAAAACCCTAAGCCTAACTAGTAGATTACTCAGACATAGCAATAGAAAACATCACAATAACTGAAGAATACATCATTAAAGAGACAAGGATAGAGATTCAAAAGGGTTCAAAAAATTATATGGAAAGAGTATGAACTTGTCTCCCTAAAAGTTCTGAATCAATCTCTTGCTAGGACTTTGTAAAATAAAGCGTCAAGCCTAACAATGACTGTAAAAAACTATATATAAGACTTCAAAACCGACTTGGAGAATATTTGTAAACTTTTAGAACTTCTGGGCAAAAATAAAAATCTTCAAACTTTAGATTTTCCTTGCTACGAACGGGTGTCGGTTGACACCATGTCTGATTTGCGATTCCAACTTCAACACTTTAACCGCTTATTCTTGATGCTCCAAAATGCTCCAAATTTACAAGTTATGCTCCAAATGCCTAAAAACCTATAAAGACTCTAAAACAATACAAAAACACTGAAAATACACTAAAAACAGACTTATATCATGGCTAAAAATAGGTAAAACTCATGATATATCAACTCCCCCACACTTAGCTTTTTGCTTGTCCCTAAGCAAAACAGATGTACTCACTCTTTTAGAAACCAATACCTGTAAAGTCAATCTGGTAATACTTCGATGTGTCTCTAGAAGCTTAGCAGTCTTCCAGATTGATTCCAAACTCCTTAGAGAAACTTAGACTTTCAATTGCAAACCCCTTTCATTTATTTAAGTGCGTTCTCGTTGAGGGAATATCGATCGCTAGACCTTCTAGATTCTTTCCCTTCCTTTAACACTTTCCTGTTAACTCAATTAAGGGTATCATAAAGATGCATGCCATTTCCTTCTCCTTTGAGTTTTCACCTTTGAATTATTTTTCTCTGATTACACTTTTCTACTTGAACTACACTTTTCTGTAGACTTTTTTATTTCATTGGCATCTCTATGTGTTCACTAGGTCAACGCTCATTACTATTGTTTCTTGTGAGAAGACAGGGTTATGAGGCTTTTTTCGATCTACGACAGCTGTATCATCACCAGGAAGAAGTTTCAAGAGCGTCTGTCCTAACTTTCCAGTGTTGAAAGATGAAGCAAGTCATGCGATTACCAAGCCCCAAGACAAGAAATTAGAATTCATTAAGGAAACATATGAGGAGTTTTTGACCCGAATAAAAACCAAAAACATGATTGACTCAATAAAAACTCAAAACAAAATACAATAGTTAGCGACTACCTCCCCCAGACTTAAACGATACTGTCTCAGTGCAATTTAGCTTGATGTTGGTGAAATAAAAGAAAAAAAATTGAAAAACGAAGAAGATCGTTTAACCTGGTCGTGGTGTCGATCGACACCAATGCAGTGTCGATCGACACCCATGAATATTGGCAAATCGATCAAATCAGTTCGATCCAAGGCTCCTTCGTGATTTTTTTTAATAATTTTTTTAACCAAATAAAATCTGAAACACTTAAAACTAAAACCAAAAATTAGTAAACAAAATAAAATAAAACAAAAATAGTACACCCAGGGTGAGTGTCGATCGACACCAATTACTGCAGAATCGGGATTTTAGTTTTTTTTATCGCGGTTTGGCTCGGTTTAGTGGAATAAACCTAGGATTCGTCTTTATAAGTCTTATGCAGACTTGTGGCCGCAAGGGAATTAGAGAAAACGCAGAAAATCCTTAGTGTTGAGAGAGAATTCGAGAATTGTTGATCTTCGGTTGATTGTTGCAAAGAAATCCATCCGAGAACTTCTCTCTTCGAGTGTTAGGGTTTGTTTGTGGTGTGTTCGTGGGAATCCTTGGTCGTTTCAGGGACGTTTCAGCCTAGCAGAGCCTGCGTTGTCGTGTTCTTAGTCGTTTCGTGATCAATTCCCCTTCGAATCACGAAGTGAGTGCGTGATCGCGAATTTTTCGTTAGGAATCAATGGTTCATTGTTAGATTGAGTTATTTCGTGTTGATTGTTGTTTTATGAATGTGTTGTTGATGAACTCTGGTCATATCGTGTTTTGATGTTTTAACCGTGAGACCTTGGATCGAATCGCTAGAGGATCGGCTCAGTTCCTCGGTTCTGCAACGAGGTGTCGATCGACACCTAGAGGATGTGTCGATCGACACCCCGTGAAAGGTGATAAGCAATTTTTGTAAGTATCGATCGACACCTGTTTTAAAATATTGTTACTTTTTAAAAAAAATTATTTGGAATTTAAAAATGAATTGCTGTTTAAATCGGTTTAATAATGTGGTATTTGTTTCTGCAGTAAATTTTGTTGGCGGGATGACCGCTCTACTGAGTATTTATGATAATACTCATGCAACTCCCGGTTTCTTTTGAGTTGCAGGTAAATGAAAAGTGTGATCGTGGAATCGATGCCGAGAGAAGAGGATAATAGGGTCTATTGTTTATGTTGCTTTGTCTAGCGAACCAGTTTATTAGGTTGCTAGTTTATTCATTTGAGCATTCCTGAATTCCGATGTTTGAATTATTTGGTTAAGGAATTATTTAATAAATGGAATTAATGAATTATTTTATTGGTTTAATTGTTATGTTTTCCGCAGTAGAAATGTTTAGGTAAAAAAAAAAAAGATGGTTGTTTCAATTACTCAGACATAGCAATAGAAATCATCACAATAACTGAATAATACTACATTAAAGAGATAAGGATAGAGATACAAAAGGGTTCGAAGAATTCTCTAGAAAGAGTCTCAACTTGTCTCTCTAAAAGCTCTGAATCAATCTCTTGCTAGGTCTTAGTAAAATAAAGTGTAAAGCCTAACAGTGGCTGTAAAAAACTATAGATAAGACTTCAAAACCGACTTGGAGAATAATTGTAAACTTTTAGAACTTCTAGGCAAAAACGGAAATCTTCAAACTTCAGATTTTCCTTTGCTACGAATGGGTGTCGATCGATACCATGTCTAATTTGCGATTCCAACTTCAACACTTTAAACGCTTATTCCTTGATGCTCTAAAATGCTTCAAATTTACAAGTTATGCTCCAAATGCCTAAAAACCTGCAAAGACTCTAAAACAATACGAAAACACCGGAAAGACACTAAAAATTGAATTATATCATAGCTAAAACAGGTAAAAACCATGATATCTCACTTTGTCATCTATTCATCTTCATGGTTCGTTAAAGATAATCTCCATGAGACAAAGAAGGTCAAAACTATTTTTTACTTATAAACCTTTCCATTCACGTAAGAGACAATTCTTATAAGAGAAAATTCACGTAAGAGACAATCCACGTAAGAAACAATTCACATTCACTCACTTACAAAGCAAAAAACTATATAAAACATACCTCTGCGACCATACTGTCAATTTCCTCTTGAGACACCTCCAACTGGTTTGACGAAATTGAACCATCCAAACCTTGAGAGAGTTGCGTGAGCCCCTCTTTCTTCCTCTTTTTGGACGAGTATTTAACCCTGGAAAATTGATCAGAAATCCGTCTGAATACTGTTTATGTTTTCTGATGGTAAAAAATATGTTAGCCTTGTTTACTTGTAATGTCTTTGATATGCTCAAATTAACCCTAGAGCAACTCTCTCAAATTAAGAGATCAGATGCAGTATTTAGGGATCGAATTCACAGGGAATCAATTGACACAATAGATTAATAAATTCATATTATGCTAAGCAGAATTAGGTGAATGCAAAAACAAGTAAACAAAGCAATAGAAACGGTTGTGAAATCAACTAAAAGAAAGCTAGGCACAGGGAAATCTCAGATGAATCATAATTGCAGATAATAATTAAAGATAGGATATTAAGCGCAGTTCCTAAACATGAACACAAATATAAAATCAATCAACTTTTGTTGCAAAGATTATCTATGTCTAAATCCTAGAAAACCAAATTTCACGAATCTTAACAATCTAAACAAGCATTAAAGTTCAAGTTCAATTGTTCACAAATCCCTAAACCAAATTTCTTTGCGAAAAGAAATTTTGCTCATTAAAGACTAGATCAAGTAATCAATAAAACTGTCGTTTCTATTAATTATCCTAAGATCATATTTCAGGTCATGAATCTAAAACCAGCAATAAACTTAAGTCAAGATGAAGAACTTCTAAAGATATTATCCTAACAGTTGAATCAGATCTAGCAATTCATTAAACACCTTTGAAAATCTCTAAACCTAACACGGAAACTACTCAGACATAATCAAAGAAGAAACCATCTTTATTAATTGAAGATAACTAAGTAAAATAAAGCGTAAGCCTAAACAATGGCTGCGAAAACGTATTTATAAAGTTCATAAACCGTCATAAAACATAAAAGTAAACATCTGGAACTTCTGGCCAAAAACGGTAAACTTCCTAAAATTGGGTTTTTTGTGCGAACAGGGTGTCGATCGACACCCAGAGATGGTGTCGATCGACACCAGCTTCAAATTCCGATTTTCTGACTTTCAATTTTCGACGTCTTCTTCCGCAATGCTCCAAAACTCCTAGTAAACATCTTTTATGCTCCAAACGTCTAGAAACTTGTAAAGACACTAAAACACAAACAAAACACACCAAAAACTCTAAATATTAGACTTATATCATGATCTAAAATGAGTAAAAACCATGATATATCAGTCTTGTTGCTTCTGACCAAGATATGGAGACGTCAAAGACAGCTTTGCGAAAAATCAGTGAAAGAAAAACTTATTTAATCAAAGGTAGAGGAAATGCTCAAACCGTTGCATGAGGTATGGTATATGATATATCGTTTTTTGCCATTCTTATTATCTTTTTAATAAAGAAATTACTTGATCTTGGCAATTTATTGGCATTTTTAGTGTTTTATATATTTTAAGTAATTTAAGCTAAAAATTATACAAAACAAGCATTTTGGGGACTGAACAAATTTTGGGAACTGAACAGCTTCTAAGCATCAAAAGTTCGATGTTCATTGAAGAACTTAATACGGATGTTTAATTTTTTTATGCAAGTTATTTGGAGTTGTGATTAGATACTTAAGACTGTTTTACCTAAGATTGTCAATTTGGAAACAAAGTAAAGCAAGTTGATGAATCAAAGCTCTAATCAATCCATCCACCTAGGGATTGATCGATCAACAACTATAAAAAATTATGTGCCCCAAAAAGAGGTGCGATCAATCCCACCAAGGGTGATTGACCGATCGCCTGAAAAAATATACTCTTTCCGTTTTTTAAAGATTGATTTTCAAGATAGTTCACAAATATTAAGAAACAATTAATTGTGTTTAGTTATAAATATACTAAAACATTTTCCCATAACCATGCACCAATGTTCATTCTATAAATTCAAATATTCTCATTTAATATTTTCTGAAGTTTACAATTTGTTACTATTAACTAATAAAATATATAGAAAACCTAAAACATCAAAATGTTTAAAGAATCGAAGGAGTATGATTTTGTCTTTATAAAAAAATCTTCTTAAATCTTCATAGATTCAACCTAGCCATCTAATGCACCTAAATAAGCACTATAAGACAACTGAGATGAAGGGATACCACTAAAGATAATTTTTGTATTTTGAGGGAACGCCCCACGCTCAAACTCCATAGTTTTTAGGTTTTTTTGGGTTTTTACATATTATTTCAAGGAAGATGATTTTCTTTCTTTGTATGAGAAGGGAGAAACGCCTTATGACCCTTATTTAGGAGATATATTTATTATACTAATCTTATGGTTTCATACTTGAGTAGTTCGTTTGTTGGGTTTAATGATTTGAAAGGGTTTTTGATGGCTTGATAAACATAAATTGATTAGGTTTCATGAAACTATCAAAAGTTATTCATCTATGAATATATACACTTCATGTTACTTGATTGACATCCTTGTGATTAATTTTAGATCAATTTCCGCTTGCACATTACTTGATTAGTTGGTTTTAGTTACCTAGCATTAGATGAGTTTAGCGTGATAACCTGTGAGAGAGTTGAGTTATGTTAACTTATCGAATTTTGATCTGAATGATTTCATGTTTAACTTTATATATTTTTTGCGGAAGTTGGGTAATTTAAGTCGCTTAGAGCATGCACAACGGTACAAGCTATTTAAAGAGTATCTATCCAATTAATTATTAATTTTTTTAGTATAAATAATTTTTTTGATTAAATAAAAAAGATGAACCATGAAAACAAATGTTAGAAAAGTTTCTAATACCGGTCTTTGTGTTTCTCAAACAAGAAACTCGTCTTACTTTCTTTCCTCCATTTTCATTGTTTTTTCATTTTTTTATTTCTAAGAAAGTCTATCAAAAACACCGTTGGAAATGGCCTAAGACATAAATAGTTATTGCATACTTGCTAGGGAGTATGTTGATTATAATACCAAGTGAATTTGAGTTTAGAATACTCTGCTGAATTTACATGTCAAACAGCTGAGTAAATAGATAAATCCATGAACTCGAAATAGTGTATTCTTTTTTTTTCGCTAAATGGTAAATATTTCATTAAAATGAAAACGGTATAGGTTACAATCGAGAAACGATAACCTAAGCAATGTGTTCATGGCAAAAAAGATAAAAACATGAACGCATTAATCAAAAGCGATTTTCAGTCCATCCGCTCAACACAAGCATGAAGCAAATGGAGCCGGATGAAGTGATAACGATGATATTTGCTCTACCGAAATCTGTTGAAGGATTGAAGATGGAGCCACCTTGCCACACAGTGACACCCACAAACATTTGAAGCTTATGAAGCATTTCAAAGGGGACCATCATAAGTCGTCAACGGCTCAAATCCTCAAAACATCGATCACAAGCTCCCTCGCATAAGTGAATCGTCAATCCATGAGCTAACATTATGAAGAATCCACACAAGCCACTGAAAGTGAACGATGCCAGCTCCCCCTACCAAGTTCACATCTGAATTCAGTAGTACAGAGCCAAATAAACACCTAAACACCACACCGAGCACAATGGCCTTACTACTCCTCTAAAGCCAGAAACCAAGCAGCTGCAACCAAGGAGAAACACACATACGACAAAAGCACAACAACATTATAAGGAGACACAAACAGCACCAAACCCAGAACCAAACATAACATCTCGATGGTTCAAGAGAACAATCAAGAGCCTTCACCGGAAGCAAGACCGAGACAACTGAAGCCACCACTGCAAGAACCCGAAACAGAAACTGGGACCAACTAGTTGCAAGCAACAAACTCGAGACACCACCAAGACCACACAAACAAAGGAACGCCTGCTGCCTACAGACCGAAACCAAACAGAGAGGAGGCCAAATCAACGAGAGAATGAGCTAGAAGAGAACCAATTCTAAAACAGGCCGCATTGGTACACAACTAATCCTAAAGGAGGAGACTGCGGGACCGAGGCTCTAGAAGAAAGCGACCTAACTGGTGAAGCATATGGTCACATGCACTAGAAATCACCACAATCGCCAAACCTGGAGGATAGCAAAGGGAAACATGGCGAGGCAGAGATACTCCGGCCAAGTCTCAGCCGCCCTCACACGGAGGAGACAGACGGAGAAGGAGCCAGAACACCAGAGGAAACCCTAGGCGCGGCGGAGCAACCAATTAAAATTGGAAGGCTGCGATTTCATTGACGAAGAAGAAGATTTGAACCAGTTGCAGACGCATCTTCTTAACCGGTCTGAACAACACTTCACCTGAAATCGCAAAGGGAGGAGGAGGATCTACGACGGTAGATCTGCGCCGATCGAAAAACGTGAGGCAAGAACGAGGAAGAGCTCAACCCAATCGGAAGCTCAACACCATCGAAAAGTCCTAGAGTAACGACCGAGCAACCCCAGATCTTCAGCGCAGCCGTTACGTACGGCGACTCTCCATCCCACTCACCGCACAAAGCACACCAAATCGAGACGAAAATAGAGTTTCTGGTACTAGATCGGAACTAAGAAGCGAAGGAGGAGGGCCCTCTCACGGTACTGGTCGAGACCGGCCACCGGAGAGGCGAGCGGCGGCGAAGAAGAGTGAAAAAGTTCGGCGAGGAAAAGTTGAAGGAAATCGCCGCGCGTGGCAATTCACGCGCCCGATTTCTTTGTTTGTTACCGACCAAAATAATGTATTCTTCGATGACCTATGCTTGGTTTATTGGTCTTATTATCATTATTTACTGGCTTTTACTTATTTGCATTCTAATTTCTAATGAAGACTACAATCCTCTCCTTATTGTGTCTTAGTTAACCAATTTTAAAAGATTCTTATCGTAACATTTTGATTCTATAGTTGATTTGATCATAATATATTACAAATACTTGTTGTGCACATGTTGATAGATCTTGTGTTTTTGGGTAGAACTTTTTTGCTAAACATGTTAACATCATATGTTGAAGGTTATAGTTACAAGATAGTGCAACCATTTACAATGTTTCCTTGGCAAAAAAGAAATAAAAAACAAGGAAAATATAACTAAAGAAAGAGAACAATATGAGATTGAGAAGTCATCTTATTCAGAAACCCACGGCGATGTCGTCTTGAATTTATGATGTTCTTAATATCACGATCGATGGCAGTGAAGACTGTGGAGGGAGGGATTGAAATGGAGCTGTGAAAGACGTTGTTCCTCTGCTTCTTCACATTGAAGATTGATACTTGAGCTGCTAAGATTGTGGAGGGAGGGATTGAAATAGAGTTGTGAAGGACGTTGTTCCTCTGCTTCCACACATTGAAGATTGATACTTGAGCTGCTAAGATGCGGAGAAGTGATGGAAGCAGAGGAACATTGAAGATTTTTGGGTAGAACTTGACACACATCAATGTATAGAAGCCGCAAAAACTAAATCTTCTAACAAAAATAGCCAAAATTTATCTGATCACCCACGAGACATCTTCACCAAAGCTATACCAAACAGTGTAGCTATACCAAATACTAGAGCTAACCTCAAAAATCATCAAAAAGAGAACTCGACAATAAAACCAATAAACTCCAGCCAACCAAAACCTAAAACCATAACAAAAGCCCAACATGAGACAAGCCAAAACCTAGGAGATCACTGTTAGAAGAAAGGGATACATAAACCTTTTGACCTATAAAGATTTCAAATATGAAAATAGAAAGGCCCAATGCCACCAAAAATACATTTTTTTCTAACTTTATCCGCTTAAATATAATGTTGAAATAATATAATGTTATTTGAAAATAATATAATTATCACATATATAATTTGATGACTTATACTAGTACAATCATCATCCTACGAATTAACAAAAAAATACCTCACAACTTCTTCCTACAGAAAATAATTAAATTATGCTTTTTTTGAGAATACATCCAAATAATGATCATCGAGAAAAAAAAAAAATTTAGATAATGTAATATATTTAAAACTTTAAAAATGCTAAAGTTTTTATAAAATCTCAACATATATTCACAAGAAGGTGGCCAGATTGGGGAGAATGAAGTTTTAACATGAGAGTCTGCACAAGTAGAGAACAAAAATATGAAACATATTTCGAGTCTCTCGACTTTGACCTCAGTTTTTTTAGTGAAATCGGGTGTTTGATAGATGGTTTTTAGAAAAAATTAAAAAAAAATTGGTTTGGAGACTAGATCGAGGTTTATTCGCTTTCCTCTACATTCCAAATTGGAAACATTTATTTAGGTCATACCATGATGTTCGAACAGCCAAAGACATCATTAGTTTTTGCAACATATTACTCTGAACTAGTGAAGATGTTAGACTACACCAATATATCGGCATACTGACATGTCTTCTCGAAACCCTTAGAAAGAGTTTATGAGAACAATTTTTTTCTTTCTATTCCTTATTATGCGAGTTTCAAAATTTAAGACGGATAGTTTAGCAAAGATTGATTGACTATATTTGTACGACATTATCTATGTAACTTTTTTAGTTTATATTTTTGAACTTTAATATATTTGGTTCAACAGTCACTCCTATCCTAAATTTGATTTTCTTTTGTCTCGATCGATATTATATTTTTAAAATGAAATTGACTAAAGTAAATAAGTAATAGAATGAAAAGAAAGTTGTAATGTGTGTCTTTTCACCAAAGTTTTAATATAATCGTTATCAAGATGCCAAAAAAAGGAAAAAAAAATTGTAAATATTAGACCAAATGATTTTAGAACTTAGAAGAGACGAAGGGTCAAAAAGAATGAGCTAAATGGAGATAGTAAAGTAGATCAGAAAGACACGTAATCTCAAAGGTAATCCAATTTGTTTCGTCCTTCACAAAACTCCAACGCATTCACATGTTCGAACACATGAACACGACAACTTCTCTTCTGCCACTTTCTTTCTTTTTTCCTTTTTCCTTTTTGCAGAAAAAAAATGTAGAAAATCCATTCTTCAAAATTTCTCCTACGATTTAAAGAACTTTTACGCGTGTAAAATCAAGTCTATAATTTTAAATACTTATGAGTATTATGAACAAAATGAAGCTTTTGCATGGATTTATGTTACAATTTCTTATGATTTTTCTTTTAACTTTCTTATAAGCAGTGGCAAATGTAGTTAGGATTTAGGAGGGGCACTTGCCCACCCTGACACCATGACACCATCAAAATTAGTGTAACTTTCTAAGGACTTTTCTCGACGTCCCATTTGATGTATTATTTTATGGTATGTTATTTGATACTAGGTTTTAGTTTTTGCATTTTCAAAATTGATTTTTGAGTTTCAAATGTGATAGTATTATTATATGTATTATTCGTCACCAGATTCGTATCCATTTCAAATGTGGTAGTAATGGTATTGGATTTAGCATCTTTTACCATGGCTCAACCTATATCTCAACCGGCTCGGAGCATTAGAGAGAAAAGATGCGAATTGGGTCATTAAAAGTCAGTTTGGCCTAGATAAAAAAATTAAGTGCGGATTAATTCTTCTTCAGAGACTTCGCCCAAAAGGGATTAGATCATTGTATAAATAGGTGATGTAATTTTTCCCGAGAGGGATATGCAACTTTTCCAATAAAAAGACTTTCTTATATTTTTTTTATCGTTTCTTAATTCTTAAATTTATTTACTTTAAAATTTAAAACCTAGATCATTTGGATGGAACATGAACAGTTAACGCAATCTGGAAATAATCACCAGATAGTATTTGTGATTTTCAAAAGTCAAACTATATGCATGTATTTCATATTCGAATAATTTACTACATGCATATGAAAATCAGATATTCAATAACATGACTAACTATGTTTCTCGTATTCCAACTACCATTTCTTGTCAAACTATTCTAACTACTATATGAAAATTTCGTTTTATCACCCTTTTTGTCAACAACTCGTTTAATCACCTATATAGTATACTATTAATATTTACATAGTTAAATATAATACTATATAGAATCTGCTTAGAACAAAACTAATATACATTATATAGTTTTGAATGCAATATGTTTATCTATATAAACGCAATCTATATATAATAGCAAACCCAAAGATATAAATATTTTTTTGTTAAGTTTTTCGGTTTATATATATTGTTTGTTTGTTTCCAAAGATTGTATCTTTTCATTAGGGTGCGACTTTTCGTTAAGAAAATTGTTTAATAATTGATTTGAAAAGTTGTGTCTTTCCATTATGACTGTCTCGTCATAGTAACGAATAGAATAACCGTTTTATGGTTATTCTTAGGATTATAACGTTTTAGTAGTTATTATTTAGTAGTTATTTTCAAAAGTTGCTTGTTTTCATTAAGATTGTCTCGTTAAGAGTTGGGAATATGATAACCGTTTTATGGTTGTTCTTAGGATGTGATTTTTCGTTAAAAAATTGCTTAATGTTCTTTTCAAAAGATGCGCCTTTCCGATATTACTGTTTCAATGTGTTTTTCAACGGTTGCGATCTTTCAAGAAAAAAAATTGTTACATCTTATAAAACTAACGAATTTTCCAACTTTATTTTTCTTGGAAATGGATGGTTCATGTAGTAAATTATTTTATTGAACAATTCTCTATGGAAACGTTGATGCTATATATCTAAAAGCAATTTTATGGATTGTATAAATTGAGGATGAGAAGACATCTATTAGGGATTTGGTTATCAAATTATTTTTATATGTATTTGAAAATATAAATTTGTAACCTGTAAAAGTTGAACCTTCTCAATATAACTGTTTTGTCAAAAGTTGCGCCTTTTGAGTACAATCATTTTTTCAAGAGTTGCGTTTTTTCGTAAAAAACATTTTTGGTGGTTATTTTTAATAGTTATGTATTTTTGATATAACTGTTTTGACATTAGTTGCTCTTTTAAGCTTAACCGTTTTGTTAAGAGTTGAAATAACAGTTAATAATTAAGGTTAGATGTTCTATGTTTATTTAGGTTAACAATAGAGACCAACTACAATATTTATAAGTTTTCTGGAAAAACCAAATTCTCATGACAAAAGTTTAGCGGTTTTATATTCAAAGTAAATTATCTCATATATATTTCTAGAATATATAATGCAATATGTGTATTTATATTTAGGTCTGTTATAGTATTTTCTCCGTTTTATTTTATAAAATGTTTTGATTTACTACACGAGAATTAAGAAAATAATAAATACAAATAAAATCTGATTTAATAATTAATTAAAAATATAATTCAACCAATCATATATAAGATTATGAAATTTAAAAAAACAAAAATATTAAATCATATTAAAATCTGAATAGAAACTAGTAAAATATTTTATAAAATAAAATAAAAATATTTCTCTTAAAATTTATATAATAAAACGGAGGGAGTATAAAGAAGTTGAAGCAAAAAAAAGATTTGTGGTTGTAGAACTGTGGTCAAAGACGACATCTTTGATCCCAAAAATGGTCTAAGCCTTTGACCATTTCACATGTCCCATCTCTTTTTCCTTACTTTTTATATTCAACCCTAAGCTTTTCCTTTTTTCGTAATAAATACTCTTAATTTTTGCAAGTGGACAATTAAACAAACATTATTATACCAAAACGACAAAACCTAACCCAAAATCAAAATATTTCTCTACAAGAAAAAGAAAAAGAAAAAGAAAAAAAACCTAAACCCAACACTCGAATTCCAATGGTTCGCATGATATTCTTGATAAGTTAACTAAATTCATATTTTGGCAAAAGCTTTGATTACATGATTCATAGTGTTCTTCATTCGTTTAAAGAAACAAAAGAACTAAAGGAAAAACAAAAGTAGTTGGCTATTATATAATCTAAATTTATAAATATGAGAAGTTGAAATATTTTTTCTGCTTTCAAGACGATTCCAAAATAAGATCAGCTACGGCGGCGCCGGCGAGATCAGCGGCGGAGAGAGAATGATTATGATCTCCTTCGTAAGTAACGATTAACATCGACGCATCATCGGCTGCTCTCTCCACATGTTTACGAGCTGGACAACCTCTTACGCTACTGCACTTGTAATATCCTCTGTTTCAAGAAACAAAGTCATCAATACCAAATTCCGAATCATATAAAGTTTTTGTCCTTAGCAAAAATAAAAAAGTTTTGATTTTTGATTTTCAATTTAATTATTAAGTACCTGGGATGAGGAGATCCTTTAATGGGTTTTTGTCCGTATTTTCTCCATGAGTAATCATCAGGAGGAACATCGGACATTTTGGCACTTATCGCCGGAACCCTAATTACTCTCTTCTGTTTTATCTTTCTGTAAAACGTATAGAAAATATTTAGAGATTTGAATCGAATACAAAATCTATAAAAGTTTGGTTTTTTAATTATTTGGTCGAATCTAGATACCAAATCTAATTAAAAAAAATGATACCTTTTCTTGGAGCAATGACAACGACCGGAGGAAGCAGAAGCGCATTTTCCGGCGAGGAGATTCTCGGAATTACATTTTCTCTTTGTTGATTTGGAGAAAGACGAAACAGTCGTCGATAAGCTTTGAGTCATAAACGGCGCCGTTTCAGAAGGACGATGATGGTTCTTCTTATCCTCTGATTCCGTTGTTACAGAGGAAAGAGAAGAGAAATCAATTGTTTTGAAGGACGAAGAGAAGGAATCTTTTCGGATCATCGGCCGAGGCGGCGGAGGAGCTTGAAACGGCGTCGTTTTAGGTTCTTGATTATGAATCGGTGAAATAACCGGAGCACGTCTAAACCGGGCGTGTCCGGTTCGAGTCCGATCTAAGAGAGATATAACCTTTTTAAATTTCGAAACTGCCACGTCCGCCGTCGTATTACGAGCTAATTCGAGATCGGCGGCGGAGACGGCGGCAGAAGAAGAAGAAGATGGTTGATCGGAGTTTAAGCTTTCACGAGTCATTAAACCGATGAAATTCTCCATACTTTTTAGTCCGGAGGTTGCAGCTTCTTGTACGGCGAAGCTATCGGCTCCGACGACGGAGATGTAATTCCTAGTCATAAGCTCCACCGCCATAAAAAAAAAGAAAATCTCTCTCTAGGAGTTGGGAGAGAGAGAGAGAGAGAGTTGTTGTGTGGACTTTTTGGGATTTGAGGGGACTATAAGTAAAGAGGAAATAAAACAAACAAATAGTTATGAAAATGGAAAATTGGTTTAGGTGACTGACTAATGTGTCACGTTAGACTTTTCTATATTCATAAATAGAAAGAGTTTGCTCCTTTGAATTTGATTCTCTTTACTGTCCGATCTTGTTGTTAAGAGTCAAATCTCCTTTTTGGTAAGAATAAAAAAGTCAAATTTTGTACAAATTTAGGGGTCATGTGTTTGTTGTTACAACAGTAGCAATATATTTATCACTATTTTAAAAATCTCTACGATTACTTCTAGAGCTACCACCGATGCATAAATTGAACAGAAAAACATGAAAAACACGATTCAAAACATAATATTTGCTAGTTTAAAAATTACACAAATTTTGTTGCTTATTAGTTATAATATTTTTCCTAAGTCACTACTGAATTATAATTCTAATGAATGTGGTTAAGTTCATTTTATGGTGTAAACGTATTTGTTGTATATTTCAATTACTAGTTTATTAATCCTTTTTTTAATCGTTTGGAATTATTATATAGAGATTACAATCATCATTAGACTAATTTAATCAATTTGACATAATCTTATTTTGATGATACTTCACTGCATGTTGTCTTTGCAATTAGGGTGAACAACTTCGACATAGGCCTCCATGATGCATCAACTCTCCTTGTACAATAAAATTCCTTATTTGTTTATTAATACTTATTTAAAATTTTATAAAATTCAATACAAAATTTATAAAATTCCATTTTCTTTTTGAAAGGTCATAATTTATTTTTAAGGATTTAAAAAGATCACTGTTTCAGTTAATGTTTTGCATATTTTCTTAAAAGAAAAATTTGTGGACTGAAGTTTATACTAATATACTAGGTATGGACCCGTGCGATGCCAGGTATTTTTTCATTTGAATCACAAACTCTATGAATTGAACAATATTGGTTATATACGATTTGAATCACATATGAAATTTTAATCTCAGTAAGGTAAATACGTTATTACAAAACCATGTTACAAAAAATGTTTGTATATAATGTATAGCAGCCAAATCAGAAAAATATAATAAGATACCCCAAAAATGTTTGTATGTTTCAAATAAGATGAGCATGATTATTGGTAATATTTAGTTTGAGGTGTTAAGTAATTTTATAATAATAAATTGTGTTGGAGTAAAAATTAGAACCCCAAAATAATTGATGTTTTTGGTCGATTAAATTGATAAGAATTTTTTTTTTAGTAAAATAAAATAAAATAATAATTAACGTCCAATCATAGGACGCAACATAGCCCCGAAACTGAGGTGCTAAAACATCTAAAAATTAGCACCTCTTCTCAATGTTTTAGAACCCCAAAACTTTATTTTATCATTTTCTTCCCTCTAAAACCCCTCTAACTACTACCTATAATCATGGCCTAATGCTCTTTGCTACAGCTTAACCAAAACGCTTGTCATAATAAGCACAATATTTTTATCTTCTATCACACGATATTTGTCCTTAAATATTTCAGCTTGTTCTGCCCATATGATTACAAGGACCTCAATTCCACTGTAGAAATCAAAGGAACAATGAAGTTTAAAATTGCATAAATAGTGTGGTGTATTAAATTAATATGAATGGAGAGATGGTGTTGGTGGGATAAAAACTTACTGCTCGAGTAGGAGGGTCACTTCTACCTTCCTCACCTTTGTCCACTTTGACGATGTATCCAATGGTATCTATATAAGATTAAAGTTTTTTTTTTGGATTATTTAAACATTGTTTTTAAAATTTTGAAATTATATAATGATTGGGTAAGAGAGAAATTAAGCAATAGAATATACCGTATAAGTCATCTGTGACATCTTGTATTTGGACTAAGTTGTGATAAGTTCGTAGACGAAACTTTTCTAGAGAAATCTCACAAAATTCTTGTCCAACACTTCCAATCTTTGTTCTTGCTGTTACTCGTATGGAAAACGGATGGCTAGAGACTTTAATTTTTTTGTTGTTAGTCGATTGTACATAAAAATTGCAAATCTCGTTGATGTTCCCTTCGCATATTTGATTTCCATATGTTTGAAGAAGAGAATGATGCACGGAGCATTGAATGGTATTCTCCTGTGTAAAAAAGTTAAAATATGTTAGCATTATGATCGTACTCATGTATTAATTTGGGAAGATGAACCAATCTCATTATCTTATTATATAAAATACAACAGGCGTAATAGATCTTGAAGAATCACTGATGATATATTCATTTCAACTACATACTTTTTTTAAAGAGAATTGAATGGAATACTAACCTTTTCATCTAGTAGAAGAAGTTCTTCTCTCATGAGTGCATTGTTTTCTTTTAGATTTCTAGCTTCCCACTTGCGAAACACGTCCGATGGTACGACGGTAAACACGATTTCTATCTAACACTTGAATTCATGATTGTCTGTCGATGAATGTTTGTAAGAGAATATAAAAATTCAGCACGATATTGAGCTAAGGTGGTTTGGTTATTATATATAGTTTGGTGTGGTAATTAAAAATTTGGTAACGTGCCTTTTTTCCAAGTAATAACATTTTTTCATGTTTAACCAGAGCCATGCTTACTCTTTTAAAATTTAGGCAATTGCCTAGGGCCGTACTTTATTTCCTTATTTTTAAGGGCCCTAATTTCACATAATTAATTTACTTAGTAAAATTTGGATATATACTATTTATTTTAGTTTGAATTTTGGCAATAGTATCATGCAAATTCATTTGATTTAATATGTTCCATATGAGGATTTAGTTTAATAATACTCAATCATTCTAGTTTTCCATTTGTAGTGGGCGAGTACAGAATAATTAGTTTCAATCATTCTAGTTTTCAAATGGTTATTATTTTATTTTTGATCTAGTAAACTATTTTGTCTTCACACACACACATATATATATATATATATCACAGAAAAAATAGTAAAAATAACTTTTACTTATATTGAATATCATTTTTTGTTTTAAAAAAACCATATTTTATAAGATAAATCTTGTATGTAAATAAAAAATATTTTAAATATTGCCTGAGGCCCCCAAATAGCTAGACACGGCCCTGTGTTTAATATATCCACTAATGATGTAGTTGTCCTTTTTTTTTGTTAAACATGTCTTGCTACTTTTCTTTTTTTCCAAGTAATAACATTTTTTCATGTTTTTGTAGCCACTGATGATGTAGTTTTCCTAGCCACTGATGATGTAGTTTTCCTTTTTTTTGTGTTAGTTATGTCTTGTTATTTTCCATTTCTTGGGTTAACGTGGTAGTGACTTATGTTTCTTTATGGTAATTTTCCTTTCTTTTTTTTTCCAAGTAATAGCATTTTTTCATGTTTTCGTAGCCACTGATGATGTAGTTTTCCTAGCCACTGATGATGTAGTTTTCCTTTTTTTTGTGTTAGTTATGTCTTGCTATTTTCCATTTTTTGGATTAACGTGGTAGTGACTTATGTTTCTTTCTGGTATTTTTCCTTCTTTTTTTTTTACTTGGTAGTTATATTGTTAAGTTGCCCTTTTCAGTTCTATATTTAGTTACTAAATATAATTTTTGACATGTGTTTTAACGTAATAATTTATGGTTAATTACTTGATAGTTAGATAGTTCCATTTTTAATTTTTATTTGTTTTAATTAAAATTAAGGTTTACCACATGTCATCATCCGATCAATTTTAGACACATGTCACGATCTCGTGAGTTACAATTTCGCTTACGTGTCGCGCTCTCGTCGAGCGGACTCTCTTGTATATAATAAGATATTCAAATACGTTGAATATTTGATTCTTAATTTTGAATATAAATAAATTTAACATCATGATTTTTTTTCTTTTCATCCATATTGATTATCAGAAATAAAACTATTTAAGACTATAAACATCCCACATAATGTCGGATAAAGGTGTATTTGTTTGGAAATACAAAATGGAAATAGTTGATTAAGATTTGTTTGTTATGAAGAGAGACGAGTAAAGAGATAAGTGATGATAAATGAGAGAGGGGGCAGTTGATTAACAGAGCATCGGGTCAAACTTGAGTAAGATCTAAAGTTTAGAAAGTGGGACCCAATTTTAACACGAGTTTTGTCTTCGCCAGCTTGGTGGAGTTGACTTTTAGTCAGAGCATCTTTTGGTTATTTTATTCATTACGTTTCCGTCTATTTTCTTGCTTTCTTCACTTTTGTTGATGCTTTGGGTTTTAGGTTGGTTGTTGTGGAAAACACTTCAAACCACAAACAGCACCACGCTGATTATTATGTTATTTACGGACTTAAAGTCTATACCAACCCTGATGATACTATAACTAGAGTCATTTTCTATTTTTTTCGTTTTTGTTATGTTTTGTAGGGTTGTAATTTACAACCATTGATAATTAATATATTGATGTACACTCCTTCCATTTCAAATTAGTTGTCATTCTAAACTTAATTTTTTTATTATAAATTAGTTATCGTTTTCAGTTATCAGTTCATATTTATTACTCCCTTCGTTTCATTTTATATGATGTTTCAGAGACTTTTTAGTTTCATTTTATATGATGTTTTCAAGTTTCTATGCAAAATTAATTGTGTTTTATTGTTTTGACTGTTTAAATTCTGCATAATGCTTTTTTATTGGATGAATTGTTTTGGAATTGATGATAAAACATGTTTTATATTGAAAAGTTAAAAAATTAAATAATTTCTTAATCTATGTGCAAATCTCTAGAACATCATATATAATGAAACGGAGGGAGTATTAATTTTATTATTTTTATCAAGCTTATTAATTACTTATATCAATAAAATAATATATTAAGTATGAGTAAAACCAAATTTTTAATTATTTTATTAATTTGTGTGAAAAGATGTATAATAACAACTATTTTGAAACGTAGATAGTATATTATATATGTGATTCAGGTTTTCCCAGTTATCGATATTAGGTTTTGCTCGTTCTGTTCAATATTTATTAGATGTTTTAGGAGATTTGTTTTGTTCCATATTATTAGATTTTCTCAGATTTCTAAAGTAAATTTATTTAAATCTAACAATAATTAAAAAGTTTTAGTCAAAGAAGCTTAAAAGGTTTTAGTATCACAATCGGCAAAATGATAGGTTGAAGTCAAAACATTAATTCTTTTATTATTACTCACTAATTACAAAATAAAGTGGCCATTTGCATTCTGGTTATTTTTTTTTGTTATTGTTTTAATTTGCAATTAAATTATGTTTTGTAAAAGAAACTATTTTCTTAAATTGCGCGCTTTTAAGCAAAAAAATCTTATATTATAGAACAGGGGGAGTAACAATTTTTTTTTTGAAGTGATAATTCTTCGGGATTATTGCATGGAATTTACTTCTTTTTTTTTAAATGTAAAACTACACCCCTATTGTGAAAACTTGCAAAACTACTCTAAAGGGGTAGTGAAATTACAGTTAGAACCTTCATGAACAAACAATAAAACTGCAGCCGCAATGACCGTTCTATCCTTTTGGAAGTCTTCGTTGGAAATTTACACCAGAAGTCTGCAGATAAATATGGAAGTCTACATCGTAATTATTTAGTAAATTTAAATCTTTAAATACATAAAAAAATAATTTGACCATAAAATCTTTTGGATAATTAAAGTAAAAGAAATTGTGATGTTTTAAAAATAAAAGTTCACCAAATTAGCATAAATTAAAATAAAGAGACAAATTGGAATGAAAAAGTCTACATTTTGGAAGTCTGCAACGAAATATGGAAGTCTACATCGTAATTATTTAGTAAATTTAAATCTATAAATACATAAAAAAGAATTTGACCATAAAATCTTTTGGATAATTATAGTAAAAGAAATTGTGATGTTTTAAAAATAAAAGTTCACCAAATTAGCATAAATTAAAATAAAAAGACAAATTGGAATGAAAAAGGCTACATTTTGGAAGTCTGCAACGAAATATGGAAGTCTACATCGTAATTATTTAGTAAATTTAAATCTATAAATACATAAAAAATAATTTGACCATAAAATCTTTTGGATAATTAAAGTAAAGGCAATTGTGATGTTTTAAAAATAAAAGTTCACCAAATTAGCATAAATTAAAATAAAAAGACAAATTGGAATGAAAAGTCTACATTTTGGAAGTCTGCAACGAAATATGGAAGTCTACATCGTAATTATTTAGTAAATTTAAATCTATAAATACATAAAAAAGAATTTGACCATAAAATCTTTTGGATAATTAAAGTAAAGGCAATTGTGATGTTTTAAAAATAAAAGTTCACCAAATTAGCATAAATTAAAAAAAAAAAAACAAATTGGAATGAAAAAGTCTACATTTTGGAAGTCTGCAACGAAATATGGATGTCTACATCGTAATTATTTAGTAAATTTAAATCTATAAATACATAAAAAATAATTTCACCATAAAATCTTTTGGATAATTATACTAAATGCAATTGTGATGTTTTAAAAAATAAAATTTAACCAAATTAGCATAACGTTAAAAAAAAAAAAAAAAATTGGAATGAAAATGAATGAATGAACTACATACTATCCTTTTGGAAATACAATATTTCATCACATTAAATTGAGAAGTTTTGTGACAATGTTGGGACATGGTAGTAGTAATTGTTTTGTATTATGTATGTATAGTCTTTTATGATTGTATGATTGTATATGATTGTATGATTGTAATAGATTAACGTTTTAGGGATTTGTGTTACATGATCCATGGTTTATAATGAACAACTTATAAGAAGTTTCAATGTAGGGTTTGATTATGAGAAGTTGAATTCACTAGGAGGGGATGTAAAATCTTTAATATTATGAGTCATGTATGTCATTGACATTAGTTTGTGGGTTTGTGTGTTAAAAATATGGGAAATGGATCGAAAGTACAATTTGAAAACATATTTTTACGTTTAGGGCTACATTTAAAGTTCATAATTTCAAGATTTGAAATGTCAAATTTGGGAAAAAATCTAAAATTATGAAGATATTAAATGTTTGGATGATTATTAATATCTTTAATTAACAGTTATGAATAATGTAAAGGAAAAATCGAGTTTGGTTTTGAACTGAAGAATTCCATTGTAGCATATTTCACATATGCATACTTCCAATGTAGACTTCCATTCGAGTTAGTGTTTGAATTGCAGACTTCCATTGCGTTTAGGGTTTCATTTTAGAGTATAGGGTTTCGTAGACATCCACATGGAAGTTTACTAAACCGGAATATTATTAACCGAACCGAATATTAAACCAACAATTATTAACCTAACCAAAAATATTTTGTCTCCATATAAATAAATCAAATTTGTAACCCTAAACAAATCTTTTAGAATCTCTCTCTCTCTCTCTCTCTCTCTCTCTCTCTCTCTCTCTCTCTCTCTCTAGGGTCGCTCAACCTTTTTCCCCTGTTCATCGTCATCGTCTTCTTCAATTTCCGATCTGCTTCTTTCAGATCTCGGATTCCTTACTCCACGCCTCCTGCTCCCCGTTGCTTGGTGGGGCTTCGATTCGACACAGAAACGTCTGAGTTATGGCAACGTTGATCCCTCGCCACAACCTTTACCAAGGTTAGCTACTAGCATCTCATTGTGTCCTTTTCGTAATCTGCCTCTTTATGTCTCTAAATCTCTCTTTCTTCATGTCGGTTCCTCAGATTCTTACCAGATCTAGGCCGTTTTATGATTGGGCTTCAGATCAAAGGTTCACAACAAACACAGTTCGTCTTTAGGTTTGTCTTATTCTTTTCTCAAAAATTCTCTCTGCGGTTTGGTTCTAATTGAGTTTTTTCCTTGCCAGAGTCGAGACATCTCACCGAAGAACAACAAAAATGAAAATAGAGTGTCTTTTTCTGAGTCGTGAGACAACATAACTACTGGCAAAGTTTAAAAGGTTTGTGTTTTTTAGCTGTTTTATAAGAAGTTCGGTTTTGATTTTATGAAGTTAAAAGTTTTGAACTTGTGTGAAAAACAGCAAACAACATGTTGTCAAGATAGAGGAGGAGGTTATCTTTGAAAGACTGTTCCAGTAATTTTAAAAAACACAAGAAGTTGTTATATGTAGACCAACTGTTCGATGAAATTCCTCTGAAAGAGAGATTTTTTTTTTTTTAGGGTTGTTCCTCACATCACTGATGCAATTCAAGAATGGATCAAACGTGCGGCGAGGAGTCCAGGAGTCCAGTTGATTGACAGTCAGGTCCAGCTGATGTTTGTGTCATAGAACTTGGATGAACAATAGGTACTTTAATAGATTTTCTCTTCATAAAGATTTTCTCTTCATAAAGATTTTATCTTAGTGTCAGGTTTAAGAATATTGAGATACTCTTTGTATTTTGCAGGAGATATAGAGTCTATGCATGTCATTGAAAAGTACTTTTTCCTCTCTCTCTATTGTTTCTCTATTGATTGGAAACGTTTACTGTTGTTGTCCGCAACTGAAGTGTGCATTGTAGACTATTGTTGGAAGTCTGCATCGTAGACTTTTTGGGAAGTCTACATTGTAGACTTCGCTGGAAGTCTACGTTGAAGACTTCCAGCCAAGTATACAATGTAGACTTCTCTGTACTTAGTTATTTGCTATGGCTATGGTCTATAGTTATTTCCCAATTAGTTACTTCATGTTGTTATCAGGTTTGGGTTAATATAGCTACACACAGCGGATGCAGATTCATGAGACGCGTTGCAGAGGTGAAATGGCCAAGGTTGATGTTCTGGTGTCCCTAATCATTGTATGTGTGATGAGTTGGGTTGATGTCTATCGCAAACTTGTCATTCTGCATATGGCTATAGTGTTTCAGGTTTATGAAAGACCATCATTTATTGTTTTGTCTAATCGTGGCAGATGGATATAGTCTTGCTGTTTCAAGTTGTCAATGTCTCAGTAGTGGCATGGGGAAAGTTGTTACATTTATTCTCATGCCCTTTATTGGAACCATCATCTACCTTGTTATAATAATTATATATTTTCATTCAATTTGTATTCAACTTGTTTCTTCAAATTAAATTTCAAAGATCTAATGTATATCCGGTTGTCTCTTAAACATTTCAAAGATTAGGTTGTTATTAAAGTAGTAATAAGTTCAATAAAATTTGTAAACAAGTTGGGCTAAACTGGACGTTTGGAATTGTAATTAAATTAGAGTTGAAAACAGCGACTGAGAAGACGCGGCAATTTACAATAATTAAATTTGGCGGCAACTGAAAATAATTAAATTTGGCGGCAATTGAAAAGAGGTAACCCTTTAAATTAGGTTTAATGGAAGTCTACTCTCGAAGTCTGCAGTAAACAAAATAATTAAATTTGGCGGCAACTGAAAATAATTAAATTTGGCGGCAAAATAATTAAACCCTTTTAATTAGGTTTAATGGAAGTCTACTCTCGAAGTCTGCAGTAAACACAATAACCGTTGTAGTGTACATAATAACCGTTGTTTTAACCGCTGTAATAACTGTGGGTACTGAATCGTCAAATTTAACCAACATATTTAAACTTGGGTAAGAATTTTTGTGAAAAAAACCATAAATTTTCCTCCACCGCCCACGAAGAAGACCGACGACGCCTTCCACCGACACTTCCGCCATATCCGGTGGTCTTTCTTCCTTTTCCTTCCTTCTGTTACTCTCTTCCTCTTTCTTTCAATTTAACTCTTACTCTCCCTTCTCTTCTCTTATCAGTTTTTAGATTCGGAGACTTCTCCAGATCCAGATCCAGATCCACCCGTAGAAGAAGATATTTTGGTAGATCTGGTTATGGTTCAACTTTTGTAAAGAAGTCGCAGACTTCCGTAGCAGACTTCAATTTTAAATTGATTTGTTGTTTTTTTCAGGCTGATAATGACTGACAGACGCTTTCCACAACGACTCAATACTGAAGGGTTTGAGCCAGAACCAGGAAAAAGCTGCGGCTATTATTGTGGTAACACAGAGCTGTTTGATCTACTTCTCCGAACTGAGAAGACCCTTGCTGCTCTACAGCCAGACGAACTTGCAGAAATTAGGGCGTCGAGTGTGGGAGTTATTCTCAAGTTCCATGAATGGAAATTTTTGTGGTCCGCAGGCGTGGTCCACCATATGCTGAGCCTTCAGTTAGTGTGCGATAAGCCGAATGAGATATGGAGTCTCATTGGGGTAAATCCAGTAAGGTTGTCGTTGGTAGAGTTTGCGGAGATTACAGGTCTTCTGTGTCATCCCGTTGACAAATTGATGACACCTGAGACCAAAGTTACCGAAGCGACGAAAGATTTCTGGAGACTTCTTGGAGTGAACCAAGAAATGAGTCCATCTATTAAAGACCTAATTGCAGCTGCCAAGAAATGTCAGTCATGGGCTCGGGTAGATCGTATAAGGTTGGGATATCTTGCCTTATATGTTGGATACATTGACGCCTAAAGAGAGTATCAGGCCACAAATGTTAACTTGGCGAGGTTGGTGATGGATGAAAAAGCATTTCTGGCGTATCCATGGGGAAGAGTTGCTTGCAAGAATCTGATCAAGTCTGTGAAGGATACAGACTTGTGGAAGAATGAATATTACATAGCGTGTTTTGTGCAAGTGCTCCAAGTCTGGATATATATGTCTCTACTAGACCTTGGTACAGAAATCGGAAAGCCTTTACCAACCCTTCCTGGAACTCCACCGATCCTTCAGTTTAAAGGATCCAGATATCGCAAGCATGTAAAGGATAAAGTCCAAAACCAGGTATGTACTTGTCTTGTAAACTTGTCTTGTAGACTTCCGTAGTAAACTTCCGTAGTAAACGTCCGTAGTAAACTTCTGTTGTAAACATCCGTTGTGAACTTGTGTTGTAGACTTCAGTAGTAGACTTCTGACAAAGACTTCTGAATTAGACTGCTGCAGTAGACCTGTCTATTAGGTTAACTCAATATTTTGTATTTTCTTTACAGTCAAATGTTATAAAGTACATCCGCACGGCTTCTGTTGACGACATGTTCCCTTTCTGGGAAGATGATGTTGACGATCCTTTGATCACAAACATTATCCTTACATCCTATGGAGGTAATTGGGAATTTGAGAAACTTCACTGGCCTGCAGATGGTAAGATTAGAAGTGCTATGAAAGATGAAACTGGGGTGGCAGATGAGAAAGGTATGTATTCTGATTATTGACTGTCGTTATATACTTCTAGAGTAGACTTCTGTAGTATACTTTTACTGAATAAACATTATAAGACTTGTACACTTCTCTTATTAACTTTGTTTTGTGATTATGTGTTAAACAGACGCTACCAATGATGTACCTACTAGGCAACTAGGTGGAAAGAGCGGTGGACAGAGCAGGAAGAGAAAGAGATCCACTAACACTGCTGCTGGTTCTGGTGGAGATCCATTGGTCCTCGTGGTTCAGAAATTACAAGCCACCTTTGAGGCTTCCCTTACCAAGTTAACAAAGTAGGTCGACCATCTATATGATCAGGTTGAGAAGCTATCTTATAAGGTTAACCACCATTTAGCGGGTGGTAAAGCTGTTTGCATGGAGATGGTGGTGAGCAATGCAACTGAGAACAACCAAGAGGCCAAAACCCAAGAGGCCAAAAACCAAGAGGGCAACAACGAAGAGGAAAACAACCAAGAGGCCAAGGTCCAGAACACATCTTCTCCACCTGCTGATCTTGGGGTTAGTACCAAACCCTCCCCTCCCAAACATACCTTGATTCGTAAAAGCACAAGGGCGAGAAAGCCGCCATCAAACCCAAAGCAATAAGATGTTTATCCATTTACGGTTTCTCTGAAAGTTTAAACAAACATTGTAGATTGTTATTAAACAATTTATAAGGTTTGTCCTTCACGTAGTTGTCCTTTGCTGAAGGTTTAACTTTCCTTTCAATAACCATGCAGAGTTGTAGGAGTGTCAATTGTACTCCTCCAGAAATCTTAGAAGATAAAAAGCCTAAACCAAAGACAGAGGATAAAGAACCAAAACCAGTCAAACTGTTGTCAACAATTAAAGTCGAACAAAAATCAGAAGAGGTTGTAGAGGAGCCAAGCTTGGTGGAAGTTAAAGGTGTAGAAGATATTGAGCATGTAAAAGCTGCTCACTCTAAGATTATTAAGTTAAAGCTGAACCAAAAGGTGAATGCTGCTAGGGGTAAGAGTGAAAGAGTGTTGGCAAAGCCGCCTACACTGGAATCACCTTGCCAAGGGTATGACTTACGGTCAATCCCAAAAGGGAAAGGATATGACCCTTTTGGTCCTGTTGATGCGAAGAAGATGAAGTTGTTACTAGCTTCTTTGAAAGCCGAACCGTATGTTATTTAAATTTTGGATTTATTTTTTAATGACTTCTTGCATTGGCAATTTGACATACTATGTTCACTGTGTACAGGAGAACAGATCTAAAGGTTAATAACAGCCGCGCCAATTGGTTTCATACACTACGTGCCAGAAGAGAATGGCTGAAGGACTCCGTAAGCAGACTTATTGTGTAGAATTCACGTGTTAACCTGTTGTGTAGACTTCCTGTGTAGACTTCTGCTGTAGTCTTCTTATGTAGGCTACTTTACTTATTTTTGCTTTTTATTGTTGTAGCACTTGGAAGCTGCCATGAACCTGCTTAGACACCGTTTTCATAACCATCCACAGTGGTTTAGGAGCAACCGAATATGCTTCATTAATATGATGTTTACCCACTTGTGGTCAACAAAATACCAAAACTATGTGGACAACCATGGAAATCCTGATGGGTCTGGTAAGGCATTACCTCCTGGAGCCATTGATTACTACACAAGTGAATTACCTGCGTTTTGTAGATCAGACAAGGTTTGGGGGAGTGAGGTACATGACATCTACACTATCATGAACATCAACAACAATCACTTGATTGATCTGTGGATATCTATTCCAAATCGTAAAGTTGTAGTGTGGGATAGTTTGTTTAGTGTCAAGTCGTAAAGATGGTGGAGCCTTTTGCGGTGATGGTTCCAAATACTATTCGGGAGTTGTGTCTTGAGCAGGATAGGCCAAATTATAGTAAAGATACGTATATGATCGAGGTGCATGAAGCTCCACAACAGGCTGATGGTGCGAGTTGTGGAGTATTTGCTTTCAAATTTGTCGAATGTCATGCTCTAGGGTTTCCTTTTAGCGTCATGGCCAACATGGACATCCAAGCATGTAGGGATAAACTTGTGGTCGATATATGGGACGAGATAAAGCAAGATGGCCCACAGCCCCGAGATTGGTCTCACTTGGATGTGTATGAACCGTAATGCTCCTCTACGTAAAATCTTTTGGTAGCCCAACTAAACTTTTAGGATTATTGCATATATTTTGTACATCTCTTTGACAAACTCATATCCTAATTTTATCGGAATCAGTTAGTTCTTTTGTTATTTTGTGAACTTTGAAAATAGACTTCTCTTGTAGACTTGTACTCTGGAAGTCTGTTGTACTATTATAGACTTCTATTGTACACTTCTACTGGACAATTGAGATGGTATTGTCCTGAATATAATATGTTTTGTTTGTTGGCCTAATTTTTTTATACTGCTCTTCAGTACCCCTTTTGTAAGTTACTTGTAGAATGCAACAGAAAAAGTGTGAAATGTAACTTCTTAGTTACATTTCAATAATCAAAGTCGTAGGAATATATAAATGTGTAAGGCGCATGTTTCGAATATCATCCTATGGCATTTTGGTTAGATACGGAGTCATTAATACGCGGTAATTATAAATTGCTCTGGTTCGAAATGATGAGGTGACAAATTATTTTTTCTGATTTTGTCCTAATAGAAGTCTACGATGGAAGTTTACAATGGAAGTTTACGACTGACACGAGTCATAATGATAGCACCAACTGCTTTCAGTGTAGACTTCCTGTGCACAGCAGTGTAGACTTCCCTGCTATCAAGTACACGTGTCTCGATGACCTTTACAACCCAACTAGGTCTGAAATGGACGGTTTGATGTTCACTTACCTCATTTTAATAAAATGTTTCAAAGGCATTAATCAAGTCACGTCTTATCGTTTTACTTTTTTCCAAAAGACACGTCTTTTCGTGTATATAAATATATGTATTTCCGTAAACACATCTCTACATCTTTCATCTCTAAAACTTCCATTTCCTCTTCCAAACATTCAGACGAAAACAATGGATCCGGTTAGGGCAAGGAAGATTCGATACCGTTCCGATATGAAGAGACTAACGAAAGAGTACCCTGACGTGACGATCGTCGAAGAAGGTAATATTAAATGATTTGAAGGCTTCCATGTCCTATTTGGGTATGAAGAATCTAATATGTTAATCGATGATAAGGTTACCATGTGGAGGTTCTCATAAATGGACAAGAGGATACTCCTTATGCGGGAGGAGTATTTTGGCTTTGCTACATATTTCTGATTCACTATCCACTTGGGCCACCAAGGGTGTATTTCGGTATGAAAATATACCGTCCCAACATCGATGAAACCGGGTCCATCTACCATGAGATGCTTACAACTCAATGGAGTCCTACGCTCCGCCCGGACGAGGTTGTGAACGGAATCCTCCAACTAATGGCTTCCCCGAACTTGGCCCCAGAGCCTTTGGTTGCTGAAGCGGCCGAAACGTACCTAAATGACAAGGCCAAGTTCGATGAAATAGCTCGGCGGTGGACGGTGGAGCATGCTATGGAGTGAGGTGGTGAATCTGAAGAGAAGATTGAAGAAAAATGTGTTTTTATTTTGTTTTAATTAAATTTCGGTTTTTATGTTATTTCCTGTTTTTCTTTTATGTTGTACAACTTTTTTACTTTTCAGTTGTTGCTACTTATATTCTTAAACCTAATAAATAAAGACTTCCTTCTCTACATATACAAATGTTTTTAGTTTGGTACTGAAATAACTCATATTTCCTTCTCTACATATACAAATGTTTTTAGTTTGGTAATTTTACATATACAACCGAAGTCTACATACAAAGTATACATTGAAAGTCTAATTAATGAATATTGATTGTCAAATTTAACCAACATATATATAACCTAATTCGTCAAAGTGGAATCCTTACTATTCCCGAAGTGTACAACAAAAGTCTACAAACGAAGTCTACGATGGAAATTTACTCATACCGCCAACAGCTTCCACAGTCTATAGTCTAGGGTCAATGCACAACAGTCAAGGGTCAATGGCAACTGTCTACTTCACTACTATCGAAGTCCTTTTACTCCACTACTAATGCTTAAATGGGTAGTAATGTGAATTGAAAAAGTTATACTTCACGAAGTCTACACGCGAAGTCTACGATGGAAGTTTACTGATAGCGCCAACAGATTTAATAGTCTACAGTCTAGGGCCAGTGCACAACAGGGGTCAATGTCAACTGTCCACTTCACTACTATCGAAGTCCTTTTACTCCCCTACTAATGCTTAAATGGGTAGTAATGTGAATTGAAAAAGTTATACTTCACGAAGTCTACACGCGAAGTCTACAATGGAAGTTTACTGATAGCGCCAACAGCTTCAATAGTCTACAGTCTAGGGTCAGTGTACAATGGAAGTCCTTTTACTCCCCTATTAATGATTATTTATATCCGTGAAACTAATAAATAAAGACTCCTGTACATATACAAATGTTTATATTTTGGTACTGAAATAAGTCATACTATTATACAACCGAAGTCTACATACGAAGTATACATTGGAAGTTTAATTAATGAATATTGAGGTCCACTTCACTAATATCGAAGTCCGTATACTCCCCTACTCATTCTTAAATGGGTAATAATCTGAATTGACCCTGTTGCATGAACAAGTGGTGAAAGTTAGGCTTAAAATATTAAATTATGAGTAATCACTGTTCACGTAGATTGTGTTTATTAATCGTTTAAACGGCATTTAATTAAAACTGTTCACTTAATATTATGACTATAATGAAGTCACGGCTTTTCGTTTTACTTTTTGTCTATTCGTATATATATATATATATATATATATGTATTTACATAAACACATCTCTACATCTTTCATCTCTAAAACTTCCATATCTTCTTCCAAACATTCAAACGAAAAGAATGGATCCGATTAGGGCAAGGAAGATTCGCTTTCGTATAGATATGATGGGACTAACGAAAGAGTACCCTACTTTGAGGATCATCGAAAAAGGTAATATTAAATGATTTGAAGGTTTCCATCTCGTATTTGGTGTCAAGAATCTAATATGTTAATCCATGATACAAGTTACCATGTGGAGGTTCCTATAAATGGACCAAAGGGCACTCCTTATGAGGGAGGAGTGTTTTGGCTTTCCTACTCATTTCTAATTGCGTATCCATTAGGGCCACCAAGGGTGTATTTCCGTACGAAAATATACCATCCCAACATCAACGCAAACGGGGCCATCTACCATGAGATGCTTAGAACTCGATGGAGTCCTGCGCTCCGCCCGCTCGACGTTGTCAACGAAATCCTCCACCTCATGGCTTCACCGAACTTGGCCTCAGAGCCTTTGGTGGCTGAAGCGGCCGAAACGATCGTAAATGACAAGGCCAGGTTCGAGGAAATTGCTCGGCGGTGGACGGAGGAGCATGCATGGAGTGCGGTGGTCGATTGCAAGAGAAGAATGAAGAAAAAAGGAGTTTATTATTTTTTTAAATTAAATTTTAGCTTTTTTATGTTTTTTTTATTTTATGTTTTACAAGTTCTTTTCATTTTAAATTGTTCAACGTTAATCGTTAGTAAGAAACTTTCCTTCTCAAAATCTTCAAGTGTTTATAGTTTGGTAACTCATATTTTCATATTCCTCTCATGTAATGCGTTTGTGCCGAAGTATACAACCGAAGTGTACATACGAAGTCTACATTGTTAGTCTACTTTATAAGTTGCGTTAGCCATAGTATTTAAATAACCTAATTTCCAAGGACAATCATCACAAAAATTAACCATGAATTAACCAGGAATTAACCATGTACTAACCATGAATTCACCAGGAATTAACCAACAAACAAGTTCCACTTCTGAGTTTTAACAAGGTTTACTACAATACAACTTCCTTAACAACGAAATATCCTGAACAAACATCACATAAAAATCACAATGGTGAGCAAGGTTAGCCACAAAAAACACATTTTGAAGCACAATCTCAACTTTCCGATATCCTTTTCGCGCATATTTGCTTCTTCTTGCAGTTCTTGTATTGTGACATTTGATTCGTTTGCCTCGCATTTGGCCTTCCTAATCTCATTGTCTATGCTTTCAAATCTTGCTAAAGCATCTTGAACTTCTTCAAGAACAACATCCTCCACCCACTTAAACAAATGTCCCTAATGCACAACACAATAAGACATTGTGTTACATCTATTTTCAACGCAACCACCACATAATAATTTTCAACTAATTTGAACACAAACAATCTCTACTTTTAACTTGAACAACAGAGTACTTACATCTCCTTTGTTTGTCCACGATTTTGCATCACGTTTGCTGTTGCAACAGAAGAACGGTCTTCCAGGATTCTCAGGCGTCTTAGAAGTAAAGATCGTCACTCCTAAGCCGCACACACACTTTACCGGTAACCCACGATGTCCGACAACACCCGAAGACACAAAGCTTGAAGAACTCATCGGAGGAATTCGCAAATTAAGAGCATTTCCAATATAGATTTTGAATGTAGAAATTTGAGTGACGAAATTCACAGAATTGAGAATGCCGGAATTTAGGGATCTGAGTAATTTTCAGATTTGGGAATTAGGGATTGAATACCGAATTGGGAAGGAAAACGACGTCGTTTAAGTGAGCAGTAAAACGGTTTCGTTTTTATTAAACCCCGTGTAATGATTTTATGCCGAAGTATACAACCGAAGTTTACATTGGAAGTCTACTTACTAAATATTGATTGTCAAATTTAACGCTTAAGGTCCGTTACCCTTGGTAGTTAACTAGTCACCCATACTTACATGGTACAACTCCTCCTATTTAGTTCGAATTGAAGTGAAAACAAAGTTTTTTTTAACACAAGTTTGAACATGAGAATAACCTAGATTGAGCACAAGTCCGGACACAAGTTTCAAATATAATTTATATTTTTTCACAAATTTTTACCCAAAGTTCGACATAATAATAACTCTAGACCTGACATGATAGTAGCTTACTTTTGAACACACGTTTGGACACGGTAGAAACAGAATAAAAGTCCTTAGTACAACGAAGTCTACAACAGAAGTCTATAACTGATGTATATAACCGAAGTCTACCTTACACATCTCTCATTTTTCACATCTAAGTTTAGTATGACATGGTTGTCCGCAGTTCGTATAGTTGTACGTGGGGTTCATCTTCCGCGGTTTAGTCCCTTTCCTCTTGGCGATTTCAAGCCAAGTTTGCCATCTAGACTTCTTCTTCCAACCTTTTTTACGACCAACTTCAGGAGGTAAGCATAATACCTCATTTTTGGGACATTTGTCGGCGTCCTTGGCTCGGAAAATGCTGCCGCCGCGTGTAAATAATTTCTCTCGTAGGAAGGACAAATAACCGTAGACACATCTTGACGGCACTCGATTAAAACCGCGTAAACGTGTGAGCAAGGGATCCTCTCGATTTGAAAGACACCACATGTACACGCACCTTGGCCCATATCAACAAGGAAATTACGGTTTCCTCCCCTGACGTAGAATTGGACATCATTGATGCGTTCCGTCGTCATGGAAGCCGTGTAATACTCACGTATATTCAACAAATAATCAACACCTCGACTATAGCGTGTTGGTACACTCAACGCATCCTCTCGCCTTTTGTAAAACCATTTTTCTAGTTTTGATCGGATAAAGTCCAGAAGAAATGCTATTGGAAATCCTCGAGTTACCTTTAGTGCCGCATTGATTGATTCGACCATGTTACTCGTCTTGATATTGTACCTCATTCCCGGAAAGTGCACACGTGACCACAACTTTGGGTCAGCCTCCTCTAAGTATGTTGCAAGATCCGGCTTTGTAGATCGTATCGCCTCCATATATCGGTCATAATCTTCTTCCGTATATGCGTACGCTGCACCTTTGACCAAGTACATGAGATCTTTCCCCCTAAATTTTTTCACTATATTGCATTGAAGGTGGTAATAACAAATGCCACGTGTTGCCTTCGAAAAAATCTTTTCAATCGCGTTCTTTATCACGATCTCCCTATCCGAAACGATCACCAAATTTCCTTGTTCCGAGACACAATAACTCAATTTGGTAAAAAACCACTCCCACGAAGCATTAGTCTCACTGTCCACAATCCCAAAAGCCAAAGGGAAAATTTGAAAATTAGCATCTTGTGCACATGCAACTAACAACACTCCCTCATACTTCCTAGTTAAATGCGTCCCGTCAACGACGATGACACGTCGGAGATACTTAAAACCCTCAATTGAGGCTCCGAACGATAAGAAAAGGTACTTAAACCGGTTTTCTTCATCGACCTCAAGAGCGGTGATTGTTCCTGGATTCGCTTCCTTGATTTTATGAAGATACGATGGGAGACTCTCGTATCCATTTTCCTAAGTTCCCCACACTATTTCACGTGCATAACATAATGCCCTATATGAAGTAGTATAATTCAATATCATGCCATACATTTGTTTCATAGCATCTTTGATGTGTTGCGGCGTAATTCCATTAATTATTCCAACACGCTCGTAGAAAAGTCTTCCAATGTATTTGGCGGTAGCACATTTGCGGTGCTTCACTCGATCATCACGTGAATACGTATGGACATTAATATACTTTGTCACCCAAAACCGGTTTGCTTCATTCTTTACACCCGCTCTTAACCTCCACTGCATCCTTCCACATAACAAATGGCCACAAGTTGCTTTGGTTTAGACTTGAGTACCTTGTATGCAAATCGCAGCATAACACAAGTTAATTGCAATTCTCGACCTATCTCCGCCTTGCTACCAAAACTTTGTGACACGAATATGTTATCGGACCATGTAAATATACTGAACGACCAGCTTGAACGTCGAAAGAGATATCCTCTCCATCTTCGTCTTTAACTTTTCCATACTCACTGTAATCATCATCAATATTTTCTCCATACTCTTCTTTAACAGCCTCTTCTTTTACTTCTCCATCATTACACTCATCCTCATCCTCATCCTCATCATCATCGTTTTGTGGATTTTCATCTTCATCATTATTTTTATCCTCGTCTGAATTTGCATCTCCGTTGATGTCGGTTTCCGTCTCAAACCGACTTGATACACAAACGTATCATACACGTTCTACGTAGCTCCATCAAACTATGGACTTGTCTATCGTTTGTGACGTGCATCGGAGGTGTGTCATGAGGCATTTGTTTAACCATTGAACTAGGTAATGAATAAGTGAGCTCCACAACCTCCATTTTTTGTAACTTATAATCATCTCGAGCCATTTCAACAAGTTCCCTATGTGTAAAACCATCGCCCAAGATAAACATTCTCCCTCCTTTACGGGTATCCACCTCAAAATGCCACGTACCATCTTTTATAATCCAATCTCCATAAACAACAAGTATTTGAACAACCATCTGTCAATAAAAAAGATATAAAGCTTAGTTAGCAACAATCGAAATTTTTGGATAGTAGACTTCCCGTGTAGACTTCCGATCAGTTGCTGGAAGTCTACGTTGAATGAGCTAACTAGTCATCAAAAGAAAAAAATAGATTTACCCCATAAATATTAGTCTTAAACAGGTCAAACTAACACAGATGATAGAGCCATAGGTACCACACATGTGAGAACAAAAAAACCATGAAATCTCTTAATAGAATGACATATAATTAGGTTTTTAGAAAGACTGTGTATTGTAGACTTCCTCTGTACACTCCCATTTTTTGATAGTAGACTTCCCGTGTAGACTTCCGATAAGTCGATGGAAGTCTACGTTGAATGAGCTAACTAGTCACCAAATGAAAAAATTAGATTTAACCCATAAATATTAGTCTTAAACATGTCAAACTAACACAGATGATAGAGACATAGGTACCACACATGTGAGAACAAAAAAACCATGAAATCTCTTAATAGAATGACATATAATTAGGTTTTTAAAAAGACTGTGTATTGTAGACTTCCTCTGTACACTTCCATTTTTCGATAGTAGACTTCCCGTGTAGACTTCCGATCAGTCGCTGGAAGTCTACGTTGAATGAGCTAACTAGTCACCAAATGAAAAAATTAGATATACCCCATAAATATTAGTCTTCAACTTGTCAAACTAACACATATGATAGAGACATAGGTACCACACATGTGAGAACAAAAAAATCATGAAATCTCTTAATAGAATGACATATAATTAGGTTTTTAAAAAGACTGTGTATTGTAGACTTCCTCTGTACACTTCCATTTTTCGATAGTAGACTTCCCGTGTAGACTTCCGATCACTCGTTGGAAGTCTGCAGGGGGTACTTTTGCATTTTAGGCATACGCTTTGCAGACTTCCAGGGAAATCTTCACAACCGTAGACTTTCCTGGAAGTCTGCAAAGGGTAGTTTTGCATTTGACTAGAGGTTTGACTTTTTAGTGCAGACTTCCCTGGAAGTCTGCACACAAAGAGAGGGTAGTTTTGCATTTGACTAAATTTTGACTTTCTCCAGGGAAGTCTGCAAATAAAGTAGATTTCCTAGGAAGTCTGCAAAGAAAAGTAGACTTCCTTGGAAGTCTGCAACACTTGTAGACATCCGTACAGGGCAGTTTTGCAATTGTGAATTTTTTCCGGAAGTCCGCAAATGGAATGTGAACTTCCTAGGAAGTCTGCAAAAAAAAAAGGGTAGTTTTGCATTTGACCAAATTCGTTGATTTCAGTAGTAGACTTCCAGGGAAGTCTACACTACTTATCTACACTTTCTGGAAGTCTGCAAATATTGGTCAACGTTTTATTTTTTGGTCAAATGCAAAATTGACTCTTTTTGTCTGTGCAGACTTCCCTGGAAGTCTACTTTCCAATTCCAAATGCAAAACTACCCTTACGTTTTTGCAGACTTCCCTGGTAGTCTGCACAAAAAAGTCAAACCTCCGGTCAAATGTAAAACTATCCCCGTTTTTATAAATTATTTTCAAAACTAAACTTACCAAGATTTATGGATGAAATTGTAGAGGAGAAGAAAGGAAAGATGTTATAAGGATTAAATAAGACCTTTAAGTACTCAAAAATCAGTTGTTGAGTCATTAAGAGCTCGAAATTAGTTGTTCATGGTGGTTGGAAAATTGATGAAGATGGCATTTCGGTAAATAAGTTGATTTATGTGGGATTGTTCAGACTTTTCATCTTTGATTGGAAGTCTACGAAACACAAAAGAAAGTCTACGTAATAGCAGTTTTATAATTAAATGGACAGTTTAGTGGCAAAGACTCAAAAAATAGAAGAGAGAGAAAGAGGGGTGTAGTTTTGCATTTGACCAAGAAAAAGGGTGTAGTTCAGAAAACATCCCTAATTCTTCTGGGATATTTTGAATTCAATCTCATTACAAGATTGGTCATATGTTCAACAAAAATATGTATGTGAAATACTTGATACTTACTTGCAAAATTCCATAACAAAAATCTTAACAGCGCGAGAAAAAAAGAAGACTTTTTCGGTTAACAGTTTAGTCGTGCTGGAGTTGTATCTTTATTAGTTTGTTTTCTTATGTGCTTTTGTTAGCTATAAATAGAATACTCTCTATGATTCATGCCTCTTATTCTTTTCTACTGTAGGCTTTTTCTCTTCAAGTCGATGATTAAATTGGCAAATATATGGATGACCCAGATCCGAGAAAATGATGAAACTAGTATTTGTTTTCGTTACTTATTTTTTTGAAGTAGACCTAGTTGTTCTGAAAATTATTAAATGTACAAGAAAAGACGAAATTTTAGGAGTGTTGAATGAATAAATAAAATTCTCAAGATAGTTATATATCTTAAGGCTATTTAAATAACCTTATGCGGGAACGCTCGGAACAGTCGAACCTAAGTTGATTAAAACCAATCTAACAACCTAAGCTCAACTATCCTGTACGCCCCGTCCCATCCGACCTGATTCAAGGCTTGCCAACCCCAAACCAAGCCGAACGGTTGGATCGTCCTGACAAGACTACATCATTTGAAGCATAAGGATTACTGAAAATACTTTATACATAATACTTAAGTTCAAACCACACATTGAAACATTTGGAGTTCTGGCCATAGGCCCTAAAGCTTAAAAACGAAACAAGTCTTAACCGAACGAAGAAGGAAAACATAAACATAATGCGTAGTTTTACAAAAGACAAGGCAATCTACCGCTGGATTTCCTATGTCCTTAATGTGCTCCCCTTGGTCTACCCGCTAGGTTCACCTGCAAAACAAGTAGAGTCATAAGTAATCTAGCATTACTTAGTGAATCCCGGTTCCTCAAAAGGTTTTAGCGTTACCCCAACCCCAAAACCCAAAATAATAATCACACATAATCATGAATACGCGGAAGCATTCAGTAACAAGCAACTTATCAAAACATCTACATGCATGCAATCCGGATTATAACTCAATACCAGACCCTTGCGGTTCCGTCGTCCGTTTCGGGCCATATCCTGATGTTGTAGCCACCCAGGCACACAATATCCCGGTCCTATCCCAGGGCCCATACACCGTCGTGTACGCACGGCCAAGAGAGCTACCCTAGTACCCTCTGTGCATCATGGTTATCTCACCATAACCACGATCTTCTAGAAGGTCGAACCGCACCTCACACTTTGTTATTTTTGCATGAATAATCGTATTAATATGCTCAAAGTTAAATTATTCATGCAATCAAACAATAACAAACAACTCATCACACAACAATTATTTAACACATAAATAATTATCCTTAGAAATATTCTCAACAATATTTATTAAGCCCTTAGTATTATTCTCCATAATAATCACTAATAACCTTTAGTAATATTCTCAACAATATTTACTAAACCCCTTAGTAATATTCACAATAATAATTACTAAGTATACTTAGTAAAATTCTCCACAATATTTACTAAAAAACTCTGATCGAACATCAGACATAGCACAACGTGCCATGCATGGGATCCATTCACTCGGATCCCACTTGCATTCACGTTTCAACCTGCATCAAACGTTTATCTACCCAAATGCATTATAGCGAGACTCACAGATTTCAGAGGTTGAGGTTAGCTAGCTCGAACACCACAGACAGATCCTAAGCTCCCAAGATTCGAACACCTGAAGCTAAGGAACGGGTTTACCTTAACCACAAATCACACGGATCGGACAGTTAAATCTAAGAAAACGCGGAAAAACCTAGAGCTTACCGGATTAGGCTCGGAATTCCTCACAAGAAATCCGAGAATCGAAGGTTTTCCTTGGAGAAATCTCTACAGAGAAAAGGGCAGAGTTTTTGTGCTTTTTAAAACGAAATTGGGAATTTCTAAAGGCTTGTGATATGGTCAAGTTTACCCTAGACCTACACTCTCAAATTAAGAGATCAGATGCAGTACTTAGGGATCAAAATCCAGAGGAAATCAAATTGCACAATAGATTAATAAATTCAGATTAAGCTAAGCAGGATGATGAGAATGCAAAACAAGTAAACAAAGCAGTAAATTCGGTTGTGAAATCAATTAATAGAAAGCTAGACACAGAGAAATCGCAGGTGAATCAGAATTGCAGATAATGAATTAAAGATAGGATTATGATGCACAGTTCTTAAACATGAACACGAATGTAAAAGCAATCAGCTTTTGTTGCAGAGATTATCTTTGCTTAAATCTTAGAAGATCAAATTTCTTTGTTTTTAGTCTATTAGCTTGACTGTTTTGAGGAACTAGATATCTGGAGGATCTGCACTCTTCCATGGAATGATTCCAGAAAAGAGTTTCTGCGTTTTCTGCACCATCTCATGGATAACTCCCTCTCCCTTTTCTTTTAACGCTTGAGGAACGATAATGCGCAATTTGGCGAACGGCTTTGAGATCCTTGGACGCTCCTTAGGAATACCTGCAAAATCATGTAAAGAAAAACCAAGCTTTCGAGGAACTCGTTGCTTGCATGTGCGCGTAACAGCCTTGGGAAGTTTTAAATCATGATTTAAATCAGCATATTGAGAAATAAGTTCAGGAAACTCGTACCTTTCTTCTTGGGGAGGATCGTGGGCGGCGAGTTGTGGAATTATCTGTTCACCAACAGATGAAGAACCATATTCTAACTTCTGGATTGAAGCTTCATCCTCTAGAATTTCCAAAGAGAAAGTTTGACCATCAATGGTTGATCTTCTCCTTGTGTTCTCCATGTCAAAGTCCATGACAATATCGCCTAGATCAAGCTTGATCTTCCCTTTCCTCACATCGATTTGAGCGCCAGCAGTAGCTAAGAATGACCTTCCAAGGATCAAAGGATCTTCAGGCTCATCATCATACTCCAAAACTACAAAATCCGCAGAAATTATGTAGTCATGAATCTTAATAGGCACATCCTCTGGAATTCCTTTTGGAAATCTCCTGGATCGATCAGCTAGAAGAAGAGACATCCTAGTTACCCTGAAATCAGTCATCCCAAGATCAATAGCAACAGACAATGGCATTAAGTTAATTCCTGATCTTAAATCACAAAGAGAGTGAGGAAACTGCCCTGTTGAAATTGAGCAATTAAGCACAAAGTTTCCCGGATCAAGTAGCTTGACACGAATCCTGCTCTGAATCATCGCGCTAACTTCTTCTGAGACCACGACATCCTTTTTTTTCTTCTTAGGAACTGGAGTAGTATTCAAGAGAATCGCTCTGATATCTATAGTTAGCAAGGCTCCCTCCTCAGGACTAATTCCATTTGATGCAAGCCGCTTGACATATCTTCTAAGCACAGGAGAAAGTTTAATTGCATCAATAAGAGGCATTTCCACCATGATCTTATCAATAACCGGCTTGCAAATCTCCTCCTCAACCTCCTGCTTAGACCTTCTAGCTATGGGAAAAGGGACTGGAGGCTTGTAGACGTTTTCCTCTGAAGAAATCGTGATCGACGCAAAATCTGGCTTTTTCTGGATATGGTGTCGATCGACACTAGCTCTATTTTCATGATCCGAGTTAATGATTCGAGAGGTGTCGATCGATGCTCAGATGTAGTGTCGATCGACACAGGCTCCGCAGCTCCAAAAATTTTGTCAAACTCTGTGAAATAATCCTCCGTTTCAGTGTGAACGGCATTGCAAGCGCTCTTCGAGTTTGCATCAGTCTTCACAGGAAGGAAACCCTCTTGTTGCTTGATTGAATCAGCAGTTTGAGCGACTTGAATGTCCAACTTCTTGACATGCGCGCTCAATGTTCCAATCTTACCATCCAAGTCCTGGTACATTGCATCCATCTTCCCATTGAAACTCACAGTCATCTTCTATTGGCCCTCTAGGAGTTGTTCCAGCATAATCTTCACCTCATTGTCATGCTCAGGAGGCTTCTGGTAGGATGAGGAACCATAACTTCTATTGAAGTTGTTGCTCTGATATGGCTTTGAACTATAGCCTTGTTGATTGCTATACTTCTGAAATCCAGCTTGGTTGATGTAGTCAGCTTCCTGAGCGAACGGAACGGACTTCTTACCCACAAAGATACTACGCATAGAATCCAACTTAGCGTTCATCTCAGCCAAATCCTTCCCACCGTCCTTGCTATCACTCATCTGCTTCCTCTCAAAATCTGCGTTCTTCGTGCTATTGCTAGAAGCCAAGTTCTCGATGAAAGTAACCGCATCCTCTGGGTAGTTGGTATTGAAGTTACCACTACTCACTGCATCCAGTGCCATCTGATATCGCCAGTCCACTACTCTGTAAAAGATGCCTAGTAACTGAACATCTATGAAGCCATGGTGAGGACAATCTCTCTGATAAGACTTCAATCGCGTCCATGCAGCCTTGAAAGCTTCTGTCGGACCTTGCTTGAATGAAGTGATCTTCGTCCTCAAATCCTCAGACCTTGCATCGTCGAAGAAGTTTTTCAGGAACACGTTCTTGGTGTCCTCCCAAGTAGTCAGAGATCCTGGCTCAAGCTGCTTTAGCAAGTAAAAAGCATCCCCACTAAGAGAGTATGGGAATAGCTTGCAGAATAGATACTCGCTGGACACACCATTCGCCTTGATGCTTAAAGTTCTCGACCTACTCTCTCAAATTAAGAGATCAGATGCAGTACTTAGGGATCGAAATCCACAGGGAATCAAATTGCACAATAGATTAATAAATTCAGATTAAGCTAAGCAGGATGATGAGAATGCAAAACAAGTAAACAAAATAGTAAATTTGGTTGTGAAATCAATTAAAAGAAAGCTAGGCACAGAGAAAACGCAGGTGAATCAGAATTGCAGATAATGAATTAAAGATAGGATTATGATGCACAGTTCTTAAACATGAACACGAATGTAAATGCAATTAGCTTTCGCTGCAGAGATTATCTTTGCTTAAATCTTAGAAGACCAATTTCTTTGTGAATCCTTACAATCTAAACAAGCATTAAAGTCAAAGTTCAATTGTTCACAAAACCCTAAACTAAATTTCTTTGCGAAAAGGAATTTTACTCATCAAAGTCTAGATCAGGAAATCAATAATACTGTCGTTTCTATTAAATATCCTAAGATCAGATTTCAGGTCATGAATCTAAAATCAGCATTAATCACAAGACAAGATGAAGAACTTCTAAAGATATTATCCTATGCAATTAAAATTAGATCTAGCACTTCATCAAACACCTTTGAAAATCCATAAACCTAATAAGGTTACTACTCAGACATAATCAAAGAAGCAAACATCTTTATTAATTGAATATATCTCTTAGACTAAGTAAAATAAAGCATATGCCTCAACAATGGCTGTAAAAACGTATATATAAGGTACATAAACCGTCATAGACATAAAAGTAAATATCTGGAATTCCTTCGCAAAAACGGAAATCTTCGATTTGGCCTTTTTGGCTCGTCTGATCAGGGTGTCGATCGACACCCTCTCTGTTTTCTGAATCCAAACTTTGACACTTTGACGCTCCATTCCGCAATGCTCCAAAACTTCCAGTAAACATCTTTTAAGCCTCAAACATCTAAGTACCTGCAAAGACTCTAAAAACAACTGGAAAACACCAAAAGAGTCTAGATATAGGACTTATATCATGACCTAAAATAGGTAAAAACCATGTTGTATCAGCTTGGGACGAGTATTTATAGGCAAAAGGGGCAAAAACCTTGATTTTTACGGAACAACCGCATGGCGGCCACGTGGCACATACGTTCTACGCGCCAGACCCACTGTCAGACGCAACACAACGCCCAACACGGCCCAGACTCGGGCCAGGCACTGCAGCACGCAGGTCAGACGCAACCAGGCGTGGCTGACACCATTCGACACAGCACGCGTGTGTCAAAAGCCACTGTCCTCACCAGACCTTGGGCAGATGCAATCACCGCATGGGTGATACGTGGCAGAACACATCTGCCCATGAGTCTCGCCCCAGCGTGATCCTCACGCGCTCGACCGCAATGAGGGAAACCTTTCCGTGTCCAGGACTCTCCTTATACGTCCCACGGTTTGGACCATCCAACCCGTGCCCCACATCTATCGTGCCAACAAGGCATTTTTGGACCTAGAGGAAAATCTACTCGACCTTATCAAGATTTTCTTAAACCAAAACTCATCCTAGGATCTCCTTAAACTAGACCAAGTTGAATTTACTCGAAATTCCAACACTTATAAAAATCTAGGCTGCTTGACTGGCCTTAGCCACTTACTGGGTCATACCACCTCTACTCCTGGTTGTAACGCCCCAGGTCACCGGACCGGCCGACCAACTCGAGATGCCCCAACTTGGACGCCTAAGACGGTCCAACTTTCGCGATTTAAAACAAATTTAAACATTCCAACCGACTATCTCGGAGCATCCTTCCCCGTCCCGTATATTCCTAAGGCTTGTCAACCGGGATCACACGGAATGGGTTGGTTCAGTCCGGACTGGATCTTGTACTTGATTGTTGCGTGATCAATCGGGCGGGATGTTTCCAGGCAAATCTGTTCGGGATTTGGACGGAAGTGTTAACTTTAGTGAAATGGGTTGTGAACCTCGGAGATCGAGAGTGACGATCTCGTGTATTGCTGATCGGGTTAGGTCAGGAGTTGGTCTTTGGTAGACGATTTGTGAATGCGAGTGGTAATCTCGAGTGATGCTCATCAGTTTGGGTAAGGATTTTTGTGTTTGATAGACGGTCGATCATTTCATACCAGATAAGTGTGGATTTTGGTAGGTATGTTCTTCTGTCTCTAAGCTATCTATAGGAAAAATCGGATCGTCGTTCCGATTTGTAGATGTTGAGTTATGATCGTTTTCCCGTGAGTGGTCTGTGCAGTTACGGGATTCGATCATTCATCTTGGGAAGCATTTTTCCAGTGTTTGGGAAGGAATCAGGAGACAAGCTAAGTACCGTTAGAAAGCCATGTTGATCTAGTTTTTAGATTTGATTTCCGATCTTAATTCGGAGGTAAGTCCGATCTCTGCAATCGTTTTAATCCAGTGCATTGTTCTGATTTTAGGAAATCTGAATTAGGGTTTTGGGGAAACCCTAGTTGTGTGTTCTAGGTAATTGAGGAAGTGTTCCTTGGTGTTTTTAGGTGAGATCAGAGGCTGCGAGGTTGCTGATTTCGTGTCCATATCATTGTCATTGGTTTTGTCAAGGTGAGTGCATGATTGTGGTTATGGATAACCGTTTGTTAGGGATGTTTAATGAATTGAGATAAAATTGATATTGTTGTGTTTTTCCTGGTTTTTTCGTATGATTTCGTGTTTAGATCGTACCGTTTACTGTTGTGAATGATCCTCGTTGAAACGGATCGAGCCGTGTGAGAATTTGGCTCGATCCTGGTTTCCGGGTCGAGATGTTGATCGACACCGAGGTGGTGTGTCGATTGACATTGAGTTGCTTTGTGCAGATTACGTTTAATTGTTCTTATTTCGGTAAGTTAGAAATTGTTATTGTTGGTTGATCACGTAGTTTTGGCATTTGTTTATCCTTATTATGTAACCGGTAGACGAGATGATCGTTTCCATGAGTATTTGTGATAATACTCACGCAATTCTTTTTCCCATGTGTTGCAGGTAAAAGTTTGAGATCGTGGAATCATGGTTGGGACGAGAGGATGATTAGGATCTCTAGTTTATTGTTTATGTTGTTATGTTCTAGAACCTGTTGTTTAGGTTGCTAGACGATGTTAGAATTGGTATTCTGGATTAAATGGTTGATTGATTATTGGTTTGATTGTTAATGTTGTTTTCCGCTGATTTAGTTGTTTATTGAATTAACCGTTGAGGGTTAGTATTTATGGGAATGCTAATTCGGGTTAATTATTATTAAAAAAAAAAAGAAACCTTGGTTGTTTCAGAAATCCTTAAGTCATAAACTGCCGTTTGGATTTAGTAAATACGAAACTCGCATTAAAACCATATTGGTTTTTTTTTCACAAAGCATCCTAACAACTTTCGTCGGCTAGGATAACTTTCCGTACCAAGGTTTTAACAATTTTTGGTATACAAAACTAACCTAAAAAGGAAAATTGGAGGATCAGTCAAGAGTCTAGTCATAAGATAGAAAAAATAGATGAATAACCAAATAGATAACAAGTAATGAAATTCTTTTGTAAGCCCTAGATCCGAACTAAAATATAATTCAGACATAAAAAAACAAAACAAACATAAATAGAAGATGATATCATGGAAAACATGATGACTTTCATTAAAATAGTTAAGAGGTTCCATAAGTCTTATTCAAATTGTCAGTATGATTAAGGACATACTCTCCCTAATGCTGCAAAATTCAAGAGAATAGATCTACACCGACATCTGTTTTTCTAAAAGAATGGAAAAGTAAGAGTTTTATACCCTTTACAAAATTTGCATATGTAAAAAAAAAATTTAGTTTGTCAGATTGGTGGATCGACTGATCAAATGGGAAGAGGGATGGTGCAATCTATTTGGCTTGGCTGAAAGTTCTTCACGTTGTCACATGTTTGGGTTGATCGATCTTTTACTGGTGAATCTGGTCTGCGATAGCAAGCTCGGCTTCAATCCAAAATAGATGGAACTTTAGGTTTTAGGCAAGAACAATCAACAAGCTTAAGAATAGAGAAATGTGATTTCAATGGTGTATTGTATTCAATAGAGATATGGATCCCCTTTTAGGTAAAATATGTTACATATTTATACTCCCTTTAGTCGACCAAATAAACCTTAAAAATGTATAGAAAATATCCTAAATCTCAAAATTTACTCAATATTCTAGTATATCTTCTGGTTATTCTCCAGGTATTTTCATCGGTGGACTGAGCTACTTCGGCCTTTAGTTCACATAATAGGTCGAGAACGATTTCTTTTGGTCCATCTCCTTGATTTTAGGAGGATATTCGGGCCGGTTCAATCCTGGGTCGGGTAATGGTAACGGGTGTTAAATCCGGTACCACCACCTACTATAAGCCCAACGATTTCATCTGAACTTTACTTCACCAGAGCCTCCGGTAGCACACCCGAGACAACAACGGGTTCTCCACCCTACCGGGATGGAGGTTTATTAGCTAAATGGATTGTGTATTATAGATATAGGGTATGTTGATTCAAGATTACTTATTTCTAACTTCGTTTTATCACGAAAACAACAGTAGTTGCTGCAACTGTAACGCCCGCATACCAAAAATGTAATTTTGGTACGTGTGTCGATCGACACGACCAATTTTGGGTCTGAATCGGTTCGATTTTTAATCGATCGGCTTATGCGGTTTTTGGTTAAAAACCCTAGGGTCTCGTGATATAAGTCGAGCAACCTCTCTCTTTGCTCGTAAATCAGAAGGTTGAGTGATTTTTAGAGAAGAGAAAGAGAGTTTGTGTTGGTTATTGATCCAAGGGGTTAGAAAAGGGTTTGGTTTGTGTTTAAAGGATAAAGGAATCAATTTGTGGTGTTGTTCTTCGGAAATTAGAAGAGAAATCAGAAGTTTGGTTGGCGTTTGAGTCTGATTTCGTGATCAATCATTAATCGATCCGAAAAGGCTAAGGTGAGTGTGTGACCGTGGCTTATCTAAGCCGTATAACATGTTAGGATAGATGTTTTGGTGATTTATTGTTGAATTGGCTTTTGATGTGTTTATTCTATGTGTTCTATGATGTTTTCGTGTATGTTTGTGATAATGATTGATGCAGGGATCGTTCGACACAATCTAGGATCGAACCGTGAGAGGAGAGGCTCAATTCTGGTCTGCCTGCGATCGTGTGTCGATCAACACAGTCTGGTTTTGTCTGCCGATTGACCCCAGAAGGGTGTCGATCGACACAATGTGTTTCACGTGAGAAAATGGTTGATTATAATTGTTGTTTTGACTTGTTGCATCATTTTAGTATTTAATATGGTTTGTGTGTGTAGCCGGTAGACAGAATGACCGCCTCACTAAGTATTTATGAAATACTTATGCATCTCTTTTTTCCATGTGATGCAGGTAAATAGAAAGTGTGATCGTGAAATCATGGCAAGAAGAAGAGGATGATTTAGGGTCTCAGTTGTGTTATTTGTTTTTATGGAACTTAGAACATGGTGTTTAGGTTGCTGGTTTGATTTCCTGGAATTGTTGAATTGAATTATCTGGTTTAATTCTGGTTTATTGATTTATGACAATTTCCGCTGGTTTGATTGGTTGTTTGGTTTGATTGATTTTTTTTAAAAAAAACGGCTAGGTTGTTTCAGCAACAATAGTGCATATATAACCTACATAAAAGTGAGCTAATCCAACCAATCTTGCATTCATTTTAAAACTAGAAACGAGAATTAAAATTTACTTGGTGTATTCAATACTCCCAAATAAAAAAAGGCGTTTGGTCTATGGTCGATACAGTAAATTGAGAGGAATGATGGATGTAGTCTAAAATGTGAAATAACTTTGAAGCTCGAAGTATCCTTTAAATGATGTAATCATGCCTATTCAAAACGGCAAAAACTGCTCTTTGGGGTCATATCGATTGAGTCCTGAGTTCGGATTGCAGGGTGCAACTCACCTGCATGAAACTACTTTTTTATGGAAACAAAAAGTAACTAGACTAAATTCTTTTTGATGTTGTGAGTAAAAGCTTTGGTTGTTCGTTGTTCAAGAATTTTTGTTTAGGCAAAGTATCTAAAAATGTCAAATTGAGATATGTGAGTTTTTTTTTTTCTTCTTTGTTCAACTAACCTTATAGTTAAACATGTTTATTGCCATCCTAAAATATGTTATAGTTTGTTGTTTCAATAATGCCTTCATCCAACTTATTCTCTGTTTTGAATCAACTTGTTTTCTCCGGAAAGAGCCTTCAAACGATTTTAAATTTCAGTTTTTGTGCCAAATATGTGTGATTGAAATCTTGGGGATTCACTTTCAAAAGGCAATGGTGAAACTAAGTTGTGGTAATTTTGCACGTGGATTATGTATTATGTAAGTAAGAGCATGCACATTGGTGAGACTTTTATGGTCTCGTAAAATATTTTAGTTTTAGTTTTAATATTAGTCTATTGTTTGAGACTCAATAAGAGACTGTTAATAAATTTGTCACCATGGTAAGACCAATGTCTACCTCATTAAAAAAAAAAAAATTAATGTTTGCAAAATGGATAATAATCAAATTTGTATATAATAAATATACAAATTTTTAGACTTTCTATTTTTGATATACAACATACAATACAACCCAAAATGTTTGTTCAAAACAAAAAAAAATCCACCTGGTCCACTTAGAGCTCGACACGTGTCTCCGTGAAACAATCTCTAGAGTCTCTCTTGGGTGAGACTGTCTCAGGCATCGGGTCTAAAATTTTTATACCCATACAGATACCTGTAAAGTTTCGGGTCGGGTTCGGTTCAGGTATTACAGGTTCGGGTACACAGGTTTAGATAATTATGCCAAGGCCTAGTCTGAGACAAAAACTCACCAAATAAATTTTTTTTTTCTTTTTTTTTTTTTAATGATAAGAGCCCCTAAAAGCTCACGATTAATCATGGTCTAAGTCCTGTTGAAGGGAGTTCAAAGATGTGTCAATTTCTTTTGAAAGCTGTTAATCTCTGATAATACCTTATGTAATAGTGGCAATGGATCACGAATAATTTGTAATGTCACTCGATATTGTAGGCAACAAATTGAAAACAATAGCTTGCCAAGATTATGAATTAGATAGTAGCATTCACTTACATCGAAACACCATATTAACCTTATACTATAGAAACTCACATTATAGAATCAACAAGAACCGAATGACTGTTTGCCTGAATAACCCTTGGCATATCTGAATTCCAATTCCAATAGGATGTTTTCTACGAACGGCAATTTGAATAGGTTTCCGTCGTGATGATAACGAAAGGGTCAAGTATATAAAACATTATTCTCATTGACAAAAGATCAAATAATAAGATACATTGTGTTCAGGTGAATCCAGTAAATAGTCAGGATTGATAAAAGAGCAAAATCTGTCTAGACAGGCTAAAAGAGTCTTTCCAATTGATTGTTTCTTCTACTCCATCCCTAAAACAGAGATCAAGGGCGATCAAAACAAAAGAAAAGACCGACCTCAAATTCCTTACCAGAACGGCTACTTCCTTGGATTGAGATCATTCATCACTCTCTGTTGGAGCCGGTTTCTTTCCATATTGCTGCTAGAAGAAGCGACCAAGAACGAAACTTAATGAACAGTTACTCACACTGGTTCACACGTAAATGTCGGTTTTTATGTAAAAACAACATACCTGTTTCCCGAACGAGAAAGGTACATATCTGTATTTGATCATATGTTGTATTTGTTTCCTCATTGTGAGTATAAACAGCATCACCCAGTAGAACAAAAGTATCGGCCAGAAAACAGGTACGTCAAATACTTCGAAAAACGTCATCAGAAAACCAATCACAAACGCCCTAATGATCGATAACCTAAAACACACAGAAACAACAAATCAAAATGGGTATAAGATGAATCAAATCCATAATAATCACATTCTAGATTGATAAAAAAAACCACTCTCCTTCACCATTTGCATAGGAATCTGCAAAATTTCTCCAAAAATTGCAAATATAACTTCACTTCAGGATTGTATCTATGTGATCTATCTATATCCAATACATTGATTCTTAAGATCTAACGATTTCAGTAAGAGAGCGAAACAGAAAGGGGGAAAAATCGAAGACGAACCAGAATTTGAATTCGGGGAGACGACGAACGAACGGACGATACTCATCGGATCCACGAGTAGGAAGAGTACCACCGGTGAGAGAAGCTTCGGGATCTTCCTGAGGAGAGAGGAAAGCAATGATGAGGTTCAAAAGGTAGATTCCGATTGCGTAAGTGATGATGTAGAAGCCTTCGACGAAGTAGACGCGAACGAAGTAGATTAACACGACGCAGAGGCAAGCGATCCATCGATAGAGAACGTGAGGGACAGTTTTGTCGAGAAGATGCTGTTGCCGCTGCGAAACGGCGTGGATCAACCGTGAAACGGCGTCTGCCGGGGACGATGAGTCGGTTGATTGGAGGTTATCGTCGGTGGAGGGTGCGGAGACACCGCTTGTGGTTACGGATTCCATGGAAGTACCAAATTCGTAGTTTCTCTCTTCTCTCTCAGTGTCTCTGCTTCGAGAAGTGTGAAGGAGGAGAAGACGGAGATTGGTAGATTCGGATTTGGGATTTTTTGGGGAGAGATTATATCCGGTTTATGGTTTATTCTACGAACCAGTTGAAATTATACAATCAATTTATCGGTTTGGTTTCGTGTTTTGTTTGGCAAATTGATTTCAGTAGAACTGGTTAATTTAAATCAAACGTTGTTGGTAAAACAAATTTGAGGAAGCTACTAGTCTCCGAATCCTGAGAACAACCACGATTTAGTACCACTCTCTGCAGGTTAAGCGCAGCCTTTTACTCTGTTTTTAGAGCTTTCATACTACTCTGTTACTAGAGATCTGAAATTTTGTTTACTTCCAAAAGCTTAAGAATTCGAAGGTTTTTGTTACTCTGTACTAGAGTTGAAATGTCTCAGCGTTATTCTCGTGAAGATACGGATCATGACAGGGTCAGAGTTCAAGTTAATGGACTCGAGCTTTTAGTGATGAAGATGGAAATCTTATTACCTAATGGAGCAATAACAACCGTAGAATTCGAGTATGAAAAGCACTGCTTCTCATGTTTCTCCTTGTCCCATGATGAGAAAGTGTGTCCTTTGACAAGTTCAGGGGTAAGAGATGTGAGCCAACTCGGCATTAACCAAAGGAAGGTTTTGAACCGTATGGAAGCGGAAAAGAGACGTCAAAACGAGAGACGCTTCTCTGAACCACTCTCCTCTTCGTTACACAGACGAGAAGCTGTCCGAAGAGGACACTACAGTCAGACAAGAAGTGAGTACAGAGAGCCTCATCAAATGAGCTCTTTGGATAAAACTTATCAAGGTTATAATTCTTCGACAGCCCTTGGTATTCAAGGAAATACAAATGTCCCTCGGAGAAATCTGGATAAGCGACACAGAGAGTATATGAGAAGACCTGGTTCCTACTACAGACCGATCTCTCAAACACCGATACACAGCTCCCAATCAGCCACTCCCAGTAGGATTAAGCCAAGGGAAATTGGATTCTCAGAGGAAGAATACCGGTCTATTCCGGCTCGTAGACCAGAAAACTCACATTCACAATCGAGAGGGACTCACATGCCTCCTCCCAATCCATATAGGGAGCCTACGTCCCCAAAAGAACTACCTCTGAATGAGGAAGAAAGAAGTACCCCTCGGTCAAGACAACCTGCTCTGGAGAGGCTCTCCATTCAAAGAGTTCCGGCTCTGATGCGTCTTGGAGAAGAAGGAAGCGAGATTTCAGAACATCTCCAAGAGGTAGCCATCCAGTATGCACCAGGTACTAATCAAAGAGAGTTGATGAAAGCACAAGCAAATAAGCAGGGGGTTTCAACTTCAAATAGAAGAGGTGTGGCTGCTAACATGGAAAGCCCTGATATAAATATGGAGGAACCCCAAATCCCTGCTCCAATGAGGATAATTCAACCCCTAGCTAATGAGATTCATTCAGTTCCAGTACCTATTCCTCAAAACAATAAAGCCCCGGTAAGACCGAAATCAAAGCATCCTAAAGCTGCTAACAAGAGGATCATTGCTTCTAGCCCACTGCAGGGAGTCAACACTAGGAAAAGGAATATGTTACGACCAAAAGGAACTCCAAAAAAGAAAACGGGAACAGATCATGCTTCAACTAGTAGAGAAACACACACAAATAGGATTGGTGAACCTATGAATGAGCAGGAACAAGACGTTTCCGTAAGGAGGACAAGGGTGGATTTTCAAAATCCACCTCAGAATCTTCCTTAATCTTCGTGAGTTGGAACTGTCAAGGTATGGGAGGCGACCTTACAATTCCAAGAATCCGGGAGATTCGTCTAACTACAAACCCGGATTTAATGTTTCTCATGGAGACAAAGAATGAAGATGATACAGTTCTTAAGGAGTTTATAGGATCCGACTTATCAAATCACTTCACGGTACCACCGATTGGACGGAGTGGGGGGTTAACACTTGTATGGAACAATAATGTAGAAGTTCAGATCCTAGCTTCTTCACCAAACCACATTGATACAAAGATCATGAACAAAAACAAGTCAAGCTTCGTAAACCTTTATATACGGACCTCCTCAAACCGAAAATTGTCAAGCTTTTTGGGATTTAATAACTTCCTTAGGAAGAAGCAGAGATGAAGCATGGCTCATAACTGGTGATTTAAATGAAATTGCACACAATGCAGAGAAGAGAGGAGGACCAGAGAGGAGTGAAGGTTCTTTCATACGGTTTAGGAGTTTCATATCTCGAAATGGACTATGGGAGGTAAAGTTCTCATGCATTCCTCTTTCATGGAGAGGGTACAGGAATGCAACATTATATCAAAGCTAGGCTAGATCGTACGCTAGCAAATAGCTCATGGATGGAGGCTTATCCCACGGGACGTAGTTCGTATTTAAGATTTGAAGGTTCGGATCATCGACCGCTGGTTACTTTCTTTGGAAATCAGAAAAAGGGACGACGAGGAGTATTTCGGTTTGATAGATCTCTCTGCGATAAAGAAGACTTCAGGAATTTGATTGAGAAACTGTGTCGAACGCTAGCGGATTTAATTTCTGCCATGCGTCCATGTGTCGTCTTTGTCTCAAACCACCGGTATTACTCCTTTCATTGGATTTGCGTTTGTGTCAGTAACGATAACGGAGCGGAATCGGAGCGTCATTATGACTTTCATTTTTTCACTACCGGCGGCGTTCGCGTTTTGGTCCTTGAATGATGGACAAAAAATAATTATAAAGATTTTTAAAAACTTACATGTTAATAATGCATTAATAAAAATCATAATCAAATGCATCACTAAAATAATTCAGATTTTATCCATCATAAACTTTCATGTATTCAAATTAAATACAATGAAATTTAAAACGAACCACTCCACAAAAGATACAACTCCACAAAAGTTATAAAGATTTTCAAAAATCTTGATGATAAAAATATACCAACAATATAGGGTATATCCCATAACAAATTAGAATATACCAAACTTAACTAAGAAAATCCTAAATAAATAATATTATAGAAACAGTAAAATTATGAAAATACATTTATGGGAGTTAAAAGTTAACAGAAATTATAGATTGTCATTTTTAATTGGTACTTATGTTTAATGTCTATACTTAATTGTATGATTAAAGAATAACAATTTCTGATATATATATAAACCTACCATAACTTTGTTAGGGGAATAAATTGATAGTTCAATAATTTTCGTAAATATTTTATTTTCAAAAAAAGATTATTTTCGTAATTTGCAACTCACCTAACTAGTATTCTCTTCCATGTTACTCACCTAATTTTCATAAAAACATAGTATTTACATGCCGAAGGACTTTAGTCCAGTGGTACATCCACTCACTCAGCACCCATGGAGTCACGTGTTCGACTCCCACCTCCCGCAGAGAGGAATATGGCTAAGTGGGCCGGCCTGTGACCCACATAGAATGGCTAGTGGGTTGGTCTGTGGCCCACATAGATGACAAAAAAAAAACATAGTATTCACATAATTAACCCTTTTAGTTGGGCGAAAATAATAATTTTAAATTTTATATAAATTATAATAAATCAGTATTTTGGATTGTTTTTTATCCGTTTTTACCATGTGTAACCCCGTTGGCGATCCGGTGAAGATGAAACCCCGGCACGGTCAATGTTCTTCATTACGAAGAAAGAGTGAAGGTGGTTGTTACGTGGCCACCTTATCTTCCTTTTTTATTTTATTTTGTCGTATGTTTGTCTACTTTTACTTTTCTATTTTTGTATCCTTGATGATAGAAAATCATTTGTAGGATGTTTCCTAAACTCCTCAAATAGAGTTTCTTTCACCAAGCTTTTGTGTGAAGTTTTTACTTTCTATATGAGAGTAAAGTGGTATTGGTTAAGTTTCAAAAAAAAAAAAAAAAAAGTGGTATTGCTCTATAATGAGTTTTAGATTATTAGGGTCCAAACAGAAAAAGCGTATCAAGCAATTCGTATTAGACAAATCAAACGGATATAACGGTCCAAAATCTATATTTCATAGATAGGCGCTGAGGATACCACGTAATTCCAACGACCAGATATACCACATAAATAACAAGTACTCTATTCGTTTCACAAAGATGAATTTTTTTAGTTTTTCACATATATTAAGAAAAATAATTAATTTTATATTGATTTATACAATAAACAGTTTTTAAAAAAGTTCAACCAAAAGTCATTGAATCTTTTTTTTGGAAACTACAATCTTTTAACAATAAATGATAAAAATCTATTTTCATGAAACAAATTTAAAAACCCAAAAAATTATCTTGGTGTATAAAAGAAAACATTTCATTACTTTGCCAAAATGCAAATGACCAAACTACCCAACAACTATCCTTTTGTGTATAAAAACACCACCTCTTCCGAGTCATTCAGACATCCACCAACAATAACCAAAACATGGATTCCACAAAAATTTCTTTAGTCCTTTTTCTTTGCCTCTTAGGTCCTTGTAGAGGCTCTGGAACCCCAAGGGATGGTGGATCGGTCAGTAGCATTGTGACACAAGGTTTCTTTGACAACATTATCAACCAAGCCGGTAATGGCTGCACGGGAAAAAGATTCTACACCCGCAACTCTTTCATTGATGCTGCAAATACTTTCCCTAATTTTGCTGATTCCGTTACTAGACGTGAAATTGCTACCATGTTTGCTCATGTCACTCACGAGACAGGACGTAAGTTTTGTTTTTTCCAAAAATAAATAATATTTTTGCCTGTACATCTACTCTAGCTAGTCATGAGATTCATGACCGACTCTAACTTTTAGTAAACCTCAAATATATGAGTAAATTGTTCTCGGAACCTAAGGGCTGGGATGTTTTATTATTTGAGATTAAGCAATGGTGATTACAATATTATTACAAAAACGTTAAGAATAGTTTTGTAAAAAACATTTGACTTGCTCTCAATAAATTTAGCTGATCATTATCAATCACTTTTTTCATGTGACATCTCTATATCGTATAGACTTCTGCTACATAGAAGAAATAAAGAGAACGTCACAAAGGTCACGTGGCAGGTCACAAAGGTCACGTGGCAGGTGCGACGAGAACGTAGAGCAAAGACCATGTAGACCGCCGAGTAATGGTTACTTCAGTCGTGGTCAGAGTCTCAGTCTCGACCTTCTACGCCAGCCTGAGCTTGTGGGTAGCAACCCAACTGTAGCTTTCAGGAAGGGTTTGTCGTTTTGGATTAATAGCGTAAGGCCGGTACTAAACCAAGGATTTGGAGCCACCATAAAAGCCATCAATGAAATGGAATGTAAAGGTGGAAATTCAGGTGCGGTCAACGCAAGGATTAGGTACTATAGAGACTATTGTAGACAGCTTGGTGTGGATCCTGGTCCTAACCTTAGTTGCTAAAAAAATCTTCACGTGCAATCACGCATACACGGACCGGCGTACATCAGACCGGACAAGGATTCTAAATCGCAAGTACATGGATTAACGTTCATGTATTCTTTTTATTTAGTTCTGTTATTGGATCAAGTTGTTAATAAGAGGAGAATTGGTCTTCCTCATGTCTAGTAACCATCTATGTTTCTCATTTCCGTGCAAGAGAGGACTCGATTCCTCATGGTCTTCGGGAAAGCAGCATGCTATTAGGGGGGTCAACTGAGCCCTATGGATTTTCAAATTTAAATAACATGTCTTCACAAATAGTAACTATATTGATCCCATTATAAAATACTTTTCGACCCCGATGCAAAATTAATTTATGCATATGTAACAAAAATAAAAGAAAAAAGAATTCAAATACGTAAATACGGACTTCCGTTTGATTTTTGGTGGTGAAAACAAAATAACCGATCTAATATCAATAATGTTTTTACATAACATATGAATAGAAGATATCAAAACTTAGATTTCTTTTAATACTAAAAAGGAAAATTAAATTATGACCCTCCTGAACAAAAATTCTACCTCCGCCACTATTCGTGGGCCGTGGCTATCTTCTCCAGCCATGAGTTCTCACGGTAGGCTAATGTATTTCTTCGATATGTCTAGTAACGCTTTAACTCCTCCTCCAATCTTCTTCTCGGGCTGGGGATGACCCTTTTGACCAAATCTAGTAGCACACTGCGCAAACTGAGATGTTCTACCAAGAACAATAATTTATTCAGGAGGGATACACAAAGCCGTGAGAAGTTACTGGTATGGATATGCAAATCAGATCATTTACTGATAATCCAAGCATCACCTCGTAAAGGACAAACGCAAGAATCAAGATCGCTCTCATGACGATAAATTTGCACAAACAATTAAATACATTAGTGTACTATGAGAAATTTGCACAAACAATTTTCAAAACATGTAATAGTACTTGATGTAAAAACGTTTTTCTGGTTTGAATACAAATTTACATTCAATTAAAAAAAACATTAGCCTACCATGAGAATGTTTCAAATGCTTATAACCGAGTTGAATAGTCATCTAACCATAACAAAAATATATCATTCCTGAAGAACGAGTATAAGAACCATATGATTTGTCAGAGTTACTAACTTACTATCGTCATCTTCACAACTGTAACTTTCAAATTATTATTCGAGACAATTGGTAGATGCAAAAAATGCAAACTTTAGAACCCAAATGTCTTTGTCGTCATTTTCATTAGGGAAAAACTCTTAAAAATACCCCAACTATTTTACATTTGGCACAAAAATATACGAACTTTTAAGACTCCCTGAAAAATACACGACCTATTAAAAAATATTATATTAATACACGACCTATTAAAAAGTGTTATATTAATACATATATATTGAAAATCGAACAATTTTACAACTAATTTTTCAGATCCGAAACGAAAATAGTGAAACGCCGTTTAATTTTTCAGATCCTAAAATCAAACATGTCGAAATCAAATAAAACCTACTGGGTTTTGTTAATGTTGGTTCCATAAGTTCATATATGGTTTCGATTTTTCAAAATACACTTAATAATTCAGAGAATTTTAATTTTAAAATTTGAAAACCGAAACTTCATTGACAAATTTGAGTTAGTTTTAGTTAAAATCATGCGGTGAGCTCGGAACCATTAGATTCGAAATCTTAAGAGCTTTTCAAAGAACTATAGATCGCCATAGTACTTGGAATCAAAATCCGCCATTGATCATCTTGAAAGCTCGGAAAAATTAAACGGCGTTTCTCTGTCTCTGTTTCCGAAAAAATTAAAATTGTTCGATTTTTAATGTATATGTATTAATATAACACTTTTTAATATGTCGTATATTAATATAACACTTTTTAATAGGTCGTGTATGTTTCAGGAATTCTTAAAAGTTCATGTCTTTTTCTGCCCAATGTAAAATAATTGAAGTATTTTTAAGGATTTTTTCCTTTTCATTATCATCCAAATACTTTAAAAATTACTTTAGAAAAGTATCTATAAAATATATATATATATATATATATGACTAAAACCGCTGCGATTTTTTGACGTGCAAAATATAAAAGAATATAACTTTTTAGAATGAGGTCTAGATCCATCATATGAACTGAATTATTATGTTGACCCATAATACTCCAGCCACCGCATGATGTCTATAGTTTAGTCATAAAGACTCGTGACATGTCTTTTCTACTTTTTTTTTGTCTTTCGAGGCAGTTGCCTACTACTTGACTTAGATTTTGGAAAAATCTGACATTTTCTTATCCCTATTTTGCATTTTTGCTTCAAGTTGCATTATCACTACAAGTTAAAAGGCATTTCGCAATTGCTTCGTTCTCTCTATTCACTTTCCTGCAAAACACCACAAACTTTTCACCAACAAAAAATGAGACTAATTCTTTTGCTTTGTTTCGTTGCTCTCTTCTTGTTACTTGAAGCATATTGTTTTACAGATGATGAGACCGATAGACAAGCGTTGTTGGAGTTCAAGTCTCAAGTTTCTCAAGGTAAAAGAGCTCTCTTGTCCTCATGGAATCACTCATTCCCACTCTGCCATTGGAAAGGTGTTACATGTGGACGTAAAAACAAAAGAGTTACTCATCTGGAACTCGGAAGATTGCAATTAGGCGGAGTAATATCGCCATCTATTGGTAATCTATCGTTTCTTGTATCACTTGATCTCTATGAAAACTTTTTTGGTGGTACTATTCCTCAAGAGGTTGGAAACTTGTTTAGACTCGAATACTTGGATTTGGGAGTAAATTTTCTGAGGGAACCGATTCCAATGGGTTTATACAACTGCTCTAGATTGTTGAACCTTCGTTTAGATTCAAATCAACTTGGAGAAGGTGGTGTTCCTTCAGAGCTAGGTTCATTGACGAAGCTTGTTCAGTTAAATCTTTATGGAAACAATCTGAAAGGAAAGCTCCCTGCATCACTAGGAAACTTGACATCTCTACAACAACTTGCATTTTCACATAACAATCTCCAAGGAGAAATTCCGAGTGAAATAGCTAAATTGACTCAAATATGGAGTCTTCAATTAGTAGCCAACAATTTCTCTGGTGCTTTTCCTCCCGCTATCTACAATTTGTCCTCACTTAAGAATTTAGGTGTCGGTTATAATCATTTCTCGGGCCGCCTCAGACCTGATTTTGGTATTCTGCTACCAAACCTTCTATCATTTAATATGGGAGGGAATTATTTCACAGGATCCATTCCAACAACACTTTCAAATATCTCCACTCTTGAAAGCTTGAGAATGAATGAGAACTATCTGACCGGAAGTATTCCTCCTACCTTTGGAAAACTACCAAATTTACAAATGCTACTTCTTCATACCAATTCTTTAGGAAGTGCTTCTTCTGGAGACCTTGAATTCCTCACTTCTTTGACAAACTGCACCCAACTAGAGACCTTAGTTATTGGTCGGAATAGGCTTGGGGGTGATTTGACTATGTCCATTGCCAATCTATCCGCAAAACTCATAACTCTAGACCTTCGAGGAACACTCATTTCCGGAAGAATTCCTTCTGGCATTGGGAATCTCATAAACCTACAAAGGCTTGTATTGGATCAAAATAAGTTGGTTGGACCACTCCCAACCTCTCTTGGGAAGCTTTTAAATTTAAGGTATTTAAGTCTATTTTCAAATGGATTATCAGGAGAGATACCAGCTTTTATGGGCACATCACTATGTTAGAAACACTCAATTTGTCCAACAATAGTTTTCAAGGTATTGTTCCTCCAAGTCTCGGAAACTGTAGTCACCTACTAGAATTATGGATTGGGGGTAATAAGTTGAATGGGACTATACCTCTGGAAATTATGAAAATTCAGCATCTTCTGCGCCTAGACATGTCAGGAAATTCCTTGATCGGCTCTCTGCCCCAAGATATTGGACAGTTACAAAATCTTGGTACACTATCACTTGGGAATAATAAATTATCAGGGAAACTTCCACAAGCTTTTGGAAACTGTCTCACAATGGAAAATCTTTATCTGCAAGGAAATTCGTTTGATGGAGATATTCCAAGTATAAAAGGGTTGGTGGGTGTGAAAGAAGTTGATTTGTCCAACAATAATCTCTCTGGAAGTATACCTGAATATCTTGCAAAGTTTTCCAAGTTGGAGTATCTCAATCTATCTTTTAACAATTTTGAGGGAGAGGTACCAATGGAAGGAATATTTCAGAATACTACTACAGTTTCCATATTTGGAAACAATGATCTATGTGGAGGCATCAGGTGATTTCAATTAATGCCATGGCTCCCGCGAGCACCACCAGTGGAGACGAATCATTCCTCCCGTTTAAAGAAAGTTATAATTGGAGTTAGTGTAGGCATAACTTTTCTTCTACTCATGTTCATAGCTTCAGTTTCTTTGATTTGGTTCAACAAAAGAAAGAAGAACAAGCAGGCCAATAATCCAACTCCTACTTTGGAAGTTTTCCATGAGAAGATAAGCTATGGAGATCTTCGTAATGCAACAAATGGCTTCTCTTCGAGCAATATCGTCGGGTCAGGCAGTTTTGGTATTGTATTTAAGGCATTTCTCCCGACGGAGGAAAAGGTTGTTGCAGTGAAAGTTCTGAATCTGCAGAGACGTGGAGCGATGAAGAGCTTTATGGCAGAATGTGAGTCCTTGAAGGACGTAAGGCATCGTAATCTTATAAAAACTGTTCACAGCTTGTTCGAGTATTGATTTCCAAGGAAACAATTTCAGAGCTCTTATCTATGAATTCATGCCTAATGGAAGTTTGGATATGTGGTTGCACCAAGAGGAAGTCGAAGAGATTTGTAGGCCCTCAAGAACATTGACACTTGTTGAAAGGCTTAACATTGCCATAGACGTGGCCTCTGTTTTGGACTACCTTCATGTTCATTGTCATGAGCCTATAGCTCATTGTGATCTTAAGCCAAGCTACGTCCTTTTAGATGATGATCTAACTGCCCATGTTAGTGATTTTGGTCTGGCTCGTCTTCTCCTCAAATTCGACGAGGAGTCCTACTTCAACCAACTAAGCTCGGCCGGGGTTAGAGGAACCATCGGCTATGCCGCACCAGGTATACTATCACACATTTTTATAGCTTCAGTTTCTTTGAACATTATTGGACAATGTCAGTAATAAATGATTGTGTTATTTGCAGACAATGTATGAATGTTGTGAACCAGCTTTAAAATAGCTAATAATCCTCAATGTTACAAACTTTATTTCAATTTTCTCAATTTTCGTAATGAAAAATTCTGATTATTTCTGTAAATATGATTTCTCAGTTTCCGTTGCTTAAAAGTGAATTACAAAATTTCCATGTTTTAAAAGGTGAAGGTGTTGGTGATAAAGCAAATGTAACTCAATTCACAATAACTGTCTTAATACTAAAAATTGGGCTTAAATCCAGTAGGTCCGTATAACTTGATCAAGTTTTACCACTTTGCTTTGTCTTCTCTTTTGTCTTTTTCCTTTTAACATTCAGAACCTAGTGGAAAAGTGAATCGCTGAGATGGGAGATGAATTTACACTATGAAGCAGACCTTCAATATTGTCCTCAAGATTGGTCGTGTGGAGGAAGGGATTATCGTTAGATATATCCCCATGTAGGAGACGAATTAGGACAAGTGAATAAGATATGGTATGTAGTTTCCATGTCTTCTTTGACAAAGAGGGTCAATGAGAATACCTCGATGACAAAGCGCAACCGCTGTTCCTAAGGCTCTCCACACAATTAGTCGACTGGGATGCAGATTAGTCTTGATGTTAAGAATAAGTTAAGTTTTATGGATGGTTATTTTCCTAAACCAGCTAAAGATGATCTTTGTTTAAATTTGGAGTATAGATAATAGTATGGTTCGACTCAAAAAAAAATAATAATAATAGTATGGTAAAGTCAGGGTTGCTCAATGTTGTGAAGAAAGAAATTTAAGATTGCATTTTATATTACCAAGATGCCGTTGAGATGTGGGATTATTTGTTTTAAAGGTTTAAAGGTAATAATATGTCAAGGAAATATGAAACTGAACAAGTTGCATTAACTCTCAAACAAGGCTACCTTGACCTCTCCCCGTAATACACCAAGAAAAAAATGAGAATAGTTAGTCAATACTAAGTCAACCTTGGTGAAGAAGTGTTTATTCAATCGTCAATAGAAACAAATATACTGCAAACACAAATTCATAAGGAACACTCTCGTTAACATATATTCCAAAGTTAAAAAATTAAAAGTAAACCACACTCGGCAAGATATTAAAACTTTATAAAAATTAATCAAGTGAACAAACAAGAAGATAGAACGATTTGCTTAATGTGTATATATACTTCGGACTTACAAAGTTAGTGTAAGATGGAAAATTAATAGTGTCCGTAACGGTACGATGGAGATTTAGAGGAAGAGCTAGTAGGGAATCTTTCAAAGACAACTAAAGCCTCTTTCATGGTCGGTCTCTTTTGTGGAACTTGAGATGCACAACTATAGCCCAACTTAAAAAGGCCAAGTAAAAAGTCCTCTTTGCCTTCTAATTCGGACCGGATCGCCACATCAGCCATTATCAACGCCCGGTTTCCGTCTTCTACCGTCAAGCCATTTCCGATCCCGACCTCGTCTACGGACACAATCTTCCCTGTGAGCAACTCGAGGAGAATCACTCCGAACCCGAACACGTCCCATTTCGGGTTCGGTTTTAGATTGCGGAGCGACTCTGGTGCGCAATAAGGCGATATTGGCCCAACCGTACTTGGACTTGGGCTTGGTGTAGGCCCGAATTCACGCAAAGATGTTGTTGACCGCTTGCTACTGAAAATCCGAGATGACCCACTAGCTCGGTTATAGCTAGTATCTCCAACGAGAAGCCTTTCGAGCCCGAAATCACCAATCTTTGGCTCCATATCATGTCCCAAAAGTATGTTACTAGGTTTCAAGTTACCGTGCACGTGTTTCTTCTCGTGGAGGTAAGCAAGCCCACGAGCTAAACCTTTTGCTATCTTGAGCCGAGTCTCCCACGGTAAATGGCACGGCGACGACCCTCCTTTCCCTGCCCAAGGGTAAACAAAATTAGGAGAGGCAAGATTAACCATTCGTTGACTTAAGATACAACTGCTACCAACCTAGCTGCCTCCCTAGAAAATCCCTGCCAAAGCATACTAACTAACATGCGCTTTATCATATGCTAACGTGCGCCATTATTGTAAAAGAAGGGGAAAATCGATTGAAATGAAAGAGAGATGATGATGGGACTCACGGTAACGGGCGTTGACGAGGCTGCCGTTAGGGACAAACTCGTAAATGACCAATTTTTCGTCGGTGCCCCAATAGAATCCACGGAGACGCACCAAATTCGGGTGAACCAACTTGCCAATGGCTCGAATATGTGCCTCAAAGTCCTTAAACCGGCGTTGTTGAGTGAAACCGGTCTCACCTAACCGACGCACCGCAAGGACCGTCCCATCCTCAAGAACCGTCTTGTACATTATACTCGAACCGGTAGCTCCTAAAATGTAAGCAGAAGCCTTAAGCAATGTTTCTACTTCAAGCTCTTTCTCTCCTCCATCAATTGTCACCAATGTCCCTTTCTTGTTCTCTCCCTTTTCTTCTTCTTCTTCGTCTTCCTCTTCGTTTTCGTCTGTTTCTTGATTCTTACGGAGACACGACCATTTAGCGAATCTACTTGATTGTTCTGGAGAAGAAGAATATGTAGTTGTTGATGATGATGGTGATAATGAAGTTGTGTCTTTAACCTCGTTGGCTTCTAAACTTTGTGTGTTCTTCTCCACGTTCTTGCTCTTCTTGTATTTATAGACATAGAAGAATATTAAAGCCAGGATTCCGATTCCGGTGATGTCTCCGACTATGATTCCGAAAATAACTCCGGGTCTTAACCCGATTTTGGTATTCGCGTTGTTGTCGGCGGGTCCGTCCGGGTCGGTTTCCGGGTTAGACCCGATTGTTTTCGGTATAGCTGCGAGTGCAGGCGTAGACGTCGGTGCGGAGACGGTGGCGGGAGAGGAAGGAATGGGACACGGGTCATGGGTCGGACCCCCGCAAAGACCCGGATTACCGGAAAACGAAATTGATTTCTGGTTAAGGAAAACCGGAGAATCCGGGACCGGACCGGTTAGATTGTTGTAGGAGAAATCAACGGTGGCGTTTTCCGGAAAACCGGCACCGACATCCGGAGGAATCTCGCCGGAGATCTGATTAAACGAGACATTCAGATACCGGAGATCGTCACCGGAGAAATCCGGCGGTAGTGAACCATTGATCAGATTCGAGGAGAGATCAAGAAACTGAACGGATCTCCAACCGCCGGGAAGTTCGCCGGAGAAATAGTTGTTCTTCAGAGAAACCACCGTTAAGTTTCTAAGAGACACCAAATTCGCCGGTAATTTTCCCGCCAAGATATTATCGGAGAGATTTAACGTCTGGAGATTATGCATATCGCCGATTGTCGCCGGAATCTCGCCGGAGATCAAGTTGTTTGATAAGTCTAAGAACCGGAGCTGACCGGCGGCGAAAAACTTAACCGGTAAAGACCCGTTGAGTGAATTGTTGGAAAGATCGAGACTTTGGAGGTTTTGGATGAAACCCAGATCGGAAGGAATCGATCCGGCGAGGTTAGAGTTTGGGAGAGATAAAGTAACGACTCTGGATTCGTTATTACACAACACGCCTCGCCATGAACAAGGATTGTCGTGGTCATAATTCCACGACTGTAATGAAAACAGAGGATCATGGAAAACAGAGTATTTGAAACTCATTAAGAGAGTTCCATCAGAGTTTAAACTAGAGGAGACAAGAACAAGGCAAGAGAAGAAGAAGAAGAAGAATTCTGTTTTCATGGCTTCCAAAGAAGAAACAGCATCGCTAGAGAGAGAGTCAAGAGGAGGAGGAAGAAGAAGAAGAGAATTATTAAAGAGGAATTGAGATCACGTGAAAAGGGAAACAGCTCACGCAACGCAAACCAAACCTCTCTTCCTGCTCTCTCTCTGCAAAATCTGTACAGTTTTATATAAATACTATAATCAATGCGTTTTTGCACTTCCAGTCCCAGGTTCATTCATTAATCATATCAATATCACAAATTTATTTCTTGAAATTAACACCCACTGTAAAATTTAAAAATATTTCCAAATAAAACAATTGGTTTAAACACAAGAGTACTTATGCACAATTGACCATATGCTAATGTCATTTATATATTTCATCATTAATTGGAAAACCAACTACTGTATGTTATTTTAATAGATAAACAGATACTATCTGTTTTGACCAACAAAAAAAACACAGTACTATTTTCCGTGATATAAAATATACATACTACTATTTTACACGATACTACCAAATAATTTATTTAAATAATATATGAAAACATCTAATTTAGTTACTCATCTAGAAAATTCACCCTAATCACTACTCCCTCCGTTTCATATTAATTGTCGTTTTGAGAAATGTATCTGGTTAGTATTTGGATGTATTTAACTCAAAACACATCCAGATACATTTTAGATACATTTTATCAAAACGACAATTAATATGAAACGGAGGGAGTATCGAATTTACAATTTAAATAATTTATGTAACAAAACTAACCTTTTTCATGCCTAAAATCCATTTCTATTTGGAATTCATCTTATTTTTATTAGAATAAAAGATATTTAATCATACATTTGATCATTTGTTTTTTAATTCTGTTAATCCAGATAATATATTTATTTCTTTCTTTCTTACAAGAAAATATGTAGAATCTTATTGGTCGTAGGATTTAATAGCTACAAGACATAACATGTTCTGCAGTTACAGCTTGTTTAAACTTATTTTTTTCCTTTTGACTTTACATAGATCCTTTAGCTTGTATAAACATGTTTTCTTTTGTTCATACAGCAAGTAGATAAAAACAATCAAAATCGAATCTAATTTAAATTTCTTTTTAAGGAGATGTTTTATTAAAACCATTATATGGTTTGAATGTCTTTGCTGTTTTTATCATTTTTTTTTTTTTGGTCAATGCTGTTTTTATCATTATTATCAGCTTTTTGGTAATGGGATCTTACAGGAATTGGCTTCCATGTGCTGCTTTTATTTGTTTGCTGGTATGATTATGGTACTATCAACCGTCACAGAGATTCTGCAAACTATTTCTTTATGACAAAATCAGTTTTGTCTATAATTTATTGATTATAAAATGATATAAGACCATGATCAACCATGATACTTTGTGAGTATCATAAGAAAAAAATAATAAATCTCCTCTTTTTACTCAATTTTACTCAAAAAAATACTCTCTTCATTTTACTCAACTTTTATTAATTTTATATTTAAAAACACTTACTTCCTCTTATTGATACCCATTTTTGAATATCAAAAGTATCAACCCATTGATACCCTCTTTCCAATAATAACAACAATCTCCTTTTTTTACTCAAATTTTATTAATTTTATATTTAAAAACATTTCATCTTTTTACAAAAAAACACTCTCTTTCCTCTTATTCCTCAAATTTTAATAATTTTATATTATATGATACCCATAAAATATCACCGTTGATCATGCTCTAAGAAAAATTAGGCCATATATACCAAAAAAAATACTATAATTAAAAATCTAACCAAATAACCTAAATCATATGGTTACAATTTTGCCACCTTAGTCAATTTTGATTAGATTTGCAATTATTAATTTTTTGTTGTTAGTAACCAAATTTTAATAATTTTTTGTTGTTAGTCAATCTTTGCTTTGTTTAAAAGATTACTTATGATTTATGATATCCAATATGTATTTATACAAGTACCCAATCACGATTACGTCAATCAACAAATATACGTTTTGAAATTATTACATCACCTTGAATTTTGCTATGTTTCTAAAAAATATTTCATTTAGTAAATGGTGAATTAGCTATACATAAACTTGTTCTCTTTAGGTAAAACTATGATAGAAAATGTCAAATTTATGCACATTGTGATCATAATATCTCCATTAACGCATAATCATGTATATTAGATAGCGAAATATCGGATGGGTGGAAAATTTATTGTGTTCTCTAATTCTTGTGCATAAATAATCACAGATGAGAAATTTTGAGTTATGCCACTATTGGCATGCCACTTTTCAATTATGTCACTGTTTTAAAATTATTACCAGCGTGCCACTGTTCACTTAAATGAAAAAAAAAAAACAGATCTATTTTTTTCTCTCATTTCTCTCACGTTCATCTCCCAAATCCAAAAAAAAATTTCTCATCCAAATTTCGTTTTTTCTATCACTGAATTCGATTCTCGTCATCTCTAATTTCACTATCTCTGATCTCTGTCTCGATTTCCGCTAAGAAGATTTGAGAAGATTTCTGCTAAAAGATTCGAGCAGATTTAGGAGGAGGAGGAGGAGGAGGAGGAGGAGGAGGAGGAGGAGGAGGAGGAGGAGGAGGAGAAGAAGAAGAAGAAGAAGAAGAAGAAGAAGAAGAAGAAGATCTCAAAGCAAATTCAAACACAAACGACTGTAAATTTTTGAGTTTGGGTTAACTATTATGCATTTAGGGTATAGATTTTGGGTGGAGGAGATGGGGAAATCTTATAAAACTGTTAAAAAAATTATAAAGTTTTTAAAAGGTTTAGTAAAACTGTTAAAAAAACCTTATAAAACTATTTAAAAACCGTGTAAAACTGTTTATAAGGTTTTGTAAAGTTTTATAAGGTTTTTGTAAAGTTTTATAAAGGTTTTAAACAGTTTTATAAGGTTTTTAAACAATCTTATAAACCTTTTAAAAACTTTACAAACCTTATAAAAACCTTATAAACCTTTTAAAAACCTTATAAATTATCAAACTGTTTAGTTTTTAATGACATGTAAAAAAGTCTTATAAACTGTTTAAAAACTTTATAAAAACGGGAAAACCCTAAAAATAACCAAAACCCAGATTTGATCAAAAAAACAACCAAAACCCAGATCTGACCAAAAAATAACCAAAATCCAGATCTGAACAAAAATCGAATCAAAAGCTCAAATTTGTAACCCAAAATCGAATTAAAAGCTTAGATTCGTGACCAAAATCCAATAAAAAAACTCAAATTTGTAACCAAAATCGAATTTTTTTAAAAAAAATTCATGGATTGAACGTGTTCTTCTTCTTCCTTCTTCTTCTTTTTCTTCTTCTACGTCTTCTTCTTCTTCCAATTCAGGAAATCAAAATCGATTAAAGGAATTTACAGAGATTTACATGGACGAAAGAGAATCGAAAATTCTAGATCCATAACCCAAATTCGATTTGCAATTTCAAATAAGAGAATTTTGTGAGAGAAAAAAAATTCGGATCTGGGCGTGAGAGAGAAGAGAGAGAAAGTGAGATTTTTTTTTTCATTAAGTCAGTGAACAGTGGCACGCTCGTAATGATTTTATGAACAGTGGCATATTTGATTAATTTTTGGTGAACAGTGGCATATTTGCAATTGCCCCTAACATGATATAGTACAACAATAAATATTATAGTGTTCTCTAATTCTTATGCATGAATAAAATTATTTGCTAAAATTTTTGGCTCACTTTGTATTACACTCTTTATTCAAATCTCTTATGCCTTCGGGTGAGAACAAAGTTTGACCCAAATTTTGGAAATCATGCATATAAAATAAAGGGGTGTTTTATATGTTTATCATTTCACTCTATTGCTGTTCATTTCCCTTTTTTCATTGTTAGCTTTCTTGTATTCTTATACATTTGGCCATTTGTAATTATTTTATTTAGTAGGTCGGCTGTGTTAGTTTTACCCACTTCTTAATAAATAACTAATTAAGTTGATAAAAATTCAAAAAAGTTGTTAATATGCAATTGAATTACACTGAATCTAATAGTCAAGTTAGTTTTATAACCGGGTCTTTTGCATTAGATGTGCATGTGTTTTCTTCCAGATGAAATAGTCATAGTTTAAAGTATGGGCATTAGAAAGTTATATGGAAATGCCATATTCGCCTAATCAATTCAGATTATATGCGTTTAGTCTCTAGTTAGTCTAAGATACACAACATTTAGTTAGATTGTTAGCTTAACACAGTTGTGTGAGAAAATTCATTAAAAATGAATTGATGATGTCTCCAAAGTGTTTTTTCCTTTCCTTTTTGTGGGAGTCAATTAGAAAGAGTTTCAAGATTAATCTTGCTTCATAAAGATAAACTATGAGATAATTTAACTTTTAAAAAATTATTTTTATTAGTAAAACAGAGGTAGAGTTTGTTGTAATTAACAAATTCAATCTATTTTTTTTATTAAGCAGATCGACGATATTGGAGCTAATGAAATTAAAAAAGGGAAAATTATAAAATTGTCCTACATTGAAAGTGATTAAATCCTAATACCACTTTCTTATATTTAGCCATTTTTTCCCATACTAGCCATCAACAAATTTTAATAATTATAAATAATAGTTTTTAATTTTTCCAAAAATCTTAAAATTACAATAACATAAAGATTAGTCATTTTTATTAATAATTATTATTTAAAAAAAAAAACAATGTTCAATTTTTTTTTTAAGCTGCCTTCTACACCTTTATGAATACAAGTTCTACGGCTACGGCTCTGTAGATTACTATATCTGTCTAATTCATTTTAATCTACCAAACGTAGATCTTTTGTTCTGCAACAGGATCAGTGTTCTACATTTCTGTAGAATGTTAATTCCATGGTTTGCACTAACATCTACCGTTTGCGGAATAAGCTTTTTACCAAACTCAATATCTTCTACCGTTTCTGGAATATAGCTGCTACCACAATCTCTATTATCTACCGAAAGTAGAATATGGTTTTCGGAAAATCAGTTTTCATATTCCCTAAATTTAGGAACTAAAATATTCAGTTTTCCTAAAATAAAATTTTACAATATTTTCAAAAGATTTTTTAAAGATACTCTTCCTCCTACTCTTTTTTTTTTTTTCGTTCTTTCTTCTCTACGTGCGTTCTTCGTTTCATCATTTGAGTTTCTTATTTTTTTTGTTTAATATGTTGACAAAAAAAGAGAAGAAGCGTAGGAACAACTCTCGACGGCTAGGTAGGGTTCTAATCAAAAGGGAGAGGAATCGAGATGAGAGGTAGATATTTTAACTGCGAAGAAGAGGAGAGGAAATCTTTGGTATTGACGTTAGTTTAATAAAAAATCATATTACTCTACTTTTAAAAAAATTTAGTAACTTTAAATTATTTATCTTAATTAACAAAATTTATTCTTAAAAGTAAATTAGCGGCTATAATGGGATTTCTCTATTATTAAGTGTTAATGGGACTTATTCAAGTTCATAAAGTGGTATTGGGACTTAATCACTTTTAATGTAGGGCAATTTTAAAAAATTTCCATTAAAAAACGAGCCAATAAAATAAACAAGCTGTTTTTAACTTTAAACATAACATCAAATCTATGCTTCTTCTATTTTGACTAAAAAAAAGACCTTATTCGAAAACTGAAAGTGTTTAATCACAATTTTTGTTTACAAGTTATTGAGGATAAACTACAAAAATGGCTCATGAGTTTAAATCTAATTAAATAGGGCTGGGCAAAATATCTGTTAGATTTGCTTTGATCCGTGATCCGTTCCGATTCGATCCAAAAACTCAGGATATTCGTAAATTTACAAAGCAAAGCAAATACTAAAAATCAATATCCGTTAAAAACGAAGCAAATCACAAATACTAAAATTTTATAAACAAATATCCGCTCCGCTCCGTATATGTGTGTATGTATACATAATTACATATCTAAATATATAATGATTATATCTATATGTAAATTTTATGAATTTATATTCATCTAATTAATTATTTAAGTATTAAAGATAAACAAATTAATAAGAGAATGTCATTTTTAATGAAAAATTGTCAATTTTTGGGTTAAATTTGATCATTTTATTTATTTTTTTGAATTTTTATATTTATTTTTAAATTATTACAGAGCAGAGCGGATATATGGTAAATATCCGGATTTTAGCGGAGCAAATACAGATCGGTTACGAATTGTTGCGGAGTGGATACGGATCGGATAAATGCTGATCCGAAAGGAGCAGAATAGATCACAAATACCATGTCCGCTCCATGTCCAACCCTATAATTAAAATACTATTATGAGTTGGTTTCTACATAACTCATGTAATGTACAAATTATGTTATTTTTTCTTTTCAGTAAAGTACAAAAGAAGCCAAGGCAGGTGGAGGTCAAATCAAATGATTCATAATTAAAAGAGTAAAGTGTTGCTTTAGCTACATCACTTTTACTTTATTTTCTTCCCATTTGACTTTTATATCCTTTTATATTCTCTGAATTTTTTAATTTAGACGTAGATGGAGGAGATAAACTCTCTTGTACCTAGCCAATAGAATGGGAAGTAATCTCTAAAACCCCAAACCTAACATTTTATTCTTTTAACACCCCATTTCTAAAACAGAATTTTGTTTTGATTTATTTTAAAAAGAAAATGTGGTTGAAGACAAGTAAACCCTTAATGAATCAGAGAAACTACAAACCCAACCATGATAAAATCGGGTTACCCACCCAACTCAAATTAATCTATTTTTTTTATACAAAACAAATCCCTAAAAATTCCTAAAAATCTCCATCTTCTTCACGCCTCTTTTTACCAGTTTTCCTCTTTTGTGCTCTCAATCCTCTTTTCCCCTTGCCTCGCCAACATCTTCCTTTTTTCTCAAACTTTTTTTCTCGAAATAATCATAATTACATTAGTTGTTTCTTCTTCGGATAATACTCTGATGACTTTGTTTTTAACCGCTTTTAAAGATTCCGGAAACTCGATGGAGCTTTCGATTGTATCCACGAAACCTTCTGACGATTCAGTTGTGGAACTTGAAAGGAAGAAGAGGAAGGAAAAGAAGGTGATGGAGAAGAGATGGAAGAGGCTGATGGAGAAACAATCTGAGGCAGATGGATATGGAATCAAGGCGAAATCTGCAAGACCTGTGAAGAACAAGTCAAAGGCGTTGACAATGCCTTATAGAGCCAGTGAGGGAATAACGGAGTTGGAGTGTTCTTGTTGTCTTTTGAATGGATGATATTTTTAATAATGAGTTAGGTATTAAAGTATAGGAATGGATGATATCTATTTGTGTACTGTTATTTTGTGTTTTTAGGTACTTTTCTATAAATTGATAATTAAAGGAAGTGTTGAACTCATATTTTATGTTAAAATGTGTTTAGTACTACTTATGTTACTAGATACTACTATGTATATAGAAATAAAAACGTGTATATAAAAATAAGAATAAACATATTTAACATGTGCGCCGACAAACGAATAAAAAATATTAAAATTTTACACAGTTATACTTAGTTTTTTAGTAGTATTGATTTACATATAGTTATATTTTGACAGTTTTCACGTATAATCAGTAGTACTTTCGTAAAATTATATTTTTCTAGTAGTATTTATCCCATTCATCCATTGAAATATGTTTACTATCATTTCATATATTAAAATGTTTGAAAACACAATGTTTGTTTGTTTGAGATAACAATGTATGATTCTAGTCATATATGAACATATGTTTAAGGTGTAGTCTTTGTCAAAACATATGTTTCTCTATTTATTTTTTGCTTTTTGAAAGATAGGTACCAAATAATCAATTAGACACCCATAAGACAGTGAATAAATGGTACATAAGTAAACTAATCATTAAACCAAACGTACCCATAAAGAACACACAAAAGTCTCACAGTCATACCTAGTAGTATGTAGTAGTATCAGGCAGAGAATCAAAATAAGAATTGTTTTGAAAGATAGGTACCAAATAATCAATTAGACACCTATAGACAGTGAATAAATGATACATAAGTGAACTAATCATTAAACCAAACATACCCATAAAAAATACACAAAAGTCTCACAGTCATACCTAGCAGTATGTAGTAGTATCAGGCAGAGATACATACCAATGTTATCATATGTATAGGGTGTAGTTTTAGCCAAAATTTATGTTCTACTTACTTTAATTTTTGAATTTATAATTATATGTACCTAATTATCAAAACAGAGACTTAAAGAACACACTTAAAAAGTCTCATTGTTATATATAGTAGTACTAGTGGTACCAGACAGAGAGGATTACAAGAATAAGAAGCACATAGTCATACATAGTTATATCCTCTTATATTAAAGAGAGAAAAACACTATTTTTACCTAGTTGGGATTCAGCACACAAGGTTCACCATCTAAGTAGTCATAAATATGTCCTCTTCTTACTCGTCCACTTCCTCGATGTTCTTGTGCTGACATGTACCGTGTTTGTTGAGCCGGTCCTTTGATAACTTCGTGGGTAATTTTTTTGGCTCAAATTAACCACATAATTCTTTACATCACGTCCAACCACATTGTACTCACGGGACAAGTTGTTTAACTCTTTGGACAATAGCCTATTTCCAATCGGTATGTTAGCCTTGATTATGTCGTTCCCATGATTGTGCAATTCATTGTCCTTTGTAAGAGAATAAGAAAATAACAAATATCATTTACTCTCATTAATACTAGTTATTCTCATTAGTACTAGTTGCAATTTCAATTTACCTCTGATTGCTAATGATTCTAAATGATTTTAACACAAAAACTAATGAATTACCCTAAAAGACTTACAAAACAAGACCAATATCCAAAGACCTGTACAAAAAGAACAAAAAATTTAATATACAAACAAATCTCCAAAATTAGAAGAAACCTATTGGATCCATAAACATGAAATTGTAAAAAAGGGAAATATCACACCTTAATTTTGAAGATTCAACTGTGTAATGAAGAAGAGAACAACCTTGTTTATCTTTTACTCTGTTTTTGTTTCAAACGAGAAGGAGAAGAAGAAGAACGGTGACGAGATGAAGAAGGACGACGACGAGAGGAAGCCGGACGCCAACAAGAAGAAACCGGACGCCGACGAGAGGTAGAGGAAGAAGATTCAGTATTGTGAGGATAAGAAGAGGACGGAGAGAAGAAGCATCGAACGATGAAGAAGCTTGCTTTGTTTTGTATTTTTTGCCCAGAAAAAATAAAGAAACGTCGAAGAAGAAGCTACACGTGGAGCCTTTAGATAGGTTATCATTGTTTTTGAATTAAATAATTAGTTGTTGGGTTATTTATAATATAATAAAGAGGGGTAAAGAGGAGAGAAAAATGAAGAAAAAGAAGGAAGGGTTTTTATGATTTAGATAGGGTGTTATGATTTTTTTTTGGGAATTTGGGGTTTAAAAGATTACTTCCCCAATAGAATCCCTGCATGATTTTCTCAGACCAAGTCCTAAAAAAAATTACATACAAAATTATAATTACCTCACAAAATAAAAATATATCAGGATCAAAACAAATCCACCAAATTACAAAATCTTCCTAAATCCTCTTGATCATTTCAAAAGCCATTATCAAACGCAACATGAAGCGTTCCATTTAGGTACTAACTCTCAAATGCAACCTTACAATCCGGTAGGATTTTTTTTCTTTCCAATAAGCTCCATATATTATATCACATTTGGTCGGTAGAAACATCTCGAAATCAGGTACTTTGTACCGACTCATCGAGATGTACATAGAAAAAGAGATGGTTACGTGCTCGTGCCGCTTTTGCAAGGGCATCAACACGGTCATTACAAGAACCAGGAATATAAGCTAACTGAAAGAAATCCGGCAGGATATAACATACTTTATGTCTTCTTTAAATTTTCTGATGCGGTGATGTCCGTTAAGAAATGACGTAATCCTCATGAATAGTGGACCAAACCACAAACATATATGTTAGTAAAAACAAAGAGCGAAACACAATCCAAACTGGTAGCCACCAATCTAAAGAACTCAATACCGGTAAACTGAACTCAACGACAAGGATTCAAAACAACAATAAGCAAGGATGGAATGGAGCTTGTAAGAAACAATATACAACAAGAAGTTTCAAGCCATTCAAAACCCAAGCAAATGGAAAGGCAATCCCAAGTGGAGGAGGTGAAGGCAAAAACGAGTAAAGACAGTCGAGACATGAGCATGAGGCTTGGTCTAATTTGAACCTAGAGAAAAAAAACTATTTTTCTCCTATTTTTGTAATGAAATTTATAATGAATCCCTTACTTGTATTAATGTTTTTATTGTATCGTCATTTAGATTCAAACACATATAATACATGTTGTTAACAAGAAAATACAAAGTCATCTCTAGACTCTTGGTAACTAAGCTCAAGCCTATCCTGCCTACGCTTATTCTTCCTAACCAAACTGCTTTTGTTAAGGATAGGCTGCTTCTTGAGAATACTGTGTTTGCTGCTGAATTGGTTAATGGGTATGATAAGGAAAAGAGTCCTAGGAGAATCACAACTAAAGTGGACATTGCTAAGGCATTTGATACAGTTAGATGGGAGTTCATCCTTACATGCCTAAAAGGATTAGATTTACCTAAGCAATACATTAGATGGATTGAAGCATGCATCTGCACTCCTAACTACACTGTAGGGTACAATGGTACGGTTCAAGGATATTTTAAAGGAAAAAGAGGTCTGAGGCAGGGTGATCCATCATCCCAATACTTGTTCGTAATAGCTATGAATTACCTATCCATTCTTCTTAACAAGGCTGCTAATGATGGGTTATTCAACTATCATCTAAAATGCGAAACAACAAAGTTAACTCACCTATGCTTTTCTGATGATCTTCTAATCTTCTTGGATGGCTCTCTCAACTCGGTTAAGAATGTTTTGGGAGTTCTGGAACACTTTAAGGAGCTTTCAGGCTTGTCTATCAGTGTTCCTAAAACGTGCTTCTTTGCTGTTGGTCTCTCTGAGCAGGAAATCAGCCTCATCACTTCTTATACAGGTCTATGGCATGGTTACTTTCCCATAAGGTACCTTTGAGTCCCTCTCTGCACCAAAAAATTGTCTCTGGTCAACTGTGAACCGTTACTAAGTCAAATAAGAGGGAAATTGTCATCATGGTCATCTAGATCCCTATCATATGCGGGCAGATTACTACTTTTTACCACTGTTGTCTCTGGAATCACCAACTTCTGGTGCTCCATATTCATTTTGCCTAAAGCCTGCATTGCAAAAATTAACTCTTATTGTAGTGCTTTTCTTTGGAAGGGTACTATAGAAGGATATCACTCGGGAAGGGTTGCTTGGGAGTCGGTGACAACTCCTAAAGATCAAGGAGGATTGGGAATCAAGGATCTCTTTACCTGGAATAAGGCGTGTGCTTTGAGACTAGTCTGGCTTCTTTTCGTCCAATCTGGTTCAATTTGGGTTGCGTGGTACAGGGCTGAGGTACTTCAAGGTTTAATCAACAACTACTGGACCCTAAAAGAAAGAAAGGAAAATTCATGGTTAGCAAATAAGCTAGTTAGGATGCGAGTCTCAGTATTTGATTGGATAAAATTGAGAGTGGGAAATGGTACCTCTTGTAGATTCTGGATAGATAATTGGTCACCATTTTGGAAGAATGTCATCTTTCCTTAAGAACAACAACAACTCAAGATTTGGCATCCCATTACACGTAACATTGAGCAACCTTTACTTGAATGGAAATTGGGCCTTACCTCCTGCGAGGACGGATAATCAGGTTTCTCTTCATGCTTATCTCACAACTATTTCCCTATCTGATAACAATGATTATTATGAGTGGGAAATTGATGGTAGAATTGAGAATAGATTTAGTACTGGATCAGTGTATGCTCTTCTAGCTAATCAATTACCTTTGGTCAATTGGTCATCGGCGGTCTGGATTAAGGGAGGAATCCCCAGACAAAGTTTCCTTTGCTGGTTATTTGTCTTGAACTGATGTCCCACAAAGGACAGAATCATTGGTTGGGGCCTTCAAACCAATCCTAAGGGCATCATTATTGTAGACACAATAGTGTCTAATTAGAGTATCTAATTAATATTTTATGATATAATCAAAATGAAGAGGGTCTAAAAATGTGTTTTGAGATCTAATTTTGGATCTTTTTGTGCAGATTAGAGCTCATGACGTGGCCAAATGTTGTCTGTTGGATGGAAAAAAGAAGGGGAAACAAATCATTTTCCCGTGTTCACGCAAAACTCTCTCTCTCTCTCTCTCTCTCTCTCTCTCTCTCTCTCTCTCTCTCTTTTCTTCGAAGGAGAATCATCGGCGATTCTCAAATCCTGTCTTGAATCGCCGAGAGACGCTGATTTGAGTCGAGTAATTAGTCTGAAATTCTCATACTATTGGTGGATTCTCCATGGTCGAAGGATCTAGGTCAGAATCAGCTGTTCTGGAAGCCGAAAGCAATCGGAAATTTGGTGATCTGAAATCAAGCGGTTCATCATCATCATCTCTTCTCTGTTATGAAAGGTTCGTTCCACTGAATCGACTAAAATGTCTCTCTTCTTTGATATATCTCTGTCTCTCTGTTAGGGTTTGTATGATTTGAGAATCGAATCAGATTTCCAAATTAGGGTTTTTTGAAATTGGGATTTGAGATAGTTGTAATTAGAGTTCCTGTGTATTTGGGATTCCATAAAATTGCATTTACGATTGAACTTGACATTTAAAATAGGGTTTCATTTGTGAGATAAAAATTCGAATTTTGGGATTTCCTCTAATATGTGTTTTGTTCTCATTTGATTTGAGGTGGTACCTGTGGAGAAGAAGGAGACTGCAGAACATGTATGTCTCTCTTCATACTCATATATTTTGCTAGTTTTTAACACATATGTTCTGACGTTTATATTTTTGTTTGTTTAGGTTTATTTGCTTACCACTGCTCTATCTCGTACAGAGATTGAAAAAGAACCAATGCTTGACCATCACATGGTTCTTCTCTCTAACAAGGTAATTATTTTTTTCTCTTTTCTTATTCTCCATGTAAATTGATAACAATTGTTAGACGCTTGATAGTTATAGATTTGGTGTTGCCTCAATCGTTAGTAACTGCTTCAGATTAAAATTATTAGGTGTTTGTTTTGATACTTGTGAGAGTTTAAGAATATTTTTGTAACTGCTTGGTGTTCTTTTGATACTTGCTTAGTAACTGGTTGAGATCAAACTCATGTGTTTGTTTTGATACTTATGAGAGTTTAAGAATTGTTTTGTAACTGCTTGGTGTTTTGATGCTTGTGAGAGTTTAAGAATTAGTAATTGCTTGAGATCAAATTCATGTGTTTCTTTTCATACTTGTGAGAGTTTAAGAATTGTTTTGTAACTGCTTGGTTTTTTGATACTTGTGAGAGTTTAAGAATTAATAACTGCTTGAGATTAAATTTATGTGTGTTTACATTGTTCTCTATTATTCCTGCAACACTTCTTCTCGGCCTAATAAATGCATGTTTAGTTGGATAGAAATTACCAGCTGGTTCATCTGTCTACATCAGAGTTATTGTTTGAAAGTGTGATAGAAATTGTGATCAATGCTTAGTTGATTTCTTAGTTGAATGTTGAACCGTAACTTGAAAATATTCATGTAATTGAATGCTAAGTTAGAGATTAGGTAAAGAGTACACTTGTCATTGAATGGTTAAAAGATACATATCACAACCACTTTTACACTAATACACAATAAAAAATACCTGATCTCTGCTTAAACACATTAAAAACCTTCACCCTCTTTCTATATAATAAAGATACATCCGAAACAACAAAACTTCAGTACTCCTCTTTCTTCTTCTCTTGATTTTCATTCTCAAAAAACACCTTCATGCTTCTGTTTCATACCTTCTCTAAAACCAAACCAGTATCCTTGTTCTCTGACCTCTTCTATTTCTTAACTCTCACAAGTACCATATGGATTCTCCTAATCCAAATACTCAAAGGTCTAATTTTATGGACCTTTTAAATAGTCAAGAGGAAACCCTAAACCCTGAAAATAACCTTTTTTCTTTTTCCCTATCTACACCTGTTGGATCATCAGAGATTCCATTCTTTAGTAGTCAGCCAACTGATTCTCCAACATTTGATGAAGAGGATCGTAATAAAGAGAGAAAGTGATGGACTAAAAGAGAAGACCTTGTGTTGATCAGCTCATGATTAAACACCAGCAAGGACACTATAGTTTCAACTGAGCAAAAGAGTAGTGCCTTTTGGAAACGCATAGCAGCTGCGTACAATGCTAGTCCTACCATTGGAGCTGATGAGAAGAGAGAGTTCAATCATTGCAAGCAGAGGTGGAGGAAGATCAATGATCATGTCTCCAAGTTTTCTGGAGCATATGCGGCTGCAACCTCTCCTCCCAAAAGTGGCTTTGGTCCTTCTGATTATTTAAAGCTGGCGCATGAGATCTTCTACTCAGACTACAAAGTCAAGTTCATGCTTGAGCATGCATGGGATGAGCTAAAAAATGAGCAGAAGTGGTGTCACATCAGTGCCAGTAAAGGTGTACAAGGAGGGAGTTCAAAAAGAAGGAAGACAGGAGATGGTGGTGCCCAATCTGGTAGTTCACAATCTGTGACCAATGTAGAGGAAGGTTTTGCAGAATCAGTTGAGGTTAGACCTCCTGGTATTAAGGCGTCCAAGGCCAAGCTGAAAAGGTCAGTCACCAACACAGACAATGAAGTAGAACAGGGCAAAAAGCTTGAGAATATTAAAACCGTTTGGGAGATTAAAAAAAAAGATGCAGCCATCAAAGCAAAGCAGAGTCAATCAAACATGCTAGAGATTCTTCTTGCCAGACTTCTTGATGAGCTGTCTGAGTTAGAAATTACTCTCAAGAACAAGCCCACAACTAACTTGTTCTTGAACCCTTGATTTATGCTACGCTCAACTCTTCTATGATCCGTTCTGTGTACTGTTATATGAATGCTACTGTATGATATCTTGTATGAAACCTTGTAGTAACTCGTGTATGATATCTTGTATGATATCTTCTATTTACTTCTACTGTAAGATATGTAGTGTATGATATCTTGTATTAACTTCTACTATATGATATCTACTGTATGATAACTTGTATGAAATGTTGTATTAGCTTCTCTGTTATATCACTTGATGTGGTTGCTTAACAATTGTATGAAATGAATGAATTTGTTGTTTGTTTAATTGGTGTATGTCTTTCTGATCTTGTAAATGTTTTCTAAAATTGTGTTTCCTCCATCTTATTTGTCATGTACATGAGGCTCACATTGAAGGAAATCAGATGAAGAGTAGAAGACTACCCAAGAAGATGAATGCCACAAGAATACCTTCAGGTAAGTTTCTGAAATTTGGATAAATTTTTCTTATATTTCCACATCTTTGTGTACACATGTAATTATGGTTATGTGTCTTCATGTTTGCGCAGGTCACAAACACAACAAGTGAGAAGTTGTGTCTTCATGCTTCACATGTTCTTGTCTTCATGCTTCACAAGTTAGATAGTGTTTTGTCAATTGTGTCGGTAGTGTGTGTTACTTGTCTTCTTTTGTTATAACTTCACATGTTTTGGTTTTTGTAACATTGTAAATTTGTTATTAAAGCACCAACAACTTTCTTCTTCTTATATTTCTTCTCATTGTAGACTTCTCCTCCTCTCATTATTTCAATAACAAAGCAAGTTTCTTCTTCTTCTTATCTTTCTTCTCAATCTAGACTTCTCCTCCTCCTGCTATTAACCAAATCTTCTATTCCAAAATATTTTCTCTTCTGAGACCAAATCTTCTATTCCACAAATCGTAATTTTTCACAACTTTTATCCCATATATGGCATCATCATCCAATGATCCCTTCTCACGAACACTCGATAAAGAATTTGATGAATTTATCGAGCAAGAGTTTGATAATTTGTTGAATGATTTTGTTGATCATCTAGAACCACCCAAACCCAGGAAAAAACGAGTCTACATCTACAGAGATCACGAAGAGGGACACGTGCAGTTATGGAACGACTATTTCTGTGACCAACCAACTTACCCGGATAATATATTCTGACGCCGTTTTAGAATGAACAAGCACTTGTTCATGCATATCGTCAACCGACTCTCAAATGAATTTCCATTCTTTCGACAACAAAAAGATGGTACTGGAAGGCTAGGTTTTTCTCCATTGCAAAAGTGTACATCAGCTATTCATATAATGGCATATGGTAATGCGGCGGACCAAGTCGACGAATACCTCCGAATGAGTCAAAGTACTAGTCTCATATGCTTAGACAACTTTGTCGAAGGAATTATATATTTGTTCGAAGATAAATATCTACGAAGACCCACAGAAGATGATCTTCAACGATTACTTCATATGGGAAAAGAACGGGGATTTCCCGGGATGATAGGAAGTATCGATTGTATGCATTGGGAGTGGAAGAATTGCCCTTCGGGTTGGAAAGGACAATATGCTCGTGGCTCTGGAAAACCAACCATCGTTTTAGAGGCAGTTGCATCATATGATCTCTGGATATGGCACGCATTTTTTGGGAGTCCAGGTACCTTAAACGATATCAATATTCTTCACCGCTCACCAGTTTTTAGTGATATAATTGAAGGTAAAGCCCCCAAAGTGCGTTTCTCTGTTAACGGAAATGATTATCATTTGGCTTACTATCTAACCGATGGTATTTATCCTAAATGGGCTACTTTTATCCAATCCATTCCACTCCCACAAGGTCCAAAAGCATGTTTATTTGCTGAATGTCAAGAAGCTGTCCGAAAAGATGTCGAGCGTGCTTTCGGAGTTCTGCAAGCTTGGTTTGCGATTGTTAAAAACCCGGCTCTTTTTTGGGATAAGGCAAAAATAGGAAACATTATGAAAGCTTGTGTTATACTTCACAACATGATAGTAGAAGACGAACGAGCTGCATACACTCAGTATGATAAATCAGAGTTCGAACAAGGAGAAGGAAGTTCACATGTAGATTACACGTTTTCTACTCATATGGCTACAAATGTCCCGCAAATGCCAAACGCTCGAACTCAAATTCGTGATCGAAGGAAACATGAAGACTTGAAAAATGATTTGATTGAGCATATATGGCAAAACCGAGAACATCTACGCTAAAATCACCGTACTTTCTGTTTTTTTTTTTTTCATTTCCTGTTTATATTTTGGAAAATTATGTTTAAATATTTTTTTTTATGTCACCTACTTTTCTAATTTTGTTCACCTTTATTATATTTTAAATGTTTCCATGTTTAATAAATTGTTTTAGCCAAATAAATAAAATAAATTATTAATTTTTTTTAGACACCCTAGTGTCTCCAATAAAAGAGTTCAAAAAGAAAATGTCTTAAAACATTAAACTCAATTAATTATTAATTTAGACCCCCACTAATTAGACACTATTGTGTCTACAATAATGATGCCCTAAGGGCCTTCTTTGTTCTGATCTTCATGAGATTAGAGCCCATCTTTTCTTTGAGTGTCGTTTTAGCTGGTCAATTTGGAATCGCGTGGCGATGAGATCTCAAACAAGACATCACAGAGATTGGGATTCCACAATCAACACCATGCAAACGCTTCGTGGGCCAAAGGAGAACATAAGACCCTCCCTCCTTGCTTGGCAAGCAACGATCTATAATATCTTGACGGAAAGAAACAAACGGCTTCATCAAAACATCTTCCGAACTCCAGACTCCATCATTCAGACAATCGATTCAACTATCAGGAACAAAATTTCGGGATTGAGAGAAACAAACCCAAAACTGCGTGCCTCTATGATGCATAGATGGCTCCTCCACTCTTGATTGGTTGATTTTGCTTGATCCTGCAGAAAAGACTACCTCAAAATCTCAGGCGATTAAGTCGATCTCATCATCTTCCTCCGACAAACAATTATCACTGGTTCAAAATTGGTTTTCGTAATTGATTTTAGTTTCATGTATATGGGCCACTTCGTTGGCTTATTAGGCTCCAAAACAATATTAGTATTCTAAATACTTGTAATCTTTTTTTTAATGCATTTAATAGAAAGCCCTTTTTCAAAAAAAAAAAATGCGAAGAATGTAAATATTTTATTTATCATGAAAACAATTTAGGTTTACAAGATGAATTGCAAGCCTTTGGTATGAAACCATGGCAAAAAAGATAAAAACATGGAATCATAAGAACACAACGGTTTTCAGTCCGTCTTGCTCAACCTAAACAGAAAGCTAAAAGAGCTAGACGAAGTGATGACGATGGAACATGTTCTACACAGATCCGGATGAGACGATGAAGAAGCAGAAGACATTGCCTAAGGCGAGAAGCACAAGAAACATAGCATTAGAAGCCTTTTCGTTTGAGGTCCAAGTGAGAATTGTCAACGGACCAGCCTTGAAGCCCTCGTTCACACAGCTCCCCTCTCGCCAAGTGAGTGCGACTAATACACTAAGCCATGAGCTAATTCCCCAAAGAAACTGCACTAACCAATATCAGCAAACATTGGAAGCTTACTCGACCAGTTTTCCCTAGTAACCGGGAGTACAAGCTAAATAAGAAAATTAAGAGCCACAATATTCACCCATTAGTTTTACTAGCTCCTCTAATGCACTAAAAACTGTAAACAAACAACACCAAAAGCCACGAAACAACCGAGAGAGCAAGACACAAGAACCACCAAGCCGAGAATCTAACCAAATCAACTAGAATATCGAGATGCAAGACCTAGGAAGCGATAAGAGGGTAACCACCGTTAACCAAACCAAATCCAACTAAACATCACAATAAGGACCGATGAGAAAAAAAGAGGATCTTAACGAGACAAGGCCACGGACCCGACTCACCACTAAGGCCTATCTCTAACGGAAACTGAAGTTGCCCACTTGCAGTTTAACCGACAGGAACGAGACCAAAAATCGAGCCACTTGCCAAGAGAAGAAAAAATGAAAATCCTTACCAGTCCACCTTACCCTGGACCAGTCCGAGATCTTATTGAGACCGAGACCGAGGACCCGCCACGCCAGAGAGAGATGATACCAGCCACCGAAAGCGACACAGCCCCATGACTCGGCAACAGAGGACTCAGGAGTCGCTAAACAATCGGACACAGCGGGCTTCATGCGAAGGACAGCGGAGTCTCCCAAATAATCAAACCTGTCCTCAAGCTGGAGAGACCACCAAAGAGAAACCGAATCACCAGAGAAGAAGACCGAGAGCGGCGGAGCTTCCAAGAACGAGTAATGGAAGGGGACTTGCCCGAAACAGACAAAGCAACAAACACCCACAACCAGACGCCTTTAAGGTTGTGAATCGAAGGCTGGTCTGTCACCGGAGAAGTCAAGGACGATGAAGATCTACACGGTAGATACTACGCCGGTCGAAATCTGCTAAGATGGGAAATCTGTGTGTTATTCATCGTAGAGAAAACCTCTATTATATACAAACTCTAGCCTTGAGAAGCAAGCTAAATCCCTACAAACCAGGGATTGACAATCACAACTAATTACATATATTCACATAAGGTAACATAATATCTCGTCAATAATATCGAATCCCCAATACTCCCCCTCAAGCTGGAGCGTGAAGATCTCGAACACCCAGCTTGCCAAGTAAATAAGCAAATTGATCACGGCCCAAAGCTTTGGTGAAGATATCGGCTACCTGCTCCGTCGTCTTGATATAACGTGTACCAATAACTCCGTCTTTAACCGCATCTCGAACTCGATGACAATCCACTTCAATATGTTTCGTTTGTTCATGAAATACCGGATTATTAGCTATGTGAATTGCCGCTTGATTATCGCAGAAGAAAGGAATCGGATGAGCTTGAACAATACCAAGACTTTTCAACAATGATATTGTCCAAATAAGTTCACGAAGTGTATAAGCCATTGCTCTATATTCGGCCTCTGTCGATGAACATGAAACCGTGCGTTGTTTCTTTGTCTTCCAAGAGACAATAGAATCACCAAGCATAATAACATAACCCGTCAATGACTTACGAGTCATCGGACAAGATGCCCAATCAGAGTCACAATATGCGGAAGGTGTAAGATCATTCTTGGAGCTGAACAAGACTCCCTTTCCTGGTGAGCTTTTGAGATATCGGACCACACGCAAGGCTGCTTCCCAATGACGTAACCGTGGACGTTGCATAAATTGTGCCAAAATGTGTACCACGTAACTTAACTCGGGTCTTGTTATTACCAAATAAACTAAATGGCCCACAAGTCTTCTATAACTAAGTGGATCAGAATAGTATTCCCCATCATCCTTAGCCAAATTATGATTCTGTTCAAGGGGTGTATCCGCTGGCTTTGCACCGCTCAAACCACACTCCGAAATCACATCCAATGCATATTTCCTTTGACATATATATATACCTTCTGTGCCACGAGATACTTCGATACCCAAGAAATATTTGAGTAGTCCAAGATCTTTCATATGGAAACACTCACTCAAATATGCCTTGAATTTGGAAATAAGCGCAGAGTCATTGCCACCTATTACCAAATCGTCAACACAAACCAAAATATAGAGGACTGAATCACCAGCACAATACGTAAACAGAGAATAATCAGAATAATTCTGAACAAATCCAAACTTCAAAAGGGTTGTAGAGAGCTTAGCAAACCAGCAGCGAGGAGCCTGTCGTAAACCGTAGAGAGATTTTCGTAATTTACACACCTGATTTGGTCGGGATGAGCTAAAACCGGGAGGAATGCGCATATAAACTTCATTTCAAGATCACCATGGAGAAATGCATTGTGCACATCCATTTGGTGCAACTCCCAATTCTTAGCCGACGCAACACGTAACAAGATTCGAACCGTCGTCATTTTCACAACCGGTGCAAATGTTTCTTTGAAATCTAAACCCTCCTTCTGTTTGTTTCCCAACACCACCAGTCTCGCCTTGTGTCGCTCTATTGAACCATCAGAGTGATATTTAATAGTAAAAACCCATTTCGATCTAATCACATGTTTACCTTTTGGTAAATCAACAACATCCCACGTGTGACTTGCTTCAAGGGCATCGACTTCCTTCGTTACAGCTTTACACCAAACCTTCTTCTTCGATGCCTCTTTGTAAGACGTAGGAATCTTGTTTTCAATTGCCGATGCAAGAAAAGCCTGTTGCAACGGAGAGAAACGAGTACACGAAACAAAATCACTGAAGGGATAAAGAACCTTACGTGGAGACTGTCGAGAGGTAGATGGGGACGCGCAAGGGGTTTCTTGATCATGCTGAGCTGAATAAAGGACATAATCATTCAAATGAGCAGGTTGTGTTCTTTTCCTCTTGCCAAAACCAAGCTGTGCAGGTGGCTCAACCACTACCTCAGATTCCACCGTCGGTGTAGTAGACTCAGCGAGAGGAGTTACAACTGGAAAAGGCATATCGGGTGAAGGATCACTCACTGAAACTCCCCTTGGCGCTGAAGGTGCTCTGGCCAGGTCAAGTTCCTCATTCTCTGGAGATGCGTCTTCTTCAAAGATCGCAGGCTGTTGCGAGAGAGAAGAATCTTCAGGAACTGGTGTAGTGGATACCAGCATCGGGTCTTGAAATGGAAAGGATTGCTCCTTGAATATAACATCACGGGAGACAAACTTCTCTTCCTTAGAAAGATCAAACACGATCCATCCTTTCTTGCCAAATTCGTATCCAAGAAAAACGCATTTGACACTTCTTTCTCCAAATTTATCATGATCCCGAGTGACTTTCTTCGCAAAGCACAATGATCCAAAAACACGAAGTTGAGAGTAATCAGGTGTTGTGCCATACAATAACTCATAAGGAGTCTTTCCTTTGAGCAAAACCGATGGAGTTCGGTTAATCAAATAAGTAGCTGCCATAATCCCTTCTCCCCAAAAACGAATCGGCACACTTCCTTGAAACAAAAGTGCACGAGCCACATTGAGAATATGACGGTGTTTGCGCTCGACCCGCCCATTCTGTTGTGGTGTCGCCACACACGAAGTTTGATGAGTAATACCCATCGTTTGAAAATAAGGACGAAGACAAAGAAACTCCGTTCCATTATCACTCCGTATTGTTTTAACATTCTTCTCAAATTGTCTTTCAACAAACACTATAAACTTCTTTAATATCGAAGCTACCTCAGATTTTTCAAGTAATAAGATAGTCCATACAACCCGTGTATTGTCATCAACGATTGTTAGAAAGTATCGTGCACCATTTGTTGTCGGAGTACGATAAGGACCCCATAAATCGCAATGAATTAACGAGAAAGGAGCATCGGCTTTATTAGAACTTTCAAAGAAATGATCACGAACATGTTTGGCTCTAATACAAACATCACACGATTTTTCCAAATCGCCTACATTATTCGGAAAACTACCAACACCAGTTAATAAAGACAACACTTTGGAAGACGGATGACCCAATCTGCAGTGCCACAAATCTCGACACTCCATCCTTGAAGCACTACCAGCTTGAATCAAAGCTCCTGTGTAGTGATAAACCCCATTGCGCGCCTCACCCGCACCAATCGAAGTCGTCAAAGTTTGGTCCTGTATCACACAAACCCGTTTCGTGAATAAAACAAATCCAGCAATATCTTCCAATAATTGAGCCACAGATATGAGAGTTATCGTGAGGTGTGGAGCAAGGAAGACATTTTTAAGAATCATTTTTCCACCAAGATTTAAAGTTCCATGTTTAGTTGCCCAGGAAATCTCTCCATTAGGTAATTTAATCAGACACGGATCAATGTCAATAATATCAGTAAGCAAATCAGCATCACCACTCATATGATGCGAGGCTCCGGAATCAATAATCACATCATAACGTCTATCTTTTCCAAACAAAAGTAGTTTTTTTTTCTTACCAGAGAGTTTCTCGGAAGAAGCAGATTTTTGAGCATTCATAAAATTTGCTAGCGATGCCCACTGTTCTTGAGAAAAATTCGGAATACCAGCAGAAGTCGAGCCTTCGGGGTGAGCGTGATTAGCATGAACCGATAAACAGCGACCTCTTCCACGTCCTGCATTCTCCCCGCTTTTATCTCGTCCAGCACTCTTGCCTTTCTCAGTCCACCAGTCGGGATATCCATGGAGTTGAAAACAACTCGACATCTCATGACCAAGTTTGCCACAGTTAGAGCATTTCGAACCTTTGTTGTTCGTACGAGCAGCCGCAACCATGATGATATGCTCAAATTTCCTTTGAACTACTCTCTCAAATTAAGAGATCAATTGTAGCATTTAAGGTTATCGAATCCACAGGGAATCAGGGACACAATAGATTATTACTTTCAGACTAAGCTAGGTAAACTATAATGTATGAAAAACCAAATAAAACAAGCAAGCAGGATAATAAGCTTTAAATCAATGAAGATAAAAGCTAGGTTCAGGGAAATCTCAGGAGAATCAGAAGTGCAGATGATAAATAAAAGCTAGGATTATTCATGCTCTTGTTCCTATACATGCACACGAAAGTAAAACAAACCAGCTGTCGCTGCGAATGTTTTCTATGAATAAATCCTAGAAAGCCAAATTCCTTTGCGAATCCTATGAATCTAAACAAGCATTAAAGATCAGGCACAATTGTTCACAAAACCCTAAACCAAATCCCTTTGCGAATAGGAATTTTGCTCATCAAAGACTAGTTCAGGAAATCAATCAAACTCTCATTTCTATTAATTATCCTAAGATCAGATTCAAGGTAGCTAATCAAGAATCAGCAATAAACACAAGTCAAGATGAAGAACATTCTAATGATATTATCCTAACAAGAAATCAGATCTAGCAATTCATCAAAACCCTTGAAATCCCTAAACCTAACAAAGAAATTACTCAGACATGTTTAATGAAGCACAAAACATCTTTATTAGAGATATCTCTTAAGAGTAATTCTAAACACAATAAAATAAAGCTTCAGCCTAAAAAATGGCTGTAAATACGTATATATAGGGTTCCGAACCGTCATAGATCACAAAAGTAAACATCTGGAGTCTTCGGGCTTCGAACGGGCTTAAGTTTCGGGCTTGACAGAACAGGGTGTCGATCGACACTCATGGTGGTGTCGATCGACACCAATCTTCAAATCGGCTTCTTTTGTTCCAGTAACTAACGTGTCGATCAACACACTTCATCAGTGTCGATCGACACAGATTCAAAATCTTGGTTCCGAATTTGCATTTTGCCACTTCACTCCGTGAATGCTCCAAAACCTCCAGTAAACATCTTTTATGCTCTAGACGGTCCAGTTCCTGTAAAGACACTAAAACAATACCAAAAACACCAAAAGACACTAAAACATGGACTTATATCATGGTTGAAAACCGGTAAAAACCATGATATATCACATGACTTGAGTCGAAACAGAGAAACCCACGGCTGGAGCTTCCTGCCCTCGTGTAGCATTGAGATGTCGCTCCTCTTGGCTAATCTGAGAGTAAACACTGTCCAAACTCAGGTCCGATTCTCGACTCAATAGATTAGAGCGAGAAGTCCCAAAACGCGAACTGTCAAGACCCATGAGGAATTGATGAATCCGAATCTTCTCACAATATGCTTGATATTTGATCATCGCAGCACACGAATCACCACCGCAGCAACACTTGAAATCACTTTCAAACGCCGCCAGATCATCCCAAATCACCTTAAGCTTACCGAAATAAGCTTCAACCGTTTGACCATCTTGTTTACACGCCGCCAAGTCCGCATGGAGCTGATGATGACGCGTTCCATCACTCACAGAGAATCGCCTCTGAATGCCATCCCACATTAATTTTGCGCTGTCAACAAGAGAAACTGACGGACGCAAACGTGGTTCAATACTGCTGTAGATCCAGCCAATAATCATTGAATTGACCATGTCCCATTTCTCGGCATCAATCGAGTTGTTGGACGGCCTTTTCAAAGATCCATCAAGGAAACAAACATTTCTCTTTGCTCGAAGAGAGTTGAGAAAGAGTTTGGCCCATCGTTCATAGTTTTCTCCATTAAAAAGAATTGGAGATAGTGCTTGACTCGTATTATCCGACTGATACCATGCTAAGATGAGAAATCTGTGTGTTATTCATCGTAGAGAAAGCCTGCATTATATACAAACTCTAGCCTTGAGAAGCAAGCTAAATCCCTACAAACCAGGGATTAAGGTAACATAATATCTCGTCAATAATATCGAATCCCCAATAAAATCGTGAGGCAGGGGAAGGAACGAAGCAATTGGTCACCAACGACGAGCAACCAAACCACCACGGAGCAAACCCTATCCCCCTAAGACGAATCCGTCACGAACGAACGCCATCGACCCAATCACCACAGAGAACCAGAGAAGATCCGAGAGATTTGGGAAGAGTCAAGTGCTGCGAACAGAAGAAAAGATGAGAACGGAGGTCGGTCCTCTCACAGCTCCGGAATTAACCGGAACCAGAGAGGCAAAACAGAGCAAAACGAAGGAAGAAAGTTCGGCGGCGGAGGAGAGAAAGAATCGCCGCGCGTGTAGGACACACGCTCGATTCTCAAATTAGGTTTTGTTTAAATAGAAGGATCCTGTGTTGGCCATCAAAGAAAATATATTGATAATTCGTTAAGCGAGTGTACCTTAGTTAACAAGCATTAGGTCATCTTCGGGTGACTTTTTATGTCGATCAATGATTTCAACTATTGCACATATTCTTTAGTAAAAAAAAATTGCACATATCATACGCTGCAACAATTTGTTTTTTTTTTAATCATTTACAACGAACGCATACTATCGGATTTGTATTGAATTGTGACTCATCATCGCTAAAAATCATTAGGTTATAAATTCTAAAAAACTGTAGATTAATTTCAAATATATCCAGGGACATTGAAACAAGAGTCATCGTTCATATTAACATCGAATGATTTAATTTTAAAAGTATTAATATAATGACCGAAACTTGTAAACGAAAAAACTCACGACCACTTATTTTTTATAATATTCGAATATTGACTTTCGACCTAGGAATTAGGAACTTGGTTTTGTAGTGGAAATCTATTATATTATTAGAGAGGTAAGTTGAGTTTTTATTACATCGTGTTTTTGTATTGTCTTTAAATTTTAATTTTTTTGTTGATATAGTCGATAAATATTTTTTGTGTTGTCTTTAAATAATATTTTTGGTAATGAGTATAGTTTACAATTTATTTTTAAAATTAATTATAGTTAATAAGTATTATTAATATCCAGTTTCGATGATACTGAATATATTTTTGTTGTTATCAGCAAGCAAGTCTATGGCTTGGTCCAAGTTATTTAAGTGATTTATTTGTAATCATGTTCTCAACGGAAAGTTTAGAAAGATCTTTGGTTGTTTTATATGCTACTTGAAACGAGTAGTTTGGTGACTTGATTTACTATGTACTGAAACTCTTGAAATATGAATTGTTTAGATACGTGATTTATCCTCCAACCAAACCATTGACATATTCACGTAAGTGTTAAAATTATGTTATTTTATATTAGTGTACCAAATTCTAACATGTTTGTTTATTGTGATTGTATTGTGATATTCTTCAAATAGGTTTGTATATTATCCATTAGTCTTTCGTATGCCCCTCATAGTCATCGTAGGTAATGTGTTGTTTGTATATTTTTCCGATTTTTTTAATGTATGGTGGAATTTCTATAAGGTATAAGTTGTATCTACATTTATTTATACTTTTTCCTAATTCTTCGATCATGAGTTTATGTGGTGAAATTTATGGAGGTTTCGTATGAGGGTTGGTTATCCGCGACTTTATAATAACTTTATATGGGGTATGTTATTGTAAAAATTTATTCTTTAATTTTCAAATTTTATGTCAGGGTATAATTTCTTTAAATTTATTCGTGTGGTTTATCCATATTATCATGGTAATCTATTTAGAATTTTAAGGTTTTTATTTGAAATTTCCTCTAATGAGTTTTTAATGTATCCATGGAAAATCAATATAACAAAGTTTACACATATTTTAGGTATAATATCAAAAAAAAATTCATCATCATTATGTCATACCTAAAAAAACGAAACAAAAATTTATCATTATCTACTCACTGATGAATATATATATTTTTATATTTGTTTTTAAAGAAAAAATACGGAAAAATATCACATGATGTCACAAGATGATTTAGAGATTCAATAAATAAAAATTTCAAATCTTTCAGACTAATACATTGATTCTCACACACACAAAAAAAAAAAGCTTACAAACCGAGATTTGATGTAGATCTATAAAAGAACGAGCATGATATACATAACCAAAAAAAAAAACGGGCATGATATTATATTTACGGTTTTGTTTTGTTTATTCAAGGTAATATGTGTCAAAGAATAGAGTAGTTTTAAAAAAAAAAAAATGTTTGCTTGATAGCATATGTTGTTCAAAAATTTAGATCGAAGTACTTTTTACTTTTAAATTATGTTTTTTAATGTTTTGTTAGTATTACTTTCTATAAACATATTTTTTAGTATTTTATTCTTTTTACCGTCAAATCGTGAGATAAATTTTACCCCTAATAATAATAGTATTATGTCTATGTGTTTTCGGTTTTGGAGAATTATAAACATGCCACTTTTAAAATATTTTTTTTAAAACATGCTTCTTTTAAAAATATATTTTTTTAAATATGTCACTTTAAAAAATTTATTACATATATGCCACTTTTGTAGATAAGCAAAACAAATTTTTTTTTCTCCGTTTCAAAACTCAATCCCTATACTCTACCTCTAAAAAAATATAATAGTTAAGTTAAAATATGGTGACAATCTTACAAAAATTTTTAAATGATATATGTAAAATGACATGTTAAAAGTGACATATCAAAAAAAATTTCTTCGGTTTTTGTATATGACGAGTTTATTCTTAAAGTTCAGAAGAAGACTATCAAGAGATTACTTAATTAAAACTAATGAAGTTGTGTATTTTTAATTTTTTTTTGACCAAAATTGATACTAATTAATAGTGGAAGCACCTTCTGCTTAATGATCCAATAAAGTTTTGTTAATGTTTTTACATCCGAAGGTTTGGGATTCGATTCTAAGACAATATGATTTATTAAATCTAAAGATTAATGAAGGTAAGTTTAGAGGAGATTTGTAATGGTGTGCAATTAAAATCGTTCACCGTGATTTAGTAAAGGTTAAAGGTGTCCATCATGAGCCATGGAGCACAACAAGTGTCGTTTGTCGTGGATCTAATAGGATCGGAGCGGACTGTCCGTGATAGGATCGTCTTTGTAAGAGTTCTCATAAATTGGAGTAAAATAAAGTCATCCCAAACATTTGAAAAAGAAACAATTCGTATTGTAAGTACATATGTGAGGGTTTAGGCTCCCATAATAGGGTTTAATTCCAATTAAAATTCACATACTTAGGCAGTCAAGTCTGATTAAAATTGATATATTTAAGTAAATCGATATGTTTGAAACATTCCATACCATAAGTATATTTGTGAGGGTTTGGGCTCTCATATTAGAGTTTAGTACGGTAAAAAAATCCACATACTTAGTCTATTCGAACTGATTAAAATTGATATATTTATTTATATAAATCTCTTTAAACTATTTCATACTATAAGTACTCCCCTATTAAGGTTTACTATTTAAAATTAATATATTTAAATACATTTGTCAAGGTTTCAGTTCTCACATTAGGATATGATACCCTTAATTTTTTTAAAGTAAATTTAAACATTTTATAGTTCATTATCCACAATTTTTAGTTCATTTTATTTTCCTAAAAACTTATATTGTACATATACAACAAGATCAACCAATCAATGCAAGAAGATTAATCTATATAAAAAGATCAACCAAACAATACAACAGAAAATCTTAATCATATAAAAAAATAATTCATAAATATGTATGCTCTAAATTGTAACACCCGCGCACGAGCGCGGGTACAATCCTAGCTAAAAATGATATATTTATTGAAATCTGATTGTTTAAACTATTCGAGACTGTAGGGCACATTTGTGAGGCTTAGCTAAATTGCATTTTCGAAACCACTCCATACTGTAAATACATTTGTGAGGGTTTAACTCTTCTATTAGAGTTGAGTACCACTTATAATTCACATACTTAGTCATGAACTAACTAAAATCGATATATTTATACAAACCTTTAAGTTTAAATCATTTTATACTATAACCACATTTGTATATGTTAGGTTCCCTTATTATATTTTGGTACCCTTAATTTGTTAAATAATTAAAAATAAAGTTTATATATTATATAATTCCTAAACATTTTATGGTTCATTATCCACCAAGTTTATTTTATTTTCCTAAAAATGTAAATTGTAGACGTATATACAACAACAAAATATTAATTTATATATGAAAGAATAAAGTTAGCAAACATTTATATAAATTTGTAATGCCCGCGCAAGAGCACGGGTAAAGTCCTAGCTGATTCGCCCGCACCCGGTGCAGGCATTATTGTATTTAAAATTTATAAACAAAATGTGACTTTGAATAGTTTAATTTGCGCCGATTGTAATTTCTCGCATAAATGTTTACACATTTTAATGTTTATTTTATATAAATTCATTTGTTTACTATACTAAAGTTATTTTCTAATTCAATCACGACTCTCTATTCTATTAAAGACAAAAAAAAATTCCTATTCACTCACAATTTTTCTCTGTGTTCAACTCCTCATAAATAACAAATAGTTTAAAATGTTCAGTTTGACTAAATTCGTTGATTTTGAAGGTTACTAAACCCTTACCCTCACACACTGAATAAAACTACGGTTTAATTTAGTTTGGCTGTAGACAATTTGGTTCGTATGTAATGTAGCAGAAAGAAATAATTTTGTTATTTGAATTGGTTTTTGGTGAAAATTACTGGTTAATTGCGGGGTGCTCGATTTATTTTGGTATATCTTAAGATTAAATCCCTAATCTTTTTTCATTTTAAATACGGTAAATAAAGTGGTAGGAGTTCGTAATACACCATAACTAAAGAAACCAGATCTTATCCAAACACTTTCTCAACTAAACTTGTAAAAAAAACATCCAAGAATATTAAGTCAGCAAATGATAAACATATAGGTTAGTCTTTCCGTGAAATCTCTTCTTTTTAAAAATAAAATAATACTACTTGTATGTATATTTTGGTTTCCTTTTTCTTTTCCCGCGTGAGGAATACAATTTGGAACTTACAAAGAAAGCTCTACATAGGTTTTGCAAACAGAGCATAATTTTAAATACTTTGAGGACATAAGAGAGCTAGCCCCAAAGGTACAACAATGGAGGATTACTTGTATGTATACTTTGAAGTAAGAAGCAGTCTGAACTCAGCCGTTACTTGTTGCCCAAAACCCGGATCATGTTCTTCCGTGCTGTAGACTGTAGTAAAAGTTCACAAGTTTCTTGAACCACAATTAATCAATCACTTTAGAAGTTTTTGATCGTTTTTAATCCTATTCGGACTTCTAAAATTGGCTGTTCTGATTTTCTCCATATTATACGTTCCTATCTCTATAGACCAAGTAGTTTTTTTTTTGCATGATACACACTCAAAAAATGTCTGGATTGGTAGTGGCACGTGATCAAGATATGACAATCACTACAAGAAAACAAGGCATTTTCCGACGGAAAAATAAATTCCGTCGGATTTCCAACGGATTGCGAAGAATTCAAAAAAAAAAAAAAAGGAATCCGACGGAATTTATTTATTTATTTTATTTTAAAAAAGGCTTTCTGTCGGAATTCCCGACGGAATTCCGACGGATTCCTTTTTTTCTTTTATCCATGTTTTTTGTTTGTTCTCTATCTAACTTCTTTTGATGGATTATGGAACACTAAAATACGCAATTGAGCTATAAATTGATAACTTATAATATCTAACTAAATGCCGTTTAAACAAAATGCGTTTACTTTTAATATACAAAAAGGCAATATTATAAATGTGGCTTTAGCTAAGTTTACTAGATTGAAGTCAAAAGTACTGAGTAGTTCTTACGAATCCAGAATCGTTTTAGGCCAATATCTATATCCTCATTATATAATTACAACTTTTAAGTCTCAAATCCCAAATGAGATTGGAGTATATCGTTTGATTGTTCGTAATGTTATCAATTGCGCGACCTTATGTATATATATAATTTTGGTCAAAAGGAATTTTTTTAACTTGAATAATATTATCTTTTGGATAATACCCAAATGAGATTGGAGTATATCGTTTGATTGTTCGTAATATATTGTTTTTATTATTTTTTTTTTTTTTTTGAATTCCCGCCCATTTAATTAAACGGATGTGTTTAGGCGGTAAAAATTAGGGTAAATCTGTCGGAATTCCGACGGATTTACCCTAATTTTATACCCAAACACACATTCTCTTATTTGGTAAGAAGAAGAAGAAGAAGAAGAAGAAGAATTAAGAAGAAGATGAAGGAGGAGGAGGAGGATGAGGAGGAGGAGAAGAAGAAGAAGAAGAAGAAACCGGAAGAAGGAATTCCAGTGATTCCGCCGGAATCGAATCTCCGATGACTCTGCCGGAAAAATTTCCGGCAACTCAGCCAGAAATTTTTTTTAAAAAAAAAAATCGAAATTCCGACTGAATTTCGACGAATTTTTTTTTTTCAAAATCCGTCATAATTCCGTCGGAAAACCGTCAGAAATTCCGACGGAATTCGTTTTCCGACGAATTAGAAACGGTTTTGGCCGTCGGAAATTGCCCTGTTTTCTTGTAGTGAATATGTAGCATCGACATAATCAAACTTAAATACTTAGGCATTGGGTGATGTAATATGACACCCTGTTCCCCGATCACTTTGAGCCCTACGTCTCGCGCCCTAACCTGTACAACAAATAATAAACATGCACACACTAAAAAGGGGGAAAAAATGGGGGGGGGGGGGGGGGGGGGGGGGGGGGGGGTGCTAACTTATTCAGCGAGGATGTCACTCGTATAAACTTTAAAACTTGAAAAGAATAAGCGGTCAGACACACTAAACTAGAAATAGATACACATTACCTATTACTAGCAGTCACACAATTCATATTTAACATTTCTATAATATTTACTTATCCATTATATCATACTTAAACACTTCACATCTTTTCTTTTATTTTCATTTTCTTTAATTTTTTTTTCTCATTCTTTTCTTTCCTTTTCTTTTCTTTACATATTTACTTATGGCGGAGCC